>JBCLNQ010000097.1:0-114279 GCA_039119965.1 Talaromyces sp. DC2
TTCAGTGACGTTTTGAAGCAATCAATGAAGCAATACACCCCGCATACACTCAATCGCGATGTCTTCTGTCTACGAAATGTCAAAAACAATGGAAAAACCGCCTTTCAAAAAAAAAGATCTGGAATCCGAATTCTGTTCTGCTGGGGAAACTTTGCGAAAAGGTTTCAAGAAGCCTGGGAGCGGAAAATCTATGAAAGTATTACTAGATTTACAAACACTGCAAATTCTGTCACATACACAATATGGTTTGAATATTGGAGCAAAATCACCTCAAATCTGATACAAAAAGATTTCGCAATTCTACCAGACGAAGCTCCAGACCAGCCGCCACACAAGTACTTTTCTCAAGCCGAAATTTCTGTTTTCAAAGCCTATCAATACGCAGATGATGATGACTGGCAGTCGTTGCCAGGGCCAGCGAAATGGTGGCCTAATGACTATGATTACTATCGTTATGGATGGGATACCAATGATAAAAGGAGACAAGACGGATATCGATTGGCACATCAGTACTTGACTGAATTTACCCCTAATACATTCTTCCTGGCAGAGTTTGAAAACTTGGATTGGGATCAGGATGAGTGTTGCTTGCTGAAATGAGATTGCTTCACTCAATTGCTTCATTTAGGTTAGTCTAGATACTACGTAGCCACGTGATTGCGCTAGTTACAATTGCTCATGTCCGCAATAAAAACTCTTCTTCTCTTTATAATTAATTTAATTATTACAACTATTATTATTTTTCAAAATTAATCCCACAATGTCTTCTACCTCTAGACGATCTACACCTGGACGACCACCTAAAGTTGAACAATTCAAAAATGAAATTTGTCAATTATTTTCGGATGGAGAGAGCACAGAAAATATTGCCGATATAATATTTGAACGGCATAACTTGACAGTTCATACTCGAACCATCCAACGGCAGTTAAAGAATTGGGGGTATACACGTTCTACAGCACATAATATTAATCCAGAATTAGACAACCGGATTAAAACACTTTATTTCGAAAACAGTCTCTCTGATAACGAAATATTACATGTGCTTCAACAGGATGGATTTAAAATTACCCCCTACAAGCTTGTGACTATACGTCTTCGATTGGGGCTTCGGCGTCGACAAAATGATCTGCAAGACATTGAAAACACCAATAATATAGTTAAAGAAGCCGTTCAAGATAATCTTAATAAAGGTCATCTTACTGGTTATGGCCGTGGTCATCTTTATACACATTTTCGATCTCTTCAATATAATATTTCACGGTAAATCTCTTACCATTTTATGTAGTTTATTATACTAACACATTTATAGAGATCGATTATTTAATATTGTTCGTGAACTTGACCCTGAAGGTATTAAACGTCGAAAATATGACCTTCACCGGCGCCGAGGGGAATATGTAGTCCCTGGGCCAAATTTTATTTGGTCTATAGATGGTCATGATAAATTGGCACACTGGGGAATTGAAATATATGCTGGGATTGATGCATTTTCTCGGTATATTGTCTGGGTTTATATTGGAATCAGTAACCGCACTCAACTTAGTGTGTTACAACAATTCCTTCAAACTTTAAACAAAACAAAAACCCAGCCTCGTTATATTCGGTCTGATAAAGGCGCTGAAACAGTATTACTTGCAGCTGCTCATTATCTATCACTGAAACAGACTATTGAGGATTTACAACTTAATGATTGCTATTGGTACGGTACAAGTACGGCCAACCAGCGAATTGAGGCTTGGTGGTCTCAATTAACAAAAAGCATTCTTTTTATATTCCGGGTATGGTTTTGAATTGCTACAAAAGATTGCTTCATTATTAACAATCTACATAGGATTATTTTATGGAACTCAATCATCAGGGACTTTTCAAACAAAACCAACTTGCTGATCGTATTGCATTATTAGCAGTTTATATGCCACTTGTTCGTCGAGAAATCCTGAGCTTTGTGAACATATGGAATATGCATCGAATTAGGAAACAATCTAATCGCCCTCAAAGTATAACGGGGAAACCCTTTATGTTATACTTTTACCCCCCACAAGGCATACAAGACTTTAAAGTCCAACCAGATGAAACACTTGTCCAGAATCTTCTTGGTCAGAATTCTTCGGGTAACTATTATCAGTATTTCTTTTCTTTGAAACAATGCTAATATAAAAAGATTATAATCTGGACGATTATTTACCTCGAGAGACCTTGATCTGGTGTCAAGAATTCCTTCAACACCATAATTTGCACGATTTTAACCTACAGAATCTCTATTCTGATGGTATAACACCGGTTCATAAAATGGCATATTTAACCCTTCGACAAGGTATTACTGAGCATATTGCTTCTCAACAAGAACCTCGACTATCGGAATGTGAGAAGCCATTACAGAGTCAATTTCAATCTGAGATGGAGGAAACTGTAACAAATTTACAGAACCAATTTATTTAATGGAGGAATATATTGCAGGATTTGATGGAAGTCTGCAAGAGTCAACTTAGAGCTGAGTCGGTCTACAAGCCTATTTATAGGATTTCTAGGTGTTTCTTTTTTGACAAAATCTATATAAATTAGAATTAACCTTTATGTTGGTTTATTGAAGCAATCGAGATGAGGCAATCGGGTGCGAGGAAGCCGCACCTAGGGGTTAAGTGGATTTCGGCAAGTTTGGGAGCCAATGGGAAGCGGTATGTCATGTGACATCATCCATGAAGCTATCTAGATCACTCAGGGGTTTTACGGAGATACATAGAAGAAATGAGAACATTTTAAACCATAGAAATCGAGGTACCCCTTGAACAACTACACGTACGCGTACATTGGATTGTTACTGTGTACGGCTTGACTTGCTTGATAAGTCAACCCACACTTTACAAAATAAATAATTATAATATAGTTAACAAAGTAATTTTGCTATAAATAAATAACTCTAGTGACTTTTAATGAAGTAATCAATGAAGCAATCACCCTCTCTTCCCTACTTATTGAAAATAGCCTCGATTTTTCGAAGGAAAAGTTTTGCCATGACGTCGACGAGTATTAGATGCTGGCCCTCCATTAATATCCTCAACTTGATACTGGTCAACGTCTGTATTCTTCCTTTTTTCTTTTGTGTTGGTTTTTTTCTTCGCTTCTGCCTCAGCTTTTGCCTCAGCTTCTGCTTCAGCTTTTGCCTCAGCTTCCAATCTCGCTTTTTCCTTCGCTTTTGCCTCAGCTTTTTCCTTCGCTTTAGCTCTTTCCTTAGCCTCTTTAACAGTGTGGTCAAAAAACTTCCTTGTGATATGCATAGATAGTATGCCTTGTGTCCCATCTTCTCCAGTCATATCTAATATCTCAATGATATCAGAGTCCTTTTTCTCCTTGCTTTCAGAGAAGCCTAGTACAGGGGAAATGGGCTCTTTCTTGATATTTCTCTCATTTAAGTGATTATTCTCACTAAGTAGAGAGGCAGTATCGTCTGTAAGACGAGTATTCTCTTCCTTATCTGGAGATTTAGTTGACTGGGCTCGCTTTCGCTTGTTTGCCTGCGTTGTCGGGTCTATAGAATTCTTTGGAGATTCTGGTACTGATTTTGGTGACGAATATGGAGACATTCGGAGATCCATGAACTCGTATAGATCATCATCTTCATAATGGTCATTCGATAAGAGTGTATTTTCGATTAGGACATCATCTTCGGTTGGGATTTCATTTTCGATGGTTCCATCTATTTCTACTTGTCTCTGCACTTCTTGGCGTTCGAAACAAATATATAGCATGTAACTGCTTTGCTGCATACCCCGCTCCTTCTTTATCAGTAGATGCTCTCTCAACTCAAGAATACCCTGATCTAGGGCTGCTTCCATTAAGTATGTCGGTTGCCCATTATTTATATTTTGGGCGAATCGGGGACGAAAATCCATTTCGCTTAATCTCTCGCGTAGCATTTGGTTGTCTCTAGAAACTCGTCGGAGAAAGGCGTATTCGGAAGCTATCGTAGCACTGTCTTCCTTTAGAATCGTTAAAAAGTTCTCTATTAAATGACTATTGTTAAATTTAATAAAGTAATAATATATAGTAATCAGGATTATTAGCATACCGATAAACTTAAAGCGCTCAGAAGTTGAATTTCTTGGTTGGGCATAGAGAGAAATAGTCATGTATACTGGCCAGTCCGTGTTCAGATTTGAAGAATGATTTGACGCTATTAAGGATGTCAGATCTCTTGTAGCATGACCTGGAGTTCCAATATTTGGTCGATCTCTCAACCTATTGTTGCGGGCGGTATTTATTGCTTGCTGTCGATGTTGCCTAGCAGCAGAAATCGCAAAGCCTGAAGGGGTAGGTAAAGAGATCTGGCTAGATTCACGGACCGATTGCTGTCTAGAATTATTAGAGTCGTCCTGACGAACTGATTGCTGTTGAGGATTATTAGGATTCTCCAGGCCACAATAGCCACAAGCTCTGCTGTCTCCGAATCTTGCTGCGTGGTCAAGCCCTGGCTGCTCTGGGCATTTAGGGGGGTCCCAAGGAAGAGACATCTTGGGTTGACTAAAGAAAGGAAAACCAACTTTGATCAGTAAATAGTTGTAAAGAGGAAATTAGTTTAGAAATTAGTTTTGTGCATGTCTTGCCGGTATCGACAGAATGTGGGCGCTAAGGAAAATTTAGCGACAAAACTATCCCTTTTTAATTACCTCATTAAATTGCCTCATTAAATCCTATTAGAGCGTTTATTAAAGCGCTTATTATATTACTCGAGTTTTGGAGCTGGCCCAGGATATGTCCAATCTCATCACAAATAACATGTTAATGAACCGGCTGGGAAGTACCCTGCAGAGCGACGTGCGAAATAAGAAGAAAATCCCAACCATGTGGACTGGTGATATCACGTTCAATCAGTGTCCCAGGAAGATGGTTGCCGTTCTTGTCGCCAGCTTGTTTATCAGTCTTGGCTGGAACTGCGCGGAGATGGTGCCGCTTGCTGGCGGTCTCCGCGCAGTTCCAGCCAAGAACTGGAAGTAGTGTGAGAGGAAGAAGAGGAAGAAGAGGCAGAGAGAGAGGAGGGGGGCTTTATATAGCTATTTATTGAAGCAATCTACGCGGCCTGGCACTCCGAGAAATAGAACAGAGGTTGATGAATAGAGAATTGATTCAATTTAGTAACAAAAGCAATGAAAAACATGAGAACCTCTCCCATTCCCCACCTCCCTGATCCCCAATTCATCCCCAGAAGTCGTAAAAAATCGCATTTTCGAGAGCGGAGAGCCTGTTTGTACGTTAGCTTGGCATCGTGGTACTGGTAGGGCGGGCATACTTACTTGAAGCTTTTGAAAAGGTAAAAAAATAATAAAAAAGGAGATAAAAAAGCCGTATCGGCAGCTTTGGGGAACCTAGCAGGTGTCAGTATCAATCTTCCACGATAATAAAGGGGGCAGGCACTCACTTCTTGGTCCCATTGGACGGCATCGTCTTCGTCTTCGTCTCCGGGGCCGGTGACGAGGCCGTAGATGCCCTTGACGGCCTCGATAATGCCCTTGACGAGGCCCAGCAACACCAGGAGGTCGTTCAGGTGGCCGTTGACGGTGGCCAGGCTTCCGAAGAAGCCCTTGGCGAGACCGAGCATCTTGGCAGCGAAGCCGGGCATGGTGGTGGCCAGTGGGGGGTAGGCGAGCGAGCGAGCGAGCGAGCAGGCCGGCAAGGAGTCTCTAAACGAGGACGAGGTCGAGATCGAGGGTGGTTTGCAGGAGGAAGAAGGAAGAAGAGAGAGAGAGAGAGAGAGAGAGAGAGAGAGAGAGAGAGGATTTTTATGGCCTGGCCAGCTTGTGTAATCGCGGGCTAGCCCCGTCAGGACTAGCTCACGATTAGGCAAGCTGGTCAGGCAAACGAGGCAAACGAGGCGAACGATATAGAAGATCCATGGTGTTGAGAAACAACTTAGGGCTAATTGATATTGCTTCATTGGGTTGATTCATTTATTACGTAAGCAAAAAAAATTATGTGGGGTGCGTGGTTAAAAATATTTTACAAGTGGCCGAATGTAAAATTGTAAAATCAATAATTTTGTCGCGGCACTCGCTTACCGTCCGCCGTAGTAATACAATAGCGGAGATAGGTGGTTCCAAATTGACAGCATATTCAAGACACAACACTGATTGGTTTTAGGTGCAAAAAACAAAACTGCAGTGATGATAGCCTCGATAATGGCGCAGTCAGTTGACTCATCACGAAGCGAGACCTTGAAAAGAAAACATAATATAGTACAAGCAATTGCTCTTCAACAACAGCCCAGCCAATGACAATGGTCTGCGAATACAACACATTGAGCTAACTGGATCTGGACACCCACTGCCAAGACAGGAAATGCGCACAGTATTCATAATATTAATGTCAGGCAATGGGGTTAACCAGTCACGTGGAGTGGTAGCACTAGGGCTTGTTGTATGAACCCTTAGAATCTTCCTTCAAGTGATTTTCCTTTTCTGTACTGCTGGTTGATAGTGGTTATTTTTCACCTGACACTACATTCTATTACTTGGTCTTTATTTCATCAAGCATATTCTGCTGACCACCTTACATTGGAAATGAAACTTCCTCCATTTACGGGTTCTTTTTTTAAGGCGGTGATGCTGGCCGGACACGCATACGGCAGTGTTTCTGTACCGTTTCGGGGGAACTTTTCTGAGAGCCCCCAGCCTTTTGTGATTGACATCAAAAATGAATTCATCGATAGCACAAGACTGAAAGCTTCATTGACGCGGTTTGTAAAACCGATTCAAGAGCCAGACCCGCTTGAAGGACCCTCGGTTCACAACGCGATAGTCATCCGCGATTACTGGGTAAATGAGTATGACTGGGACAAAGTCCAGAAGCACCTGAATTCAAAGTAGGTTACCTTTTCAACAAGAGCACAGTATCTACCTTGCTAGAAGAATAAGTTTATTCTAATATTTTCTCCTTAGGTTAAAACAGTACACCACTACAATCAAATTGAATGCAACAGCTCAGTACCTCGAGCCCATCCCTTTACACTTCGTCCATCACCAATCTCCACGTGTCGACGCAATTCCCTTATTGTTTATTCATGGATGGCCAGGATCTTTTATTGAAGTTGAAAATATCATTAACTCGCTTACCCACCCACCGAATGCTACGATGCCCGCGTTTCACGTGGTCGCCCCCTCGATTCCGGGCTTCGCTTTCTCTCCTGCACCAACAAATACAGGATTTGGAGATTACGAAGCGGCACAGGCTTTCCACGCTCTTATGATACAACTGGATCACACAAAATACGTCATCCAAGCCGGCGACGTGGGAGGGATCATTATGCGTTATCAAGCCCATCTGTTCCCGGATAATGTCCTTGCAGGACTGAATAATTTCTGGGTGGTTTCTCCATCTCAGTCAGATATAGAGCGCTATCATAAAAATGAAACAACTGCAGACGAGACGTACGTTATCAACTTGCTTGATACCTTTTTCAAAAAGAATTGGGCATACGGCCAGATTCAACAGACGAAACCCCTTCGACTTGCCCATGCGATGACAGACAGCCCGGTTGGACTGGCAATGTGGATTTACGATGTCGTCAGCGCAGTTGTTGAGGACCAGGCTGTGTGGACACCGGAGGCGATTATCACATGGACTATGATGCACTATATACAAGGCCCTTATAGTACCTTTCGGTTGTACAAAGAGGGCGCCTTAGTAAGTTATTTTATGCTGGTGATATTAAGAATATTCCCTCGACCTGACCATATATCTAGAATGGGGCATTCAATCTCACGGCGTTCAATGACTTGCCCATGGTGGAACAGCCAATGGGAATCTCTGAATTTCCGCTTGATATTTGGTATCGTACAGTGAGTATACTGTGTAATTCTCAGCCCAGAAAAATCAAAACTGACCAGATTATAAATCTAGCCATTAGAATGGGCACAGAGAACGGGTAATGTACAGAAAAGATACGTTCATGACCGAGGCGGACACTTCCCCGCGTGGGAAACACCTCATTTCCTATTAGATGATAT
Source organism: Talaromyces sp. DC2 (assembly GCA_039119965.1). Lineage (NCBI taxonomy): Eukaryota > Fungi > Ascomycota > Eurotiomycetes > Eurotiales > Trichocomaceae > Talaromyces > Talaromyces sp. DC2. The sequence goes on from JBCLNQ010000097.1 coordinate 8,001, forward strand.
CTGGGATTTTTTCGGAAATTTGGATATCTCACGCAATTGCCGTACAGATATAGGCCAGCAGCTGCCGATGCAGGATTGCATTTTGGGCGCGACGGAGTATTCAAGCTAGTGGCGATAACGAAGGATATCGAGCAAGTGATTTCTATTGCTGGAATATGAGGGAAGACCATATGATGCAAGGCTTATTTAGGGGAGGAGGTTTATAAATCAACTGTCTCTATATCAGGAACGTTTCTTTGGTAATCTAAATTCAGGAAAAATCAATTACCAAATGCAGAGCCATGTCTATGATAGAGATGAGATGTGACTTCTTGTTAAACACACGGGTTTTGGATAGCAATGACTACATTAACCACTTTCTCCTACGTGATCCCGTTTCCTCCATTGTCAAGACCGCCTCGATTCTCACCCAAAAGACAGAAGCAGCAGCGGATACAAGCAATATACCGACCATTATACTAGTATTCTGATAGCTTTTCGGTTGGCTATTCTGCTGATTACTTCGAATCAACACGCCCGCAACTGGAGTACCCACCAACGTGGCCATCCCACGGAGCATGTAAAGCAAACCATTAACGCTGGCGAAATTCTGCACGCCAAACAACTCGACCAAACTTGCTGGAAACAGAGAAACATAAGCCGATGCGAAAATTCCATAAAACACCGTAAACACGATGAACAACATCCGACCGTCGGTTTGGGAAGTTGAAACGCAGGATGGGAGCCAGAATGCGAGGGCCGATAATGCCGAAATAAACGTAGTGAAAAGCAAGGTATTAAGCCGTCCAAATCGATCAGCCATGAATCCAATCGCAATCTTACCAATGGCATTTGCTGCATTGGACAATGCGATGAAGCTTGCTGATGAAGCTTGTGAATATCCTAGTGTACGGGCATAGGACGCGAAGAAAAAAACAGGAGTATAGTATGCAGCTGCCTGAAGAGCACCGCCAAGAGCATGAGCAAAGAACTTGCGAGTACGCGCAACTCGCCAGTTTACCACTGGTAGCTGGAAGAAGCGTGATGACCGGGAGGAATTTGCAGAATTCTCGGCTTGGATGCGTGCAAGATGACTCTCTGGCCAGCGCACAAATGAGCCAGAAACCCAAGTTAGAACCCAAGAAAGAGTACCTGTAATGCGGAGCGCATTTCGGAAACCAATATGGTCTATAAGTGACCGCAGAGCGAGAGGCCAGGCAACACCGCCGATTCCAGTTCCAGAAAGAATGATGCCCATGGCCAGCCCACGGTGGCGTGTGAACCAAGTAGGTGCCACCGTTACCGAGGGCATGTATGATAAACAAGTACCGATACCAAGAAGTATACCCTGGGTCACAATAAACTGCCAAAGCGTCTGGCTAAAGCTGGCAAGCACCAATGCGACAGAGAAGATCAGCCCACCGGCTAGAATGACTCTCCTGGGTGAGTATAGCTTCGTCCACGATGTCGAAAATGGGGCCCCTATAGTCATCATCGATATCGAAAGTGTTCCGATCAAGTCAATCTGAGCTGGCGTAGCACCCGTGAACGGTGTGTTAGGTTGGGTTGCCATAGAATCATAGAGTTCTTGGTAGACGCCGAATGCAAAGTTGATGCCACATCCAGTGAAAATAAGCGCCGTTGAAGCTGCGACGATCAAGGAAGGCTGTCTAGACGGTGCCTTAGTACTTGAAAATGGAAGAGACCTTACTCATCATACATTTTTTCCCACGAAGTCTCAGACGGTTGAGTCTCGCCAGCGGCCGTGGCGGCCCCTGTAAGCTCTATTTCATTATCCATTGAGCTTGTATTGGATGATTATTTATGAATCAGAGACCAAGGTTCAAATTTGCGGGGTTGGCTTACTTATGTCTTTTTTTTTTAAAGACCATGAGTCATCTAGTTTGCCGGAGGTCATCCCGATGCAGTTATAGCGTAGGATTGCGGGTGGACACTTGGGTTGTCTCAGATGCTATACGGAAACTACATTTGGAGAAGAACAAGTGCTGTTGTTCAACAATAAAAGTCCTTCATTAGCCGGCGTTGTTGCTGGAGAGGAGTGGATTTTGGTATGGAGATGTGAATAGAGAATCTTAGATGGAGTACGGTGCATAGAGTGACCCCGCGCCCTGTGACAACATTCATCGCCGGTCTCCACCCACCCTCTCTGGAACTGTTGGTTCTTCTTTCCTACACAGAATTTGCTCCCAGTTGTGATTATAGGGTAGTAAATATGCAGTCCACGGTTGAGCTTCAAGATACAAACGTAGCTCGTCTCCGAGTCGCACCCAACGACCAACACGATGATGATTACCCGCAGATTGCCGAAGCCCCGATATTCGCCGACAATGGCACCAACACGAATGTCGCGTGGACATACCCCGATGGTGGCCGTCAAGCATGGAGCTGTGTGATGGGCTCTTTTCTTCTCATGTTTCCATCTTTTGGATTCGAAGTTGCTCGTGTGTACCTATTCTCCCGGTTTCGAGAAGAAACGAGGTCCTAATCATATAGGAAATAGTCGGCACAGTCCAGGATTATATAGCCACCCACCAACTGTCCGCATATACTCTCAGTGACGTTGGTTGGGTATCAGCTATATTGGTTTTTCTGACTTTATTTCTCGGTGTGCAAGTCGGCCCATTGTTTGACCGGTATGGCCCGAGATATCTACTTGTCCTGGGTACCTCCGGCAGCTTCCTATCCTATATCTTACTGGCACAATGTACTGAATACTGGCATTTTATACTCTGCTTAAGTATCCTAGGTGGAGTTTCGTCAGCTATTATCACAACAGTCGCGATTGCGGTGCTCAGTCATTGGTTTCATAGGCGACGCGCACTGGCGAGTGGGATCTGTATGGGCGGTAGTAGTGCTGGAGGAGCCCTTATCCCACTGCTCCTGAGATGTACATTCTCCAATTATGGATGGGAATGGTCAATGCGCATAATTGCGTTCATCTCTGCCGCTTGCTATCTTGCAGGGATTATGCTTGTTCGTGGTCGACTCCCAATGGTGCGTAGCACAGCTGCTCCGAAAGCCGTGGTGGACATTCGAGCCTTTGCATCTGCAAGATTGTCTTTTCTGGCTCTTGCAGTATTTAGCTTCGAGTTCATAATCTTTGGGTGTGCTGCTCTTCTGCCGACCTATATTCGATACTCTTCTACCGGCAGTTCTGGAAGTCAATTGCCTGCTGACATGAAATTCTATGTACTTACCGTCCTGAACAGCACATCCTTTTTAGGCCGCACTATTCCTGGTTTCATGGCCGACAAAGTGGGATGTTTTAATGTTTTGATACTCCTTGTCCTGACCACACTCGTCACAATGGCAGCAATTTGGGTGCCCGTTGGCTCTCACTCTTCTGCGTCGGTTCTCTATGTCATAGTTGCCCTGTTTGGGTTTGGATCTGGGGGCTGGATATCCCTTGCTCCCGTCTGTGCCGGCCAAATGTGCCGCACGGATGAATATGGCCGATTTTACGGAACGGTCTATATGATTGCCGCATTTGGGGTGTTGTTGACAGTCCCGATTGGAGGCGAACTGCTCCAGTATACGACGCCACAGGTCCTAATAGGTTTCTATGCTGGAATTTTGGTGCTAGGTCTGATTGGAGTGGTGACCTCCAGATGGGCGATTTTGGAGTGGAAATGGCAGTGGAGGGTAAAGGTTTGACGAAAAAGTTTGACATTATCATCAAGGCTTATTATGACCTTGAATTGTAAATATAGAGGGTGTTCAACATCCCATCGATTGTGGTCATTTTGGGATTCCCATACCGGTTTCTTCAGGAACGCAGATACTGTTCAGCAACGTTGTGGCAATATTGAGAGGCCTAGTAAAGTTATATAGTTAATATTATTAAAAAAAAAATAGTATAATTACTATTAATCTATTAATATATCACTAATTTATTAACTATATTGTGCGAAGGCCCGCTTCTTATATCCTCCTTTCTTAGGGAATCGCTTATATCTTGAATTGATATCCCATGTATCGAATCTCGTGTCGCAAGCTTTTTGCCTCCTAAAATTTTGGTTTGGCTTGACAGAACGGTGATCTGGTTAATGTAAGCGAACAGAGGAAGCTCATTTTTTAATGGAGTATCTCTACCAATGACATGCAAAGCGTTCACTCAGGTTCAAACTTCGTGTGTGGAAAGCGTTGGCTTCAAAAATGACAAACAGCTCGAAAGGACGTCGCCGTAGAGTTTGTTCAATTACAAGTACATAACCAAATAGGTAGTCGTTGACTGGGTCTTCAGGAGATTACCTTTCTGTTAGACTTGTTCGAAGTAGGTATAGCCCCGAAAGTAACATAGAAGGGGTCGGCAGCGAATACACAGCACCTTAAATCGACCACGCGAAGGGAAAAGACATAATCGATCCGCCTCGGTCCGACATATGTGCCCGACACCTGAGTGACGAGTAAAAATACCATATACAAAGAGCATTTCCTATTCTAATAGGCCTTCATCTAATGAAGAATACATTCCTAGGAGTTTACAAAAAGTACCAAGGCCTTTATGACGCTGCTCTCTAGGTAGTGCTTCCCTTATAGAAGTGATATACTTAGGGGGTTAGTAAGAAATCAATTATATAGTTTTTAAAGAGGGGGATATGAGATATTAATTATATGATAAGATTTTGAAGTGGTAAGACATTAAGATCTATCTGGCGCTAAGAGTGGCAGAAATTGATTACTTTTATGGGGAATAGAATGAGCGGGCGAGGCTTCCAAAAAATGTTGCAGCTGATCACGGCCCGAATAAATTAACCGTTTCTGATTCACACATAATAGATAGAAAGATTAGAGAAATAGTCTAACTTGATTAGATTTATGGTTAGGTTATTTCCGACATTTTTTTGTTCAACATCTGTTAGCTTCTTTCCGTTTGCGGTTATGACTTTTTTGACAATCAGCAACAACTTCTCCAATCACCGCTCATAATTCCAGCCACAACATAAAAGACAACCAAAGTCTTACAAGTCGAATCTCAACCTTCCATCTGTCACCAAGCAAAAAAAGATGACATCACCCTTTTCGGTAGCAAATACCGCATTGAGAAGCTTCACCCAAAAAGCCGCTGCTGCGGCAGTTTAGGCCTAGAATCTCAAATTTCTGGTGCCAAGCAAAGAAGAAACCAATGGCGGGAAACATGGACGCTTTAGTTTTATTTCTTGCCTCCGGATTTATAACTCTTCAAGCTACATTCGGATTTGCCTACACTGCTTCCATGGTTAACAGCGTTATGATGACGATTCAAAGAACATTTCCCTCATAAGGTGGTTGGTAGATTGAACGGAACCCCCTGTAGCGAAATTGTTCAAGAGGGAAAGTCATGACGTGCGACATTTTGGCAGTATACGAGGAGGACGTATATAAACCTAACATGGTAGGATTGAGAACCTCTAGGAATTTTATCGCTATTCTATTACTTTTAGCATATTGCAGAGCCTTCTCCCTCCCTTCTTCAGAAGTCTGGAACACTTTCCTCAACCTACAAAAATGCGTATCCTATCACGAAACTCCCAACGAACCGGCGATGGACTCGCTCCGATATCTCAAAGTCGCGGCGCCATGCAGCTCCCCATGCTTCATCTCGCCGATACCGCCCGCAACAATACCGTCGCCGTTTTGGGTGAGTTCGTCGGGACGTTCCTGTTTCTTTTCTGGTCCTTTGCGGGAACTCAGATCTCCAACACGCCAAAGCCTCCTGATGGAGCAAATCCTAATACGTCAGACTTGCTGTTTGCATCTCTGGCCTTTGGTTTTTCGTTGACAGTGAATGTGTGGGCTTTTTATCGGATTACTGGGGGACTGTTTAACCCTTCTGTATGATACTTCGGACATATCTTTCCTGCTAAATACCGAACTGACGATTATAAACATAGGTAACAATGGCATTGTTTCTGGTTGGCGGTCTCCCCGCGATGCGTAGTGTCCTCATGGTCATCGCCCAGATCCTGGGTGGTATATGTGCAGCAGCTGTAGTATCAGCTTTGTTTCCGGGCAGTCTCAATGTCGAGACTACTCTCGGCGGTGGTGCAAACACAGCTCAGGGGCTTTTCATTGAAATGTTCCTCACAGCTCAGCTAGTATTCGTCATCATCATGCTAGCTGTTGTCAAACACAAGTCCACATTCCTAGCACCCGTTGGCATTGGGCTCACGTTCTTCCTTACCGAGCTCTGCGGTATGCACAACGTCTTCTTTGCGCTTCACATTGCAACATAATCTGACATAAATAGGAATCTATTACACTGGTGGCTCACTAAACTTCGCCCGCTCCCTGGGTCCCGCCATCGTTAACCATCATTTCCCACACTACTTCTGGATCTACTTTCTAGGCCCACTCCTTGGCTCCGGCCTCGCAACTGGATTTTACAGCCTTATCAATATGATGCGGTATCAGACCTGTAATCCAGGTCAAGACTGTGATGGCTCTGAGACAGCGACCCTTGTTCCTTCTCCCAGCTTGGCGAGTCACAATGCTGCCAATGGTAGCGGCACGGCATACAGTGGAGAGCCGAAGCACCAACGAAATGAATCTGAGGCGACGGCAGTTAGTGGTGCAAACGGACATGGGAATGCCTTGGGCGGCGAACTGCAAAATACTAACTAGGGAAATCATGTTACGTTGGCACCGCCAACTACGCAGCGAAGCCCCTTGGATTCGGTTTAGGAAAAGCAGCACTCTCATAGCATGTGATTTAGTAAAATCTTGATACTTGGAAAGACTCCTAGCCCAACATAATGCTAGTTAATGGAACTCCTATAAAGATAGACCTGATTATGGTTAATTAGAATCGTGTTACTAAAACAGCATACTGTAGTAGTAAATAAGGTAGACGCTATAGATTAGTGTATTTTATTAATATCCTATTGTGAGGAGAATTGTAGAAAGCAAGCAATTATAATCCAGTAATATTGGGCGTGTCTATAGAATCAAACTGATTGCTGGTCTTGTGTTAACCTGCTATCTGTGTGCAGCTATATAATCTCTGCTACTTGGTTCCACGGTTTGTATTAGGGTTTCTGCCCTGAACCATGTTGCGGTTATATGCTAAGCCCCATGCGAACTCGGTGCTGCCAGTGAGGCAGTTGATGGCTGGTCTGGCGCATCCCCGGTTCTCACATCTATGATTAATGCATAAGCAACTGATTAGTTTATTTAAGTTATAAATAAATCACAATTTTATAATATTACTACTATACAATAGAAAATTATATATAATAATAATATTTATAATAGTAAGATATATATAGATTTCTTAATATATTATCAAAAAAAATCTTGTAACGTTACTATAATACATGTATCATTGATTACTGAATGGTATCCGTTCGGTAAAAACCGATATTGTCGATGAGGATCATCATATTATGTGGTTTGACTTGGGGGCAAAGAAGGTAACAACGACATCTGAAGAACATTCAATGTTGAAACCTGAATAACTAGATCAACTAATATTTATGTTCCTTATAGCGGACTGGTAAATTTGAAAAAAGAATCGCGAATATGAAATGCTGTCATTGCGACTATAGGCAGTTCGTATGCATGTATTTTCAACCACTTAAAAAACAAAGTTCTTATTGGAAAAGTAAAAATACATTTGATTCGCGAAATTAATGTTTAAAGGCGTTCCATCTCCTAAATTCATGAGGCTGTGTGTGGGCCTTGGATATACATCTCCACAGTAATAGTAGCGAATCAGGGAAGTAAACCATGACTCATATTGTATGAATTGTGTATGCAGACTTTTGCAGATCTAATATGCTTAGTCCAGTTCTCGAAGCCAGCCATAAATAACCGTACAATTCTGTAAGAAAAATATAATATTTCTATTTGTCTTTCAATTCCTTCCATTGGTTTTTTTTCAGGTGAATACCAGGCCAGCCGACTCTCGCTACTTTCAACATCTAGTCATGTCGGAAGCTACACCAAGACATGCTCTTGTTATCGGAGCATCAGGACTAGCTGGCTGGGCTGTGGTAAATGAGATCCTTAAGGAATACCCAGTGCAAGGCACTTTCGCCAAAGTCACCGCCGTTGTGAATCGCCCATTGAGCGTGGCTCGCGCGCAGTGGCCAACAACATCCAGCGTACAAATCCAGCTAGTTTCGGGGGTCAACCTGACAGCAGGGTCTTTGAAAGATACTGATACCCAACTGCGAGACAAAATACCAGATCTGGAGACAGTGACACATCTTTACTATTTTGGTAAGCACGTTATACACATCCCTTGGGGTTTCAATATAATCTAACCGGATTCAATAGCATATCAGCAGATGGATAACCCGACTGAAGAAGTGGAGACCAATATTTCTATGCTGGAAAGAGTTATTACTGCGTTGACTACCTATACTACACATCTTGAATTTGTCGTCGTTCCTTCTGGATCTCGTGTATGGAATTAGCCTTTATTACTCTGATTAACAAGACCCTAACGACGTGCACATAGGCTTATGGCATCTATAGCTCAAGATGCTTCACCGCGCCATTCAAGGAGTCAATGGGTCGCGTTCCCGAGCCTGAGAGAAGTAAAATTCACTACTACCAAATGCAAGATTATCTAGCTCGTGCCAGTGAACAGCAACGATGGACTTGGTGTGAAGTGAGGCCAGACGCAATCGTCAGTACTCCTGTATGTTCCTTCCCTGAAACGTACAGAAGCTAACTATAGGGAAAAACAGATCGGGTTCACACCAAATGGTAGCACTTTTAGTCTAGCTGCACACTGGTTCAATTATCTCTCCATCTATGCTGCAGTTGAGGGCAAGGGAGCCAAGATTCCTTATCCAGGCGTAGAAAAGTCATATAACAGCTTGTTCAACGGAGTTTCATCGGACATGATTGCTCGCTTTTCAATTTGGGCCTCACTTCAACCCGAGAAAACAGGCAACGGAGAGATCTTCAACATCGTTGATCAGACACGACCCTTGTCGATGAAAACCCATTGGCCAGTCATTACAGGTTTTTTTGGTCTCGAAGGCACAGGTCCAACGGAAAACCAGGACCCAATACTTTTACGGCCAACAAAGTACATGGAAAAGCATCCAGATAAAGTACCCAGCGGCCGTGCCAGTCAGCTCTGGAAAGCGTCCTGGCTTGACGAGTATGGGCATTGGACTTCTTTCGACCGTCAATTCTGTGTTGACAAGATTCGTTCAGTTGGCTTTGAAGAGGAACGTGACGCGAATTCGTCATGGCTGGACACGTTTGCTCTTCTCAAGACAGCACAAGATAACTCTGTTGAAGACTAATGTTCTATGTCTAGTTTCTCTATGTATTTAGAAAAAGAACAACACGAGTATTAAAAAAGGTGGGGTATTGTCAAGTCAAATTCATGTTTCCAATTACTGAGACTACTAAAACAATTCATAGAACTGTACAATGCAAACCGAATATCCTTAGAACTGCTTTTTCTACACAATTTCTCAAGAAGAGCCAGCAACACCAGTGTTGATGGCCTTTAGCTCAGACCAGTCAAGGCTGTCCTCACCCAAGCTCCAGGCCATGACACCGCCAAGACCAGTCTTGCCGATGATTTCAGTAAACTTCTTGCTGATAAGATCAGGAGTGTCCCAGGTCCAGAAGATGTTGTTGGTGCTGTCCCAGTAGTACTGACCACCGGCCTCCTCATCGGTGATACCGTTGGCCTTGGCAGTACTCCAAGAAGACAAAGCAACAGTGTCACTGACTTCAGGGTTAGTCTCAAAAGTGACGGCACCAGACTTGCCGGTGTCCTGTCCCTGGGCATCCTCAAGGAGGACGGTAGCGCATCCAAGGGGCTGGGTGGCGCAGTCAGAAGCTGGGTCGGTGTAGAAGTACTTGGAGTAAAAGGCAATACCAAGGTTGCCCTGGCTAGCGTTCATGCCGATGTCGATGTAGTTGTTGACAGCCTCTAGGGAGCCCTGGATAGAGGTGTGGTGTTTGGTGACGTTGTCGCGACGGTTCATCAAGTCGTAGCTCATGATGTTGACCATGTCGACGGGCTCGAAAATGCTGGGGCCCTTGTCGGCAGTGTATGCGATCATGTCACGTTTCAGACCGGGAGTGGCGATAGAAAGAACCTTGTCAGTACCGATGGCGTCACGGATGGCCTTCAGGAGGACAGGGAAAGTGTCGATCTCGCCGGTACGCTGCGAGTTAGGGGTAGTCTTGTAGTCCTCGCCATTGCCACCGGGGTACTCCCAATCGATGTCTACATTTGTTAGTAAGACAATTGTCTTCTTCAACAAAATCGGGGTTTAACATACCAACACCATCAAAGCCCATCGAGTCAAGCATGGTGGCGATGTTCTTGGCGTAGGTGGTGATCGAATCGTTGGAGGCTACTCCTGTGGAGAAACCGGCGTTGTCACCCCATCCACCGAGAGCAACCATGATCTTAGTTGAGCTGGGGAAGAGAGCTCGGAAGCTGTCGACGGACATGAAGGGAGTGAATGTGCTTCCGGAGCTGAAGCCCTCCGAAGGCGCAAAGGCCATGATGGCGTGAGTGATCGATGACAGCATGTCGGACGAAGGCAGACTGCTGTAGTGCCATCTTTACGCAGGGTTATATTAGCATATGCTCGCATCGAATGCCGGGGGAAGGTGAGGCTATACTTACTCGTCAACGTACATGACGTTCCTCAAAGCTGCTGCCTGCGCAGCGAGGAATCCTGCAGCCAAAGCGTAACGCATTTTGGATAAAGATAAAAAAGTATGTGAAGAAATGAAACAGAAACAAAGACAGTAAGCTCAGTTGCAGAAAGATGCACTTCAGATCTGAGGCTGGACCGGGGGCGCCACCCGTTGCACTTATATCTTGGAATGTCTCGATGGCAGGGTACACAAACAAAGCCGTTGCCCAGCCCAATGGAACCAACCCCATGCCACTACGCACCATAATAATGTTACTAATGTTACATTCCTTCACTTCTTTGCTGACGTACCTAAGGCTACTTTACCGACCATAGTTACATGCCACGCGATGTGTCCATTGGCAACCAGTCTCCTTTAGTAATGATCAAGATCTGACGATCCGTCAGTGCATGAAAATGCCGGCGCATGAATTGGAATATCAATAAGCATGACTAGCTTGACGATATCAAGTAATAGATCTGCACCAAACTCTCATTATTATTGGGGTGGCCTGTCCCGCTGACTTCGAGACTATACGGATAATAGTTTGTATGTATGCCCAGCCATTGCTGATCACTTCACCCCAGACCGCTGCCGCTGGCTCTCCCTTTGCCACTGAAATTTGAACACCTCGATAAAGTGTGAGTCGAGCTTTGATTGATGCAACCTCAACACTCGTACTGCGCCCTTCGTTTAATAATAACCCTGTCAGAAGCCGGAACGGCAGATCATCATGGGCTCTCAAGACAGTCCTGAAACCGATCTTGCTCTTTTTTGGTTGCCAGTTCTCGCGATTAGACGAAGCAGACCCGGGCGCCTGGTCAGGCTGACAACACCCAATAGCGATGTAATATGTCTGGACTGCCACATTGTTTAGAAACTTTAGATTCCGTAACCGCAGCCAATCCGCTAGCCGCACTCCGCCCCCCCCGCCCATTCTTGGCACAGCGCCAAGCCCGCCGCGCCGACTGGGGGACACAGGAACGAGGCAATGATCGGCATATCAGAAGTGCCCCGTTGCTCTTGGCAATGGCACCCTGCAATCTGTCTGCTCCTGAGTTACGAAGTATCCCTAGTTAGGTTTTAAGTCTGTACTCCGTACGGAGTACCCTGTATTATGTACGGAATACTCTCGTTCAAGCCTCACGGTGACCAAGTGATGACAACCGTGTTGGATTATTCTTGGCCATTCAGATGTCAGACTGGAGCAGGAAACAGCGTCTCGCATTCCCTTGTCAATTCCCGGAGTCGTGTGGATTTCGCAGTCCTTCGATTTAAATTCTAAAGAGTTGGACGGAGTACTTAGGGTGCTCATGCCTCCACTGCGTTGTGCAGAACACAGAAATAAGGCTGGAATGTAACAACGCTGTACTCTCTATACACTAACGTGAAGGAACTTGGGATTCAGTGACGTTGGTTATGAAATTGAACATTCCACATGACCTTCATTACATTTGAGTGTACAGAGTAGACTAGTACGCCATTAGGTTTGGTGACATCTTAACTGACCTTTTGAGCCTGGTACTAATAAATCGATGTGGTACACCCACACTTGAGGCTTTGACAGTGCATGGCGTTTTGCGGCACTACCGTAGTACGTACTATAAACTCAGGGCCCCCAACCCGAACCCCAGTTAGAACCCGCCATTGGTTTCGTCGGTGGCCCCAAAAATGTCAAAAATAGCCTTGTTTGAGTCTAATCATACTGTGGCTTTCGATTGAGCACCTAGCCTGTCATCATTTTCGATTCCGGAAGAAAGGAACAAAGGCTAGACTGGTATCATCAAACGCAGCCTAACCTGAAGAGGGTGGTTGCATCTCAGGTTGTGCTTAAGTTTGAATTGGTAAAGCTGCTCCAATGTATCTGTAGAGCCATTCTGATGCAGTGAATACAGAGAATAAAAACCCCGCTTTCCCTGGTTTTGTCACTACCATATCCGGTGTGCGATTCATCTAAGCCTACAAAATTAGCTATCAAGACGCTTCTTCAACCTTGTATTTGATTATACCTTGCGTGGTTCTTCGTCTGAACCGTAGTCTGCGTCATCTGAAGTCATCGTCTGAGTCTCCTTGAGATACTTCTAGGCGCGAATGTCTTCCTGGATTCTCTTACCCCCCAACTTTGATACATCCCAAAATACGTCTTTAGGCGATAACTTCTTTTGTTTTGACTCTTCCAAGTCTAATTTTCCAGTGAAAACATTTGTATCCACTCCCCCCTCTCGTGTTTTTGAATCAAAACCTCAAAAGTTTCGTCCTTAACATGGGTTCCGTTTGACATGATCTTTGGCAAGCTTAGAACATAGGACTAGACCGCCTTGAGTGGAATTGTTGGGAGGAATTTCGAAATAGAATGGATAGACTACCGGATTCGACGGTGCTAAGAACGTTATTCTGAGTAGCCATAGTAGTGGTGTGTATGTTGATAAGAACAATGTTGTTGACCAGTGTTATGTTAGAATAAGTATAAGTTTTGATTTATGACGGTGAAGATAAGTAGACTTTGGAATAAAATAAAAGTAAAAGAAAAAATTAAAATCGTAGGTTGCTGGGTATTTGTCAACAATCCATGGAATGAGAGTAGGCGGGTTGAACATTTTGAATAGTTACAGCACCCTGACTAGTGGGCACGAAGGTTTTTTTCCCTGGAAAGAACAGTAACAGGCTATATAATTATTTGTTTAAGGCATCTTTCCACTTTTCGAAAATCCTCATCTTCCGCATTGGGGAACCGTATCATCATTCCATGGGTCTTTCCCATACGTATCACCATACTTTGCCCTTTTTGTTCTTCCTCATGTTCATGAATCTCGCCATTTTTTTGTCCTCCATGAGGACGTTCAAGGAAATAAACTACTTGAAATCTCTCTGCTACTTCCAATTTTACATATTCAGAAGTAACCATTTGCAGCCACTCAACATCTTTCCTCAGCGCTAATATTTGCGGTGATTCCTTCATTTCTCCAGGAAAAGAACTCGCAAGGAGAGTTCTAAGTCCGTTACTAATATCTGGAGGTGTTCCAAAGAATAAAATTCCCAGCGTGGAAGAACAGATATCGTTAACATTAGCTGATGACGAATTACCGAGAGCCTATTTTTATTTAGAATGATAACTTCAAACCCGCAAAAAGCAGTACATATTGATGCAGATAGCAAAACATACCCCTTTCAATATCATAACCCCCAAACTGTGAGCCAAAAACAAAATAGGCCTCTTTTCACTCTGTGAAACCAATCAGAGCTGCTAAGTATTGAAATTTCAAGTAGTCTTACCCCAGTCTTGTTCCTTAATTCGGAAATCTCTCTTAATAATGTTGATACAATCTCTTTGGTAGGAGTGGTCGGGAATGATGATTTTGATGCGCGATACCCAAAAGACAGAATTCTTGATCTGGGAACGATTTGGGGAAGTAAATCATGTAGCCAGAAAACTTTTGTCTCAGGATGTGTCCATGAATTTTGGTAATGACCACCATCCCCGTGTATTGCGACAACGCTTTGTTACATTAGAACTTCATGGGTTTCAAAACGGACATAGGAGTACAGACTCAATGTGACATTGCGAGTTTTGGTATATGAGTTTCAGGCCAATGTCTTCTGATAACTTAGTTTGGGATACTAAGGCACTTCTGGCATTTTCTTTATGATTCTTCTTTAAAATCAACTTTTCCACAAGTCTTTGCATGGTATAAGATAACGGGGAGAAAAGATGACGAAAGTTCAAAACCCACAAATGTAGAAGATCAAAACAGAACTGTCAAACACAGGTTTCCATGCATGTGGACCCCACTACCCCGCCCATGCTGACTGGTTAGTAGTTGTATATTCTATTATTTAGGTGTTTTGATTTATTAGTTGTAATAAATGTGCAATATAATCGTTCCGGAATTTTATGCTATTCAACAGCATGGAAACTAGAAGACTGGCTCACAGAGAAAGTCCAGCCCTGAATCCCAATGCCCCCCACGATCCCAATCAAAGAGATGGTCCCAGCTAGTCATCATATCCCCAAGCTCCCGTGTGGCACTTCCTTGGTCGTCTTTAGATATCCCACTTCCCTCTAAATGAACGGTTTTGTTCGATGAGCTGATAATTTGGTCTAAAATCCGGATAAGTTTCGCCTTCACTTCCTTACAAAACTCGGCATTCCAACTTCCTGGTCGGGCAACCCAGCTCAAGCAGGATGCGTAGACTGTAAGTTCGCGAATTACTTCAGCTCGAGGTAGACAGAATTCGGCTAGACCAGTGTCTAGAGATGAACGACGTAATAACTCTTTTGTGAGAATCTCAGCGCTCGGGAGACCGTATGGTAGAAACTGGAGTCGGTGATTAGTAGGATAATTAAATGTATTATTGACATCAATTGATATATAATTTCAATACTTACAATGCCGAAAAAGTCACTTCGGATCTCTTTTACTCGTTCACGTTCATCATTGATGTGTAAGATAGTGGATAGGATACTCTTTGCCGCTAAAAGTAATCGCTCAGAGGTTCCCTGAGAAGCGTCATGGGCGGTAAGATAGATCAGAAAGGTCGAATATAAATAATCCAGATACAACCAAAGAATAGGTAAGATATCAGAGACAGATAGTGGACTATTCCACATTTCTGGGGAATATTTTATATTGTTGGGGCAAGATTGCCAAATGGACCGGAGCTTGTGCAAAGCCAGTCTGCGATTTGAGTCAGCTTCTCAACAAGTTGGATCAAGAAACACCCCAAAAATTTAAATTCATACTGAGACTTAGTTCCAATGTCAATTTTATCCACTCCTAAGTGAAGCTCTAGAATTTCCTCGCGAACGGTAGCGAGAAGAAATCGGAGACGGATCAAACTGGCCGGGCGTCGTTTGCCATCCATGTTCCACCCATTCTGATCGAGCATGCGAAGCTGGTGTTGTAGATCTGGTCCACTAATTCCTTCATCAATGTCTAGCGGAGGGTCTAAAACACAGTAATATCGATTCATCTGGGGGGGTCGACCGAGAGCAGTAGCAATATTTTTGTCCATGTAGTACGCTGTTGCGAAACATCTTCGACGCCACTGATCAATAAAGCTCGGGCAGTCACCAATAATTGGCTTGTCCTGATGGATCCCTGATGCATAGATGCAGGACGTAAGATCCACGAAAGAGGAGTACGCGCGTTGACCTGTGCACTGTTATGGCTATGACCTCGCTAAAAGATAAACAGAAAGCAACGTACTTGATTCGCCAAATCGGATAAAGACATACAACAATTGATGGTATTTAAGACAAATAACTAGCTCATTAAGGGAGGGAGATTCCTTAGTCAAGCTCAGGAGGATGTCATTGATTTCGTAAAATTCGGCGAGGAGGCTTTGTTTGTCTCTTTCATCAAATCCAATTTCTCGATGATGAAAATGCAGCAAGCCTAAACTTGCAAGGACAAGCATACTGCAAATGGTCTCCCATCGGACATTCTCGCCACTGATCAAGCGACTTAGTTCATCCACTCTTGTCGATTTGGTGACGGGTATTGGCTGGTAAGAGTTGTGAAATATGCGAATCACAGTATCAAGCTTAGATGAATTAGTCGTTGCATCATCGTTGTCCTTAATTATATCCCATAAATGTTCAAGTGCAGCAAGACCCAGTGCCTTTGGCAGGATAGGCATTCGACCGATGAAATATAGGCGCTTCACTATGGTTTGTATCAAAGTCGCGTGCTTACACAAAAAAGTAACAACCTGTAGGCCTACATCAAGCCGCCTTGGTTCAATTGTATGGGTAGCTATAGCATCTTCTGCTGTACCAAGGCTACCCGGCTGATCTTGCTGATTCTGATTGTCGGTCATTACTGTCCGATAGCTGATAGGACCTAAAAAGCCGCTGGTTTTGATTCGGGGAGTATTGATAACCACAGGATGTGGAGAGGAAAAAGATGAATTACCCGGGCTTAGATCTGATAAGCTTGTCCTTGAACTGCAAAGAAGGTTAGTTCCATTAAGCCATTAATGCACGAAAACTTCTCTCACGTCGACCTTGGTGCTTTCTTTACGCCTGTTTTGGCAGTAAAGTGCAGCAAGTCCCCTTCCATACGATGCGATCGGAATTTCTGGGTCATCGGTGCGGGGTCATAGAAACAATCAAGATTCCTTTTGACACAGCGACTGCATTTCGGCAACGAATGATCGCATTTGATCTTCATCTTTCGGCAGTGTTCGCAGGACTGCCGCTTGCCATTCCGGCGCAGTGAAACCATAGTCGGGGAGGACATTTTTATGCCGGTCTATTTCCAGTTGATTACGAACAACTGCCAACACAGAAAGCAAGGGATAATAGTGTATTGAGGAAAGATAGCTGTCTGTTTAATGGTAAACTGAGGACTATGGGCAGCGAACGTTGAATGCTGACGCGGAATTAAATCTTGGTAGACGGAGTTCGGAATAGAATTTCCGAAAGCAATCAATAAGGTTCCACTTCGCATCCAATAAGAATGTAACGCTCTCGAAGATGATAGATCTTTTTTCACAATTCAGTACGCAATATATTCTAATTCTCGTTAGTCTGTGTTCTAGTTAGCCATTTTTTCAATGAGTGTTTCCCATTCTATAGCACGGCAGTTTCTAAAATCCCTATTTCAAACTTTGTGTGCTGAGTGTTACATGTAGAGGCTGGCACATTATTCAGGAAATTTGCCCAAGGCAAAATAATTCAATATTGATCTAACATATCAACGACAAATTCATAAAAAACTGCAATAGCTTTTGTACATAACGGGGAATTCCAAATTTTGTATATTTCCATGTTGGGTCATGATGATTTCCTTATTCCTTTAATCTTAGCAAAACAAAGTTTAGTTCTACTTGCTGATAATATACACAAGGGATCAATAAGACGAAGCACATAGCTTTATTAGGATAATCCCGATTAAAGCTTATTAGGTGGGTGCGGCCTCAGGATCGACTGCTGTGTCATCGATGCAACCATGTTTCCTTCTTCATCCCATACTCTCGCCTCTGAGAACGTGCGTCCATGCGCTCCTACATGCGTGGCACTTTCTCGCAGATGCCAGTTATTTAAATTAACAGTTGGCACAAAAACTCGCATGGCAAAGTCAAGGCTGGAACAAGCGGATGCATCGTTTAGAAACATGTGATTATGAGTCAATGGCAGAAAAGACAGCGCCCCGTCAAGTAGAAAAGCGAGGCCAGCGGCATGATCTGATTCCTTATCCACGGAATACTTTGATTTAAACCACACAGAGCTGGTTTTCGCTGTGATGGGCAATTCATCTTGGGTCGTCTGGACCTCCTTGGCAATACCGAGAAGGTTCTGTCCAGCAATGCTTTCCGGGCAGTAACGAGTTTCGAACACCCTATTCAACAGACCAAATATCTTGCCAAAGGCTTTGGCGTGCGTAGTTGCAATTTTTCCATCGGAAACCAGCTTTCCGCTCATCTCTTGAACAGGCAGACACTCCTTCCAATGTGAATATTTCATACGCGGCGCGGCTGAATAGTTGAGCATCTCCGGCTCAGCCCTTTGGAAATCCGCTAGAAGCTCAAAGCAAAGCCTAGAATTGCCATCACCTGTACTTTGAGTAACCTGAACTCTCCGTGTCTGAAAGGTTTTCGTGCTCCGGGAGGGGAACACAGTGAGTGCCACTTTCTCTTTGGTGCTTGTAGGACCTAGATAGTGACCCATGACCGAGTAGAGATGGAAGCCGGCCGGAACGGTTTTCGCAGCGGCATTGACGGCAATCCCCAATGTGTATCCTCCATAAGCAATAGGAAGCGTGTTTCCCATGGGTTCCGCCAACCGCTTCGATTGAAATTTCCATTCAGACAGCCGTTCCACGGCGATGTGTTGAGCGATAGAATCACCCATCTCGGAGATCGGGCGTTTTGAATCCCAAGAACTGGTTAGGTTACACGAATAGAGCTGCAAAATACGTTTCAGTTTCCTGTCAGACGGAAAAAGGGTCTTTTATTATATCCCGCGTATTTTCCTGTGATATGGAGTTGGCTGACGATCGCTACAGCTAAAACCCGCGAACAGTAGTCACGTGTCAGTTGCTGCCGGGCCCGGCGGGCCGAGGTCTATCTCTTTATTTTCCTTCACTTAAGTTTCCAACTCTCTCTCCCTTTTTTCCCTCTCTCCCTTTTTTCCCTCTCTTTTTTTCTTTTCTCCTTTTTGACGAATCATGTCATTTTCACTAATTCGCCGATTGAGTCCATGGAATAGCTTTTAGTTAGGGCTAGAGTTATCTCTAATTTGTATGCGGGACAGATGGGTATTTTCTTGACGGCAAACCGGGAATTACACAAGTCAAATCAATTTATATACGTAAGCTGCGGTATATTATCAATGAGTACTTTAGTTAATTACTTATTTTGAACGGTTTGTGCCGCGAAATAATTGATGACTACTGACAATGACAATGCAGCAATGTTACTCTCCAGTAATCCCATGGATGTCTCAAAATCAAGGCGTTGTGTCGTAGACCACACCGGGGATGTAGCAAGCTCCTTCGATACTTTTGCCTTCTACGAGTTGAACCACCTGGTTATCAGCGCCAAATTGAGCAAGCGTTCCACCACCACTTTCTGAGACATTATACGCAGGCCACCCTTTTGATTGCATAGAAGCGGGATCCGTGATGAAATCAAGCAGGTAGTCCTGCATACGTTCGGATGTCTGGGCCTCTAATCCAGTACTCGGAAGTGGATTTATGAGGTATGTCCCGAACAACATATAAAGATCCGAGTAATGGTATGCCCCCAGCCATGGGACCCCACCCCCAAGGTTGGTGAAGCTTCCAGCCCATTCGTACCGATAAGTTGAGAGACCTGCGTGGTTCCGAAGAATCGTAGTATTGTGCGCCGCACAGACAGTGTTAAGGGTATTGATGTAGATTTCTTGCTCGCTTGGCCCGGCAGTATAGTTGTGGATAGGATATGCCACCAAAGCAGATGCTTCACGGGCTATAGTTCCAATCATCTTGGGGATATGTGCTATTTGACCTCTGATATACCTATCGGTATAGTTTGAAAAGATTGTTTTATTGTCGACTAAGATTATAGTTAGACTTTTCCTCAGGGATGATTTGGAGTCTCACTTTGTCTCGTGAACGCGATGGCAGGTTGGCTTGTATTGACCAGTGTCGAGTTATCTTGATACTGCCCCACGAAACTCTCTATTCGCGGCATTGGAACCCGCCTCATACATTCTAGCTCAAAGTGAGCATCCTCGAAATCACAACCAAGCGACTTCGCAACAAAAGTGAAGTTAGTCCCAGAGTAATCCAAATTGGTCGTCCGACCAATTGCTACCCCAGAGCTTGAGACAGAAGCACGAATGATTGGATCTTTATAATAAGGAAAGAGGTACATATCTGTTGCCCCAGCTCCGGCAGGCTGACCCCATAATATGATCTTGGATGGATCACCACCAAATGCGGCAATGTTCTCAGCAACCCACTCGACGCTCGACGGCGGCACGCTGGTCAAGAAGCCCAAAATTGGTGCTGCCATTTAACCCGCGAGCATTGGGATAGCTGAAAATATTTACTCGCCAATTTGTGGTCACAACAATATGTTTCTGAGAACGATGCACCCAGTTTGAAGGGAGCTGAGTGGGTATATTGATCCCTCCTGTCACATCACCACCACCAGAGAGAAATATTATAACTGGCAGCTTAGACTCTGGAGTCGCTGAGGCAGGTGTCCAGATTGCAAGGCTAAGACAGTCTTCAGCAGAGTTCTGCGCGACTTGCCCAGCAAGCAAGCTTTCGCCATAGTTCACGACGAGGTTGCCCGTAATGTTAAGTGCCCATACAGTTGGAATGGCGCTGACGTACTGGGAACATACTGGACCGAACGTTGTTGAATCGACGAGTTCCTTAGAGCTATCAAGGGGCTGGGGAGGCTTCCATCGTAGAGGGCCTACTGGAGGCTTATGGGCAATTAGTTAAAAGAAAGCTAACAGAAAGTAGCAGGAAATAAACACCTTTGCATATGGAACATATTTAAATTGTCGAACATCAGGGTAGGTATCATTGTAGTCTCCAATGAAGGTTCCGGTTCGAGCATGAACAATCTTATTTCGGTGGCCAGACGGGTCACTAGACGCCCAGACAAAGTGGAGACTAGCGAGGACAAAAATACACTCTTTCAACATGATTATGGAGTATCTTTAGAATAATAATCAATTGCATGACCTGTTAATTTGCAAATAGTGGTGGGTCGCTCTCTGTCTATATAGTCCAGGACTAGCAATGATTATATTATACCTTACCCCATTACTGCAAGTGAACGCTTGCCCCATAAAGTTAAATAAAGCATGGTGGCGTGTCCGAAGCTACTTATGCAGTTAAAACCAAGATATGAAAGGAAGCACCTGTAAGAACCCCGGGACTACTAGTACCTCCAATATATTCCAGGGGTCTTTCATATCCATTCATAGGATGAAATCATGTAGAAAATGACTTCCGTTTTGTCTGATTAGCGACTATAAAGGCAAAAATAAATGAATTGGGTCATCCGAGCCGTCCAAAATGTGACCATTATTCTTGCAGGTGAATTCGAAGCAAGCCAGGTAACAGCTTAGTATCTATACATCAAGTACTGCGGGGGAAACTCCGTAATTTCACTGGAATTGCGGGTAAGCAATCATCCATCCAATGAAAGGCTTCCCCATAAAGGTCTCTACTTCTCTCCATCGCCCAGACTGAGTATGTAAAAGAGTATGAGTTGGACAAATTTACTAATTAAAATGCAGTATTGATCAACTCGATTACTCGTCATAATTAGTGCAGAGAGAAAGAGAAACTAAAAACGAACCTAATAGTAACAAAAGAACCCGGAGATTACCACATTGAATGTCTTTTTCTTAAATTAAGTTTACCATGTTTTGCCAGTCGCATGGAGTTTGTTAAAAATATTCTGTTTACTCTGCCTGAAATTTCAGGCAGATAATGTATGGGCCCCCATAAAGCAAACGCACACCTCTTCATGCTGAGAACAACCAACGCATATTTCCCACTTTGACTCCCGAAGGACCTGGATTATCTGTTCTACAGGGTATTTTTCCTTCATCTTTATCACTGTCTCTCGTGCTATTCTCTCTTTCGCTTTCGTTCCTCGGGTCCTTGAACAACTTGGGTAAATCGCCCTCAGTACCTACACGTCGAGTTCTAGTACGATGGCTGAGTTCCAAGAAAATGAAGACCATAAGGGCCTAGAAAAGAAGGGGAGAGAGAAATTATAATGGAGCAAATAAGAAATATAATAAAACGGACCCTTGGAAAGACAGAAAAAAAGGTGGAAAATGTGAACGAGAAAGGGCAAGACAGAGAGGAAAAATGGGGAGGACAAAGCAAAGCACAAAATGGAAGCAGAGACGACAGAATATGGTGAAGAATCAGAGCGTTGCGAAAGTGCGCCAAACCATCAAGCCAGAGAATTTGCGTATACTAGCCCTCGATCTTCGTCACCAATGGGAAGGAGCAACAGATCAACCATACCTGAGTTCTAAGATGGATTGTCAGATCAAACCAGAAAGTTTGACCAGATCATTTCATATTCTCTACCAGATAAGTCCAGTAATAACGTTCGCTGGCTCTCGAAGGTTCCTTCCAATGGTCACAAGGCCGGCTTTGACAAACTATCGGCAAGCTCGCTTCAAGCCGAAGCCCTCACAATACGGCTCATCAGGCGTAAACAACGATTCTAATTCCAGAGGTGTATGGATTTGATGACACTTGCGACAGCATAATTTCCTGTTCCTTTCATAAAGATGGTGCATATTACGGGTCAACATTATTGAGAGGGTTTTTGAAGAGATAAATGCCAAATTATCCAAAGAACCCGAAGTAACGCAAGGAGAGCAGGAGACAACAAAAGCAGAAGATTCAATGGAAGAAGATGAAGACATGGAGATAGAGGATGAATAAGATGATGGCAAGCTCAACCTTTACGACATCTGCGTACAATTAGGCGAAGGCATGTTGTCCGACGCCGACCATGAACGAATTACGCGCGGTTTTAGAGCCCTACTTCACGAGAGGTAAAAGGCCCTTGGGCGGGTTTTCGAGGATTCCAGGGACTCCAAAATGTGCAATGGTCTAGTGACACGTCCGGGCGAAATTATGTTGAATTATCTTATCTCCACACACCCATTCCTTAATTTTTAATAGAAAACGGCAAGTCTTGACTAGTTTAAAAATTAGGCAACCGCATACTCGGACAAAAGTTAATGAAAAATAGATACTGATAAATTTTTTAGCCCTGAAAAATCTCGTTTTATTTGTGGGAAGGCGGAGTAAACAGCAGAAAGAAGATTGTTCTAGCTTTATACTATGGGCGTTGGTACTATATCTGGACGGCGCACATTTTCTATGGAATATGCAATAAACAAGTCTAACTTTAATAATTAATAACAGGGTTGCTAGGTGAATAATCTAATGGATTCATGCCAGTACAGTTTTATACTGACTTTTAGCCCTAATAGTAGGACCAAACCTGAAAAATACCCAAGGAATTGGGGAAAGCGCCAGGGCGATGAACCCTAGGAGGCTGCTAGCCCATGCTATCCCAAGCTTTTGGTACACTATTTGCATACATTTTTAGTCTTTCTTCAAATAAAATAAACGTCAGATGTAAGAGCATTTTGGACATACTTTGGATTGTGAACAGAGGGAATACACCGGCGAAGACATAGCGGGCTAGGCTATTAGCACCAGCAGCACTGGCTACGACTGTTCCATGATATGTGTCTGTGATATACTGAATGGTAGAAACGAAAACGCAAAGATTTCCCCAGGCGAAAGGAATGATGGCAGCGCCGGGGACAGCCCAGGATACACCGTCTCGAGCAGTCCACCCGAACCAGAACAATCCAAGTGGCAAGCCAATGCTTCCAAACATAGCGGGTGCAAGGCGGTATTCAGGAGGAACCTGATGCGGTGGGTATCGATGTATTTGTTTCCTGTAAAAAAAGATATCGCACAGCACAACGGTAAGAAACCCGAGAAGGCAACCGATAACGATCGATAGAAAAATCAAGCCGGAACTATCAAGATCAAAGCCGTATACAGTGCCAAAAGTGTAAGGAACTGCCGCAAAGAAGCTAAACAATGTCCCAAACTCGCATGCGACATATAGGCAGATTAAAGAGACGGTTGGTTCCATTAAGAGCATTCGGAGCGGCCTAATGAGAGCTGTGACAGCGAATTCATGTAGTTGAGTTGTAAGAGGCGGTCGCTTGCGAACCTCGCGGCCACGTTTCTTGGCTCGGCGTTGAAGAACTGGATGAAATGTTTCGCTTGTTCCAAGGGTTAATATAAGACTGAAGGCAGCAAAGAAAAGCTCCGTCCACTGAGTCCACCTCCAACCCTTGCGAGACACAGCAAAGGACCCGATTACCGGCCTGATAGTAAGTCAACACTAGCATGGCTAAGAAGGAATATGGGTCATACCCAAGACCCGGTCCGAGAAATGGCATTAAAGTGAAAGCAGCAGCCGCAGGCCCTCGTGCCTTAGGATGAAATGTTTCGGACAACGACCCTGGGGCCACGGCAAAGACTGGAGCCCACGCAAAGCCTGTAAGAAATCGGAAGAATACCAAAGCGCCAAAGTTATGCGTGAATCCAGATCCAAGCACAAATGCAGCACCGATGATTATAGACCCCAGATAGACAGGATAGCGGCCAATTGTTTCGGAGAGCGGACCACCAAGCACAGGTCCAAATCCCAGCGCAAGGACATAGAACGTCACTGGCAGAATGGCCACTGTACTACTGACGTGAAACTCTTGCATAAGCTCCGCCCGGGCTGGGGTCATTATAGAAGTTGAAATGGAGCTGGTAGATAGAACGTGTTAGTAGTGGCTAGTGGCTGGGGATGGTTTTGAATATTGTACCCAGTGATAGCCGAAGCCGACATCGCAGCCATGAGAATTGACTTCTTCCATGCTGGCCAATTCAGGGGATTTTCGAGTGAGTTTTCCCAGTCAGGCAAATCCTCTGGCTTGATTCCTGTGTTCTCCAATCCGTCTTGATCATGGAGTGAGGCTGCGGTGTGCGTTGCATCCTCCTTGTCCGACACTTTCAACTTCATAAGGATTGTGTACCCACTGCTTGATCTCTATCTTTTGGTTACACAAAAGTGTTGAGAAAACAACGATCATTAAATACGTGTGAAACACTGCTGGAAAAGAAGTCTC
Source organism: Talaromyces sp. DC2 (assembly GCA_039119965.1). Classification (NCBI taxonomy): domain Eukaryota; kingdom Fungi; phylum Ascomycota; class Eurotiomycetes; order Eurotiales; family Trichocomaceae; genus Talaromyces; species Talaromyces sp. DC2. Next base: position 32,800 of record JBCLNQ010000097.1, read on the forward strand.
TCTCAAACGAAGGCACGGCTGGCCTTCAGGATCTTGGTCTGATTATTAATTTGTATTATTCAGAATATCAAATCCGTATGTCTTAAAAAAAAAAAGAAAAGAAAAGTTTAAATAAAACAATTAAGCGATGGATAATCTCAATCTAGGTAAGAATACCACGCTACGTTGGAGACAGAGATTAGTGATCTTGATTACTGATCCGTGTATCACCTCGGCTGAGCTCTCAAGAGCCAGTGAGTAGCTTAGAGTAAGACAATGAAATTGCCTTTGAAGCAGGTTCATGATGTAAAAAGAAAAAAAAAATCTCAGGTTATGGTGTTTGAACGTGAGAATATACACAGACAAAAATCATACGCTGAAGCTTTACAACAAGGACAATGATCGGCGCAGTAGCTCGACCCACCAGTTGACAGGCAGAAAGATAACAGCTAAAACTCCCGTTGGACAACGAGGCGGAATCTCTCAATGCAGAACACATCACGTCGAACACCGTAGACAGAATGATTATCAGCGCGATAGGATATGGGCTGGCTGTGGCAGCGACACTTTTTCTGGGAGTTATTCTGGTCAAATACCTATACTGTGTGTACATTCACCCCTTATCATCCGTGCCTGGTCCCCGGATCGCGGCCTGTACGTCACTCTGGCTTGCATACCATACCTACATCGGAGATGAATGCACTGTGATCTACGAGCTGCACAAAAAGTACGGACCTGTCTTGCGCGTGGCGCCCAATGATATCGACATCGATGACGGTGATGCTGTCGAGCCCATTTACATAACAAACGGAGGTTTCCCCAAAACCCCGGCTTACGCGAAGTTCGATATTGATGGCCATGCCACGATATTTTCAACATTGACACTGGCTGAGAGAGCCCGCCGCGCAAAAGCCGTTGCTCCTCTTTTCTCCGCAGCTTCGATCCGCAGCTCGAAGGATGCGTTATCACGAGTCGTCAATGATTTTGTGAACAAGGTGCGAACGGAGGCTCACAGGTCTCCGGAAAACACAGTGAATGTGCTTAATGCTACTCGATCAATGGCAATTGATATCGTCAGTGCACATCTTTTCCAACAGCAATATGGCGCTGTTGCGGAAAATTCCAAGACCATGTCTGCTTCACCCTTTGTAGATGCGTATGTGGCGGTGGGCTCCTTTTTCAATTTATGGACAGGGAGACTTGGGGATATGATTCAACACGGAGCGGAGTATTGGACAACTGATTCAAAGACAGAAGACGCATTTGAGCTTATAGATAGATATACAAAGAAGCTGATCGCCACGTCAATACCAAATAGCGGAAGCTATCAGAGTCGCCTATTAGAAACCGTGTCGATACAGCAATCACAAATTGAGCTCAAGGATGTCTGCTTTGCAGGAACAGATTCGACTGGCATGACAACCGCCACAATTATGTGGAATATGGCGAAGAACCCAGAAATGTGAGTATATACTATCATATATTCTCAAATTCCCCCGATAGATGGCTAATGAGCTACATTTTTTTTCAGTTACACACGGCTACAGGAAGAAATCAATGAATATATCGCCAATGGCGAAGACCCTACGACAGGTCCCTATCTACGCGGCGTCGTTCGCGAAGGCCTGCGACTCGGGCAAGCGAATCCCACTCGTTTGCCTAGGCAGGTACCCTCTGGGGGCTGGAAATTCAAAGATTATTTCTTCCCAACCGGAACAAGTGTGGGTATTTCTGCTTTTCAGCTGCATCAGAATGAGGCTGTCTTTCGCGACGCATCCACATTCATCCCTGGCCGGTGGGAGGACCCGAGTGATGCTATGTTGACACACTTCTTCGCTTTTGGGAAAGGCACCAGAACTTGTATTGCGCAGAGCCTGGCCATGTCTGCGGTTACCCTAGCGACTTTGAAATTGGCTCAGTCTGATTTGCTCCGAGGGGCGATGGTGATGAATGATCGGGTTGAAATTATAGAGTGGTTCAACTCAAAGGTGAAAGGAGAACAAATAAACATCAAGTTCGCTCAAGTCTAGGCGGTTTCAATGGTCGATTCCGTCGATACTATGATCATTACAAGATGCACCAGCTGACATGGGCATAGACACATTATGAGCATAGAAATAAGTTTATGATCCAGGTTTTCACATACTTTACTATCGAACAAATAGATAATTCAATATTAAACTCTTTTGCGTTTATATCAATGATGTATAAGATCGGCGCGCGGGGTATATGCCGCGGGCGACATGGCCCGGCGTTTCGGCCGATAATATTGAAGGTTGGGCATCTTGGCTCTGGAATTATTCTCTCCTCTATCGCATCAACAGTTCTGTTCAATGTGAAAGAAGAGAGCTCACCCAGGAGTCTATATATCAACAATATGTCGACCCCGAATACCCCAGATGAGCACATGTCCGACGCGAGTAATTCTTCGGCAAGTACTCCGAAAAGCAAGACAGTGTACGTATGGCTCTTGTTGTCCCGACGGCCAGTACAAGGCCCGTAGATAAAGTGAGGGCTCACCATTTCAGGTGTATTCTGTGTCGTCGGCGAAAAGTCAAATGCGATCGAATAAAACCAAGCTGCAGTTTCTGCGTCAAGAATGGGACTGCATCTCTATGCCAATACGTTGCGTCAGAGAAGAAACGCGGCTTGAGAGCTGGCTATGTATCACAGCTGGAGAATCGACTGGACAGGCTAGAGGCAGAAATCCGGGACCTCAAGGCACTGACTGCACGTACGGTCTCTCTTCCTTGTTAAAATTGGTTCTTACCTGTTTGCTGACACAGGTTCGGACTAAGAACATGCTCATTTTAATCAAGCACAAGTGATCCCCAGCCCTCCTTCAAACGCCAATGAAGCAGCACATCAACTTAACGACGACCTTTCGTCTGCTCTCGCAGGGACGTCTGCTATGCAAGCGCCTACCGAGCACGACGAAACGCGAAACCCTTCACGCAGTGCCTTCGTCGAGCTATGCAGCGCCTGGTTTGACAAATTTCATGGATGGTTCCCTATCCTCCATCCGCCAACAGTCATGCAGACGCTGCAAGACATATCCATTAGTTTAGAATTATCGCCGCTGTACGTGGTGCTGAAAGCAATAGCTGCAGTGACGCTGCCCCATGTTGGCTTTGTCACGAGCTTAAGCCATGATCAACGACGGGCGATATCAGCAGATTATGCGCAAGACATTGCTCTGCATGCTATGGACTCGCTGTCGTTGCCCTCGTTACAGGCTGTGCTTATTGTGAGTGTGCTGGAGTATGGCAACGGCAAACTGTCCAAGTTTTGGAATTTAATAGCGCTTTGTAAGAGGTATGCCGTTCTTCAATTCTCCGTTGGTACGCACATTAAGTTTGCTCTTATCTGATATTCTCTCTTTAAATCAGGATGGCAATGCAGCTCGGTCTCCGAGACTTGGTAGTGCACCAGTGTGGCAATTTTTCCAACCCGTCTGTGCTACCACCACGAATGCTTCCATTTCCAAATACGTTGATCGATCAAGAAGAAAAGATCAGGGCATACTGGATGACAGAGCTTCTGGATGGATCGTCTACTATGGGCGCAGCGTGGAATCTCTCTGTTTCACGCCCTCATATGACGACTACTACACCCTCAGCAACATCCTCATCAGCCTCGGCCACCTATATGGCCGGGTACCAGGACAACCCGGCCCTATATCCCTGTGGAGAGGATATGTGGACAATGACATTTCCTGAATTCTGTATATCGGTCGCATCTTTTGAAGACATCGAGACCTCGTCGAGCTTCACTTCGTACGTCAACCTGGTCGCAAATGAGTTGTATATTGTACACCAATTTCTACAGCAACCATTTGATCGGCGCTCTGCACAAGGACGTGCAAAGTGGCAAGCGGAATGTAAGAACGTGGATGAGCGCCTACAGAAATGGCGCGCAGGGTCTCCATTGTTCCAAAATGGATTCAAGGGAGGCTATTATAATCCGCAATACTCAGCAAACGCGACGCCTGGTACCGCTGTTAACACGACCCCTTCTGCAGTGACTGAAATATCGTCTCTGGTGAATGGAAACATGGTTCCGACTCCAGAAAAGACTTCGTTTGACCCAGTCGCAATACTAGCCTTTGCGATGTATGACATGGCCATTATCGCGCTTTACCAACGACTTGCATTCCCGGCAAATGATATCGAGCGACCTCATGGCCCGTTTTATCACGCAATCCAACGCTGCCTAGATGCGAGTGACGAGGTGACCACAGTGGTGCGCAGTGTCAGCGACGCCGATCTGGAGAATATGAGCCCACATCTCATTTTCCCTCTATTCGTGGCAGCGCGCTTCTTCCTCGGCATGTCTTTCTTTCTTTCTTTCTTTTTTTCCAAAGTACTAATGTCTTCCTCAGTCCATGCGCGCATAACGGGTGTCGAGACCCCCCGAAATATTGATTTGCTCATATATAGCCTTCGTGTATGCGGACAAAGATGGAATCTAGCCCGTATGTTTTTTTTGCTTCGTGGAAAATCATGAGAATATTCAAGGCAATTTCATGCTGATTTTTATTTCATTACACAGGCCGATTAGAAAAGGTTCTGCGAGCAGCTTGTGCCGAACGACAAGTTACGATAAATTTTTCTGCTCTCCCACCACAGTTCTTCGACCTACAGTATTCGCACCTAGACATCGACAAGGTATTAGAAGTATGGGCCGATAGTCAAGATATTAACAATATTGGGTCCTCTCAGTTAGTGGGGTGGTAGTATATCTCTTCGAGTGAATTCTAAAGTTGCAGAATTGTGAAGCTAGACTATAAAAGAAGATGAACATAAAGCAAGAGATTTTCTTCCTTCCATATGGCATTGAAATACAAATCTAGTGTACATGCTCCGCATGTTCGAGCTCCTCATCAGTCTTCTTCAACCCCCCTGCCCAGCTGACCTCGCCCACGGCACCAGGTCCATCAAACACTTCGGCAATCTCTTCAAGGGAATAGCCCTTTGTTTCTGGAAATACAAAATATGTGACGGCCAATACAACCACGTCAAAGCAACAGAAGAAGATGTAATAATGCCACCCGACATTGTCCAGAGCAATTGGGTTGACAAACGCCAAAATAATCAGCGAGCCATACACATCCAGCAGCTCCAGTGTTAGACCTTTACTGCGAATGGAGTATGGGAAAATTTCTGTCGGGTACCCAAGGAGCAGTGGAGTGTATGCTATGTCATAATGAAATGAGTATATGAAAACAAACGCTATCACTGTACGTCCAAGAGATGTGTTGCCGGTGCTGTCAAACACGGCCGAGCAAGCAGTCCAGATAACGAACGATATCAGCATTCCCACAGCAGACCAGAGGAATAGTGTGCGCCGGCCAAGTCGATCGACAAGCATGGCAGCGCCGAGAGCGATTATGAAGTTGAAAATGTTGAGCAATCCGTTAATCAGCGTCTGGGTGTCGGAGTCCGTGACTCCAACGGTATCGAGAACAAGAGACAGGTAGTATGAGACGACTGCAATGCCCTAGATTGAGAAGGTCAGAATCTACATTCGCTTGAATGAAACACATTTAGAAAGGGGTTGTTACGTTGTACTGTGCAAAGGCACCCACGCAAATGGCAATAAATGTTCTTTTCCTATTTCCCGGTGTTTGGACCAACGTCTTCCAGCTGGTTTTTGCTGCCAGTTTTTCCATTTCGATAGTGCGTCCGATTTCCTCGACCTCAAATTGAATCAGTGGATGAGTAGAGTCACCCCCGGTGTGGAAACGTGCCAGTGTCTGGACAGCTTCCTCAGATCGTCCATTGGCAATAAGCCATCTATCAATTTCGGTTAAACTTTGTGCTGGAGTATATCGGCGGCAAACATCGTCCATACCTAGGAGACTCTGGCACGAACCACCAGAATACTATCTGAAGAACTGGAAACCCGGCCTGAAGAATAGACGGCGCTCTCCACACCCAATTATCTGTCAGATGCTTATTTGTGCCAAAAATAGCCCACGAAGCCAGTATGCCACCAACGAAATAGATTGTCCAGAATGCGCTTTTATAATGTCAGTAAATGAAGTTATCGATATGCGTAAATTAGTCCAGAGAGAGCAAGGGTATACCTGGTGTATTTTCCTCGATGGGTAGGATACGCCAGTTCCGTGATCAGCATTGGCGACGGCTGCACGACCAGCATCGAGCCCACGCCCACGAGGACCCTTGAAAATACAAACATCCCATAATTGACAGAGGCTGCCTGAATGGCAGATGCAACGACGATCACAATCGCACCAGAGAGCAACGTATACTTGCGACCAATCTTGTCCGATAAATGCCCGATAAAAGGTAAGGAAATAAAGCTGCCGATAGACTGGGCCGCATTGACGACCCCCAAAACAGAGCCACTGGGATTGTTAAAATAGTTTTTCCATTGACTAGTTGCTTGGAGTGCATTCATCATGGAACCTATAGAGTCCTTGCTATTAGTCTAACTTCAACGAAAAAGGGTTGGCAAAAAAATTAGTTACCATCGTATCCAGCGACAGCAGAGGACATTAACGGCACGAGAAGTATGAGGTTTAATTGTAGAAGATGCGAAATGCGAAACCAGGGTCGGTCATATTGAGGCAAAACTGCGGCCAGCGCATGGCCGACAATATCCTGGTCTTTCATAGTGTGGTTCCCTTAGGCAATTCAGCGTGGCAGCAAGAACTGAAATTCGAAATTCATTTCATGAAACGGTATCCAGTTTTTGTCTTATATTCTGAACCCCGTCGCCTTCAAAAAAAGAAACGCAAACTCTGCCCTGATTTCAGCCATGTACCGATTGAGGCTAGTGGTGTACAAATGCCGGCAGTCCGGGGTTGACGCGGGCAATACTCATGCGGAGACAATCCGGGGAGCAGCTGGTTCCTAGGCAGTGATTGGCACGCAGGGTGAGTCTGGTGGAGGGCGGGCGACAGTCACCCTGGGATCGGATGCTCTCCTCCGACGCACAGGGCTTGGTAAGGGGTAGTAAAATGATTAGGGCGACCCAGTCCGATCGGTTCACTCGGTACTTGGCCTTAAAGGTGGTCGGCATCACTCGGAATAAACTTACCACTGGAATGTCGGCATTCTCTCCGTGAAACCTAAAACAGGCTGGGAAAGTAACGGCTCATAGTCAAATACGGCCTTGAGAATATATGAATTGTGAGGCAAAAACTTGGCTTTTATTAATGATAATGAAATTAGAGATCTTGGAAGGCATGTTTCTGAGCTATACGACCTGCTCCATAAATCAACCCTTTCTCTCATATTGAAGTCGTCACGCTAAATATATGAGAGAGAAGATTTCTATGTAGACTCTACTATTGGCATTTTTCTTTGAGGAAACAAAGTTCAGGATCTACCTCTGGACGCTTTTAAATTGGACAGATTATTACCGATACGCGGGCTAAAGCCGTATGCCATGACATGATTTCTCTATCCGCTTGTATGCCAAAGCCACACTTTGCGGCTAGTGGATGACGAGGCCGGGTTATGCCAGCTCAAATATGACATGATCGCTTATCTATCCTATGTCAGATTTCTAGAGATTGCCTAGGCATTGTGATATTGAACCTGAGGTCCAAAATCCGGAAGTAGCTAATCCAGAGTCCGTTGTCTAATCAATCTTATCTTGGAAAACATCTTATCGCCCATAAGATTATTTAACTGACGAGGTTACTGTTCAAACCCGGTTAGAAATGTGGAGACAATTTGTCTGCTGGTTCCTGCAAATCTACCGTACAGAGTAGATCGATCGAGAAGTCTTTATTAGCGCATTTAGCAGTGTCTACTAGTTACATACTACGTACTTAATTTAAGCCTTACATTGAATCATTTATAGTGACTTTTCGCACCAAGTTCATCTCAGTGTTTCCGAAGCCTAGAAAAATTGCTATATCGAAGTCCACTCAATAGTGACCAGATATTCTTCAGTCGTAACCCTTCTTAGTCCCAGTTCCACAAGGGTGTCATTTTGAAGTAGGCTAGACTTCCATTTTTAAATGACACACACTGGTTATCGCTCGAGGAATATGTCCACAGCGGAGCTCCCGTGCAGCCTGAAGCGTTGTATCCTTCAATTGACCAACCTTGGTTGCCGGTTACCTGGATAGAGTCAAAGGGTGTGGCACGTCCGGTAGCGTAAGTAAAGGCCCAGCAATCTTCAGGTCTAGTTATGGGCCATGCAAACCCGTTCTCGCAGTCAGTGCTGCTCGTCGAGAAAGTAATGTTCAGAGAAGGGTCTGCCGGAACAGGGACACTAGAAGAGTTCTTTGGCGTGTCCGGAGTGCCATCCAAGTCGGAAAGCAAGTGGCCGTTGTAATTGGCGATATGTTCCTCTGTTTTTAAAACGTAATACTGTTAGAAATGATCCTGGGAATCTTTGGGATAAAACGTACCAAGGTTAAGGGTAGAGTTTCCGCTCTGGTTGCTGAAAGTGCCTAGGCAATAAGCCCCAAGTGTGCCATTATTAAATAAGGTGTAGTCAGAGCAATAGTACTCGAAGTTGCCACTGCATCGAACAAACTTCGTTAGTTTGTTGTTTCTTATTTCCATGGCATCTATGTGCTGACATACTCATCTTTCCACTGTCGTTGCCGATTTGTTAGCTGTGGTGATTACTTGTTTGGAAAAATGGGAGAAACGTACAGCCAACTTTCCCTGGTCATTCTCGATCCAAAATGGTAAGTACACGGTGCTGTCTACCGAGGCGCCAGAGTCATCGGGACAAGTTGCATGGAGCCAAAAATGGCTGTCCAGGCTGATGTCGCTGCAAACAGACGAAAATCCAGATGCCCTTGCCACCGGGGAAGCTTGTGTAAAAGAGCCTGCAAGGGCGAGCAGGGCAAACATCTTGGTGTTTGACATTGTGATCCGGCAATTTACTCAATTAATATTGCACCAATGTAACAACAGTTGACTCTGTTCCTACTCTCCTCAGTCAGCGTGAGTGAGGTGTCTTGTTTGCTTTATAGGCGGCAACGGTCTCAGTTGAAATCAAAACAAACCTCTACACTAGCAACACAAAGCTCACTAAAACAATTTTACTTGTTTCTTTTAATGCCAGGCCCCAGATCCTTGTGACGATGATTGGACTTTGGGAGAAATAAAAGAAGCGGGACTCGCCCTTAACAAAAGCCGGTGCTTTTCGGCTGACGCCGCATGTAACAATGGCTAAGCCGGTCTCAGCCAGGGTGAGCAGCTTGGCCCGAATAAGGTAAGGACTGCTGAAATCCATGAGTCTAACTTTTTCTTTTGTGGTTTGAATAATTAACCCAGATGCTTCTCACAAACAATAAGATAGAGCCAAAGGTCGAAACTAGCGGATCGGGACTGGGTAGCAGGCTTCCAGAAGGCAGCGCAATGAAATCATGTACGAATTCTCCATACAATTACTCCAAAATAAGTCATGACTTTCAAATACTATAATGGTTAATACTACTCAGTTTTCATAATGCGACAGATGTGGGTCCGCAGCTACCTCAGAGCTGCTTACCTGATTTTTATAAAGACAATCCGGAGCTTTTGTTCTACGCTAGCTGAAAGTGATTATCACCTTACTACGGAGTATACGAAGTACTACTAGTTTACGAAGGCTGGCCATGATAACCCATGCTAGTACAAAACACAATAATATCTGTGCAAGGGCGCGACCACCTATGCTCGGGTTCCGTAAAACCGAAATAGAACGGAAGGACACTCTGCGAGACGCCTGCATGTACTATGCAACCTTAATGAGTTTGATTATTGTTGCATGTTTTTTTATCTCCGATCGTTATTGCTGATTTCGCACGGCTAAATTGGGCGTCTTGAGTGCGTGCATTGCGTGTCCATCGCCTTTCTCCGGCTGCTGTAAAAGTCCCCGACGGACTGACATGGATCTTGAGACTTAAGCCCCAGCCCTACTGGTATAAAAGTGGCAACGTTAGCATCATCAAATATCCAATAATACCTCGTTCGACCTATTTATAGCGTTGGTGGCACAGATACTAACTAATTAACCTCGAACAGAAAACGTTTGAAGGAACAAGAAATGCCTCACACATGTACCTTACTTATTACACCTTCACAGCGACTCGCAACAATCTAAGAATGTCAGACTGGTCTCATCGGACTCATGTCATTTCTCGATCCTAAAGAGCCTAACGAGGATTGGATCAAGCCGCCTAAAATGCCGCCTTCAACCAGTCAAATTGAATTGGGGCAAAATAGGTTGTTTGCTAATGAAAAAAGTACAGTATATCTAACGGCGACACATAGGACGAACTGTTTTCCCATAAGACAATTTGAAACAAAGCGGAGAAATCCCGATAGTATTATTGATCCCTATGTTCAACGTATTAAAACAATATATGACAAGTACATATGTATCAAAAAAAAAAAAAAAGAAAAGAAAAGAAAAAGAAAAAGAAAAAAGAAAAAAGAGCTGTGAAAATAGCACACTAATTAAAAAGAGAAAAGGAACATCTAGAGGACAAATGGTACTAGAAGAAGACCGATAGCCACGCTAACCAAGCCAGTGGAAACAGCCTTCTTCGACATGATAGCGTTGCTAGAGAACTGGGAAGACGACTGCACTGGGCCAGAAGCCTCAGTGGTCGTGTGTGTGGGCTTGGGCGACGAAGTCTTTGTCACCGAAGTTTTTGGTGGTAACGGTGACCGTGATGGAGCTGCAGCGCTTGAGCTGCGTGGCTGTTCGAACTGTCTAGACCCAGGCTTTTCACCTGAAGGTGCACCTGGTGCGGGTCCCGATTTTCCAGAGGATGCTTATGACAGTTAGCGATATTGTTAAGTGTATGAGCACCGAGCAGAAAACTTACCTAGTCCCAAAACAGGCGGCGTCGAATGGGGATTGTGCGGGTGCTCCGAGTGTTCTTCTGGGCATGGGGCCTCGCCCTCTGGCATAGCATGACCTTCTGGCATAGCATAGGAAGGTTCAGGATGACCACCATGCCCCCCTGCTGGCTCGCCAATGGGTTGAGGGTTATGTTGCTCGGGAATACCGACTGGGGAGGGAGGCGATCCACCTGCTTGCTCTGTTGGACCTGCAGGATGAGCAGAGGGTTCTCCGCCAAAAGGTGGTCGACCATGTTCCGCTGCACAGGGACAGACAAAGGGCGGCGGGCCTTGATGGTCACTGAGAGGTGGTTGTCCCTCTGGCTGAGATGAGTGCGGTGATACTCCTGGTGGGCCACCAGGAAGAGAGTGAGGTGGCTCATCCGGGGAACCACCTGGGATGGATTGAGGTGGTTGTCCTTCTGAACCGGAGGGGCGAGGAGGCTGTCCAGAGCCAGTCTGAGAGGGAGGCGGAGGTCCATCATAGGAATGAGGCGGTTGTCCTTCTGGTTGAGGTGAGTGAGGGGGCTCTCCTGGGGGACCATCAGGACCAGGGTGAGGAGGCTGTCCAGAGCCCGTCTCAGAGGGAGGCGGAGGTCCACCATAGGAATGAGGCGGTTGTCCTTCTGGTTGAGGTGAGTGAGGGGGCTCTCCTGGGGGACCATCAGGACCAGGGTGAGGAGGCTGTCCAGAGCCCGTCTCAGAGGGAGGCGGAGGTCCACCATAGGAATGAGGCGGTTGTCCTTCTGGTTGAGGTGAGTGAGGGGGCTCTCCTGGGGGACCATCAGGACCAGGGTGAGGAGGCTGTCCAGAGCCCGTCTCAGAGGGAGGCGGAGGTCCACCATAGGAATGAGGCGGTTGTCCTTCTGGTTGAGGTGAGTGAGGGGGCTCTCCTGGGGGACCATCAGGACCAGGGTGAGGAGGCTGTCCAGAGCCCGTCTCAGAGGGAGGCGGAGGTCCACCATAGGAATGAGGCGGTTGTCCCTCTGGGTGAGGCGAGCGAGGGTCTCCTGGTGGTCCATCAGGGCCAAGGTGAGATGGCTGTTCTTCTGGACCAGATGGGTGAGGAGGCTCTCCAGATCCCTCCTGGAATGGAGGCGGGGGCCCACCGTAGGCCTGATGCGAGCCTGGGCCCTCGGAGTCACCAGTTGGCTCTTTAGAGTGAGAGTCATCGCCGGGCTTGGCTGGTTCCGTGGGGATATCATGTGGAGGGCCATATGAACCGAAAGGTGGCTCCGGGTGGTCAAAAGACAGAGGACCGCCAGCTGAAACACCTTGAGAAGGCTGTTGAGGTAATCCATTAGTTGGAAAAGGTCTAGGGGTTTGGGTGAATGTAGACATTGGTCGGATCGGTTCACCAGATGAACGTGGAGGTGGTCTAATGTGCGAAGACCCCGGTACCGGCGGCACATGGCCAAAAGTGTCGACTGGATGAATCGATCCTAACATCTGAGGTGGTGGTGTTGGCTCCGGCCCGAAGGGAGGAACCGGGCCATCACTGCTGGTCTGCGCGATGGAATTGAATGAAGTTGATGTTTGATCTTGTGGTTGTTGTTGTTCGGGGAAAGGGCCTGCTCCGGGAGCGCCAGTGAAAGCAGCTTGAAGTGGTGCTGACATTGTGAACTCTGGCGGAGGAGGGAATCCGGACCCTGTATTAGATGGAACAGAGCCTGACGGCCCCCAGGGTGCGGGTGGAGGCACTTGAGGGTCTGCCGGGTGATCATAACCAGCGTCTGGCTCTTCTCGTGGAATGACAGCAGAAAGTGCCGAGCCAGCAAAGACCAGCAAGGTAAGCTTGGAGTTAACCATATTTTGTTAACCAATGTATGTAGTTTTGTGAAGTACTGTCGAATAAATCAATAACTAGTGACGAAAAAAGATAAGTGATGCTGGTAGTGACTGTTCATGATTTAGGTTGAACAAAACGACATTCATCAAGAGTTTATATAGCTTTTACCCAGCATGACAGAAACAGCCACCAACCACACAAGATATGCAGGTTTCCTTGCTATGATGGCGTAGACGATGTGTTCAGAAAGCGCGATCTTACTTGTCCAAAAACGGAAGCATTGGGCTGTGATGAATTTTCCGTTTTAGGAAATCAGTTTTGACATGACCGAGGACGGAAGCGTCCACGTCATAAGAAAGCAACGCGACATTGTTAAAGGTTGAATCTATGGACTAAGTGCATTTACTGTGCAAAGGTCATGTCATGCTATAGTTGACAGGGATCAACGATACTTTTACGCTTCTTATTTGAAGGCACCGCGTGTATGCTGGAGAGCGAGACGCTACGGCCAGCTACAGAGCAGTGGAACCAATTATTTGAGTCAGGCTAAACCATGACCCCTGGAAAACGTGGTGTAAAAAGTATTAGTATGTTCTACCTACAGCTTTTCTTCTCCAAACAGAAGCATGTCAGTGCGGGGAGATCCTTGACATCGGCAGCTGCCGGCGCAAAGGGGTCGGAATGTTCCAATTCGGAAATATGACAACATCGCGTCTATCAAGGGTGAAAGTGGCGAGACCCTCGCCGCCCTGCAGAATGACAGTTTTTAAGTATCAACTGAAAACGTAAATAATAATAGGACCAAGTCAAAAGGTTGAAAGTGCTGACTTACGGGGAGGGGATATTTGGTACCGATGATATCGTTGTTGCTGATGAATCAATCAGCTGCTCAACTGCACTTAAGAGGTCTACGGGTTTAATGAGAACACTTAGAGTTCTGTCAAGGGTTCGGCTAAGAGCCGGACATGCCGAACTGTGGCTCCTGGTCGCGAGAATGTGAAATTAGCCACGTGGGTCATTGTCCCTTGCTGGGGCCCGCTGGGTTGTATCAAGGGGCTACCAATGTGGATACGTCGAGAATTAAGCAAGTATGCAGGGATAATAGCCCTTGTAAAAAGTGAGTGAATGTATCATGGAAATCAAAAATAGCTAAAAGCAGACCGATTAACTACCTAATTATTAATCTTTCAGCGTGAGACAGTTTTGTGAGTTACATAATGGTAGTTTCAATCCTGCTGAACAGGTGTCTCCGGGGTTCCGCGGAGGATCTGAGTCTTACTCTTGTCCCAGCGAATCGAAATCTCCCGAGCTGCAGATTACTATAAATTCTTGTATTTATAAGTATAATTACTAAGTTACGTACTAGTATTACTAAATATGACCTTGAATCCTGACACGTACTTTGTATGAGGGGAAACCGGGGAGATTGTTGTTCCGTGTCTAGAGTGGGCAAGTGGGGATAGTTTCGAACCCTCACATCGCTCGAAGCTTATGTACTACGTGCTACGTACAGTACTTTCCATGAACTAACTAGCACGAGAGCTTTGTATAGGGTCCCTAAATCGACGAGATGCCTCATCCGGCGACGAAAGTGGTGCAAGGGAAAAAAACTTTTGTTCCCCTTGGTTCGCCAGCCGTCTCCAAAAATCAAGGGCTGTGTGGGCTAACATTCCAGTAGAGAACAATCCAGAGGTTTTCCGGCGGCTGGCCAGCAACCTGGGCCTGTCACCTGGCCTGGATTTCTTTGACGTACTGGACGTCAACGATGCCGACTTGCTAGCGTTTATCCCGCGCCCTGTCCATGCAATTATTTTCCTCACCCCTGCAGATGTCTATCATGCAACACGTGACAAAGTCGATAAAGAAATGGAAGAATATCAAGGATGTGGCCCTACCGAGCGGGTTATGTGGTTTAAGCAGACGATCGGCCACGCATGCGGGTTGATGGCGTTCCTTCACAGCGTTATGAATGGTGCTGGGAAGAGTTGCATCCCGCCGGGGTCACAACTTGACAAAATCTTCCAGGAATCCATTCAACTTCGTCCAGAAGCGCGAGCAGACTTGCTATACAACTCTGATTTTCTTGAAATGGCACACATGGACGCTGCCCACACCGGCGACTCAGCGGCACCGTCACCTGAAGACCCAAACTACTTCCATTTTATAGCATTTGTCAAGGCAGATGACGGCCATCTCTGGGAGCTCAACGGAGGCATGCCTGGGCCCCTCGATCACGGCCTTTTGGAACCAGACGAGGATGCGCTGAGTCAGAGAGCGCTGGACAGGACGGTGCGCCAGTTTATTGGCGAGCATGCCTCAGACGTTAGACATAGCATCGTAGCACTTGGGCCAACTTGAATTTTTTGGGCTTTCCCTTATAACCGCCGGCGCTTCGATACACCTGGCGCCTGACGCGTGCTTCCGCAACTCCAGACAGCGGACAGTCTCCGAGTGTAATCCATACGGAGTTAACGGAGTATGTAGAATAAAAACATTATTATTCATCTGCGATAAAAATATTACGTTATCATTGTCAAGCTTAAATAGGGTAGCGTCGCAGCGTCGAACATCATTGGCTGTGCAGTCTTCCTTAATTAGAATCTGAGTCGGGCTGACTGGGGCCGTTTGAGAAGGTGCGACATTTATTGGTGGAGATGGCGGAGTTAGCCCCGTAAGGCACATGGGCGCTGGTATGAAGCCGGCCAATAGTAGCTGCAAGTCAATTAAGCCTCGCCCCCCCCATGGACCCTTTACCATACTTGGTCTAGCGCATCCCGATATGGCACCTGTTTGGGTTAGCGCGACCCCCCAACTGTAGCCTGCGCGCCAAGCTCAAAAAGACCCTCCCTGAAAGTTGCATCCCATTCCTTCACTCAGCATTAAACAAGGTCTGTCCCCCAACCATCGTTTTGTTTTTGCGTAAAGACACCGAGCGTGTCGCTCAGTTCAGCGGACGAAATGCCTTCGCGGCGGTTTCATGCAAAGTCGCGCAATGGCTGCTTCCGATGCAAGACGCGGAAGGTCAAGGTAGGTTCGATTAGTCAACTCGGATAGCACCGTTGGGCTGTGTAGGAGAGGCTCTGTAGAAGAGAGCAAAGCTTTCTGACAAATCTTGCAGTGCGATATCCAAAAACCGGTCTGCGGCCATTGCTCGCGGAGGAACGAGGAGTGTATCTTTCCAGAGCCGGCGCGGCGTAGTGACCTTTTGGGCGACAGCAACAGCGAAAATGATATCAGCGCCGCTTTCACTGAGTCACACTTGAATGACTGGACTCCTCTAGCGGTAGCTCGTCCATCGAATCCGGATCAGTTTTTGCTGCAGAACTTTTCGTCGCGGGTAACCCCAATCGTGACGCACAGCCACGGCCTTCAGGAAATATGGGTACTCCGTATTATCAAGGATAGCTACAGCCACTCGCATCTGATGCACGGTATGCTTGCTGTCTCGGCACTTCATTACGCGCAAACAGCCACAACATCCAAGGCTGAAGCGGACCACTATCGAGAGTTGGCAATCGACCATCACGACTACTCAGTCTCACTCTTCCGGCCCATGCTTACAGAGTTTAACACGGAGAATTTTGATCCACTGTATGCCAGCTCTATGCTAATTCTCATGTTTAATGCGGTCTTTCTTGGGTCATCGGAGAAAAATTCATCTTCTAATCTGGCTAGCGACATGGCCACGCTTTGCCAATTGGCTAAGGGCGTCACAGCAATGAGGGCCCAGGCTGGTAATAATTCGAAACTATATCAACATTATCGTGAGTTTAATCGCTCACAGCCACCACAACTACCCGAAGGAATCAATAGAACCATATCAGCTATCGAAAAGGCAATCCGCTGTCTTCCGGACTTTGGACATGGAAGTGACAAGAAACTCGTGTACCTGAAAACCGTTGCCCTACTGCGGTACACTTTTTACGGATTTATTCTCAATCTCGAGCATCCTGCTCTGTTATTCGTGTGGATTGCCATGGCGGATCCTGATTATCTCGACTTGTTGATGACACACGACCTCATGGCTTTGCGGATTCTTGCTCACTATGGAATTTGCTTGTTGCAAATTCCGGATGAGTGGTGTATTAATAACTTGGGCAAGAATATCGTCAATGGGGTGAGACGCATATTCGAGCCGAAAGTGGCCCGGGATGCACAACACAGCCAACAAACAACTGCATGGGGGCTAGATCAAAAGAGCACTGTGGTGTTACCCATTCATCATCGAACTGAATATCCCTCCTGAAAGGTACCCGCTGTACTTGATGACACGACGATCCAAGTTTGTTCGAAACTGGAACATCACGAGGCGAATGCATTTCTTCCCCTCCTGGCTCAACAACCCACAGTTCCTTCTTTTCCCCGCGGTCGATTCTGGACAACACGACATGCGTAGGTCTAGTCAACGGTTAGCATGACCATAACATCATACGCTCGACATGTCACATACATTACAGATTTGTCCGCTCAGTCTCAGCATGTGAAGCTCTTGCCGCATCAACTGACTGCCAATACATTACTGCCTGGTTCCTCGCCCGGACTTCTCGCATATATTGCTCCTGCTCGCGGCCCATTGGACGGAGTTTTTCGTCTTCGATACAGCCAAACATTTTGGCAATGCTAAATCCAATGGTAACGGCTGCACCGGCGCCGACGATAGTGATGAGAACGACGAGACTCGGGCTGATGCTCGATGACATGGCTGATATATATATCGTAGATATTGTGTGAACCCACGAGGCATCAACTGAATACTTTTGTGTTATAGACTAGTTTGGATCTTGAAGAGGAAAATATGCAGCGATAAAGAACGGAACACCATGGCTATTTATGGCGACGACTATTAGTTAGTTTTATTTTTTTTTTCCACCCCTGGAGGAATTAGACTGGTCTTTTCTTACCGGCATCGCCTTGATTTGTTGATTTCGTGCTGAGCCATCAACTGCTGTTCTATCCAGAAAATATGCACGGCGATACGGGGCCGTTTTGAGATCCACTTCTTGCGCTATCGTAAACCATTCTAAAATTGGAGTAGTCGCTGATTTTCTCTATACTTTTTGTTCTCTTTCGCCTTCCAGTTGGAGAATTCCAGGTTCATAATCTCGATACCCCTTGATATGTGGCCAATAGAGTCCCAAAAGCTCGGCCTAAACCGTTGCTGCGCCACGCTACCAGGCGCTGCATGCAAGCTTTGAGCACTCTGAGATTTGTGGTGTAGAAGCTGCCAATGGAATACTAATATCACCACAGAATTAGATTGTTTCAGTTGATGAAGGATTACAAGAAGTGCTGTGAAACGCACAACTATCTGTCTACTTCATATGTGTATCCCCCCGAGGCGCGTGTGTTGGTATTGGGCGTAGGCATTGGTTGATTCCGTCCAAGATGAAAATGTATACGACGATGACAGTTACCAGCTAACTCATCTGTACTGAATTCATGTAACAAGTTATGTACATCGAGCATAAGATGTTTTACTCACGTCAGATCTAATATACAAGCAAGACTTCAAAATCTTACATCACCCCTGTGAATACCACCTGACGGCTCTACAGGAATACACGTATATGACATTTGAACCTACATGTAGAAGATTGACAATGTGTACATTTAGAAGCTACATAGCTCAGTCAAAAGTGCTACAAGCTATAACAGCTTTTGAAGTATTTTTACTCAGTTGATGCATGTATCGCTGACTAAATTCTAGTCCAGTCAATTCCACCCCCCTACCCCTCGCGTCGGCAATGCTACAGATATAGCTCAAACGTATGGCTAAAGTTAACTTCATTGCCAATCTAGGCATACCTAAGGTATATCCAATCGGACTTTACACTGTTGACTCTCTTTTGGCTTCAATAACTGCTTGGTCATTCAAAATTTCTCCGTCAAAACATCTTCGTACCCTCACCGGTTTCCAGCAAATATCTCTCACTTCCAGCAGAGTCCTCAACACTTCCAATATGCGAATCCATTGCAATACGCCAGCAGATACCCCGCAATATTCCAATAAACCTCCTCGGTGGCATCGACAAAGATATGGGCAGAGAATTACCCTGGGATATCACATCTATTCTTGAAATTGTTCGTGTATGTATCTACCCATGCATCGTAGTAGTGGACAACATCTGGTGGAAGATCTGATAAGGCTTCATCTTCCTGGACATACACAGTATCTTCGGAATAGTCAGGATCGTTTGTGTTATGCCAGAGAGAGTCGGTTTCGTAGTCGGCGAAAATGCGGTAATGCCGTTGCACTTTATAGAGGGTTTACTCGTTGTTGTTTCAAGAGATGGAATCTCAAATGCAACACAAGGCTTTTCTGTCGCGTTGCTTTTGATTTTAGAACTAGGTCAACCGTCGTTTCAAACAATGCAATGTCTGGATCTGCGGGTGTCTCTGAAAGTGTACGCCGCGAATCTCCCAAGTTTCGGGCATCCTTGTTGTATTTCTCAGAATGAGGATGCGTGACAAATATACCCAGCAGTTTTGAAAGGGTCCATGTTTTTTGCCATTCAGATTTAATGTCTCCAGTGTTGAATTTCCTGGAGTTGTGAACGTGACTCACCGGTGAGTCAACAGCATAAGTATTAGGCAAGGGCCTGTTCTAAATATATCCTGAAACCAAATGTTTTCTCAACGAATAAAATTGATTGATTGAGAGACTTCATAATCCATTGATGTCGCTAGTGCTAAAGAAACAGGGTATAAATTGCTACATGTGACCAAAAAAACAAAAACAAAATCGTCTACCGGCCATTGCCCGAAGCATCGCTCTCATAGAGTCTCGTCAATTTTTCCTCGTCGTCCAATGGATTCAGCCGATCTGAACTCTTTTTGAGTCCGATACCAAGTTGGCTGCGACTAGAAAAAGGGCTTTTCGGCCACGAAGTGCGATGCGTCGAATCCTGTCGCACCGTCTTGGTCACGTTGATGCCTCTACTGCCAGCGTAGATGGGATCTGGTTCCTGCAGCTCTATATCGTTCGAAGTGATGTTGCTGGTGAAATTCGTGTCTCTGTGCCACGACTTGTTCCATGATTTATCGATCGTTGACAGGTGGAATATGCTGCGCGAACGGCGTCCGCTGCTGCTTTTGCGGCTTCGGCTCCGCTCCGATGTGTTGGGTGTGATGTATTTATTGTTGAAGAAGTATTTTCGTCGAGTAGATTCGAGGAATGAAGGAACGAAGCGATTGAGAAAGGGGCGAAGAGCGGGGACAGAGGTGACGATCTACAAGAATGCGGTTAGCTGAGTTGAAATTGAATATGCGCGAAGTCTTCTCAGATAATGATTAACTTACCAATCCGAGTCCGATTTCGACAATTGCCGAAATACATGTCGGCCAGCCAGTCCACGAGCGATCTAGATTGGTAATCACCATACTCCGGTGAACATAATATGTGCGGAATGCGCCGGCAACGTTGACGAACACACCGAGTAAGAAAATAGTCATGACTGCAATGCGCTGTCGGTAGGGCAGATGCAATGTGCCCACCAAGGTGACCGGAATCAGCGTTGTTAGCAGGTCGGTGATGGTGTTGGCGATACTGGCGCCGTACGTGAGCTGGTGACTATTAATGCTGCACGTGTGAGGATACGAGGGCAGGATATCGAAGAGGGCTTTCAGCGGACTGTCGGGGTTCTTGTTAGGATATCTCATCTTAAAAATATCCACTGTGATTGGACGAACCGGCATTGCACAAGCAACAAGATGATATATATCGATCCAAATACGACAATAAGACTCATGACAAACACAATAGCAATGTCGTGGAAGCCCCAGCTAATTTTGCGGCCGTCACCAATGATTCGTCGACAGAACCAGAGCAGCGAAAGCTTGGTTAGCGACGAGGCAAACGCAAAGGTGACTTGGAAGATCAGGCTGTATTTGTTGGCCGTCGGCATTTTATCAAAGGGAAGATCCCAGATGTGTATGTTGAAGCCATACGACCGCGATGCGATTGACAAGCAGGCGTACATCGCTATCGACCACGCCTTTATCCCACGTCAGTATACTCCGGCCAAGCCATTGGGGAGACGAAGAGCGGCGAAAAGTACTCACCCAGGCAAAGAAGATGAGAACGTCGTCGGCGCCGAGCGTTCGTGTGATCCAGCCTCGTGTGTAGAGGCGCAATGCAGTTGCGACTGTGCCGACAGCGCCAAAGACAGCGCTCGCAATGACCATGCCATCACCGCGAGAGACTGGGTGTTCGTAGTTGGGCGGTGGCCACGAGGCCACGATCTGGAGGAAACTCATTTAGACATTCATTCACTGCTCTCTTCCTCGGCAGAAGTCAGGACGACAGGTTGAGCACCATGGCAGGACAATTGTTATTGGCTTTGCAAGTCTGAAGATTACGAGCAAGCGACGGGCAAGAACTAGAAGGCAGCAGCAGTGTAGCTACTATATCGCCGAAGGATAAAGCCTGTCAAGTGCTTTTAATGACGGGGAGCAGCAGCACTGCCAGCCACGCCCTCGGAGGATTCAGAGCGGGGAGAACTAATCGACTGATTTAATTAGCATACATCGACAAAAGCCGCCACAACGTGGGAAGGCAAGGGACGCCTTTGAGCCCGTGCGAGGGGAACAATCTGGATAGCTGGAAAAAGGGTCAGCAAAGCTAGGCTGTTTTGCGTATAGTGAAACGGATGGCAGAGGACGCCATTTTGTCGCTACGTGAAGCCCTAAACTGGTTGTAGATAAGCCGCTGGGGCCGAAGAGTCGCAGTTGAGCTCTAGCTTCGTTTAGCCAACAATTAAATTTGTCAATCACTTGGTTTCATGGTTTGACATCGAGCGTGTCGAAAATAATGTAACCAAAATCTCACTCGTATTCCAACTTGTATTACTCCTTCCAGGCCGTCCGGTCCGGTGCGATTTCGCTACATCTGCAAACCATCGGAAGCGAACGCACCTTAATAATGCTGTCTTTTCAAATAGCAATACATTACCCAGCACGTGTCAGCCCCATACATAGGTTTACACTGGGCCTCAGAATCTCGTTGGTCGCGTAAATACTTACAGTAAGTGCCGAGTGTCCGGCATCCGCAGTGAGACTGGCTTGCCACCAGCCGGAGATGACATGGATCGTCAGCGTTGTTGGCCAAGCCTTTTGCTTCTATATTAACATTTACGAGGAACGTATATCAAGCGCAAACCATTCGCGAACGATAAGCTTCTGATTCTTGTTGCCAACTGTGTTGACAGCCCCCGTCTAGGTCGCCATGTGGCCACGTCGGGACCAGACACTCAGCGTTACTGCTGGTTCTGAAGATGCATTCGAGAACGGAGTATGATCCGTGCTCGTTCTAAATGTTCCTTCAAACACGCCGTCGCGAGGAGCCTCGCCCACGTGTTGATGACCGCTTTTTTCCCGCTATCTCACGGCCCCCATGGTCTCCTCGGCCAGTCACTGAGTCAGGCGTTTCCGTGATCATCCTGAACCCCTCCTCGAGGTAACCCTCCAGGTTCGCCCGCCCTGGAACTCGTCTAGGCGAGTCTTGAGACGCGCCTTGAGACGTCTGGGACACGCATCAATAGTAATAGTGTGCATCATTCGTGCAGCAACTGAGGCAGAGAGAATTGCGGGAGACCAGGCCCGATAAGGAATGGCTCTTCAGTCTGTGCTGATCCTCTCGTACTGCCCGAAAAGAGTCATTACGCCGGACGATGGTGACATCAAGCATCTGCTGATCGCATCCTCCTACTGATATGATGTCGATCCGCTCACCGATAGATGCGTTCGTCTATCAGAAGCGGACCTGTTCGGTCGATATTTAAGTTTGGAAGCACGAGTAGTGATCCGTAGGACCGTAGGTCTGTAAACTGTAATTAAAGGTCTGTTAAAGTCACATGTGCAGCCAGCCCTATCGAAAAAAGAAATAAAAAATTACGAGTCAGCGGTTTTCGAAGAACGTTCCAGGTCTGTTTAATAATTTAGACATGAATAATTCTTGTCAATATGATCCACCAGACCAAACCAACGCGCAGCCTTAGCTGCGATCCCATGTGTATTTCGAAATAGAGGTTTATCGATGCCTTGAAGCTTTTAACACACTTGGCGCATAATATCAATTTTGCACGTTCTCTACTTTCTCCATTCTGCAGACATTCCCGGAAACAACCCTATTAGTGAAAAATCAGCAGTCCCATCGGCATTGATGGTTTGCGGTCTTGGCGTCGAGCGTCATATCGACTTCTAAGTGCTCTTCGTTTTCAAATCGTCTCTTCAAGAGCTGGCATGTGCGCGAGTTATGGGGTGGATGTCCGAGCACCGCTCGAACGAATCGGCCTGCCCATACTATCTAGAACACTTCCTTGATCAAGGGCGCGGCAGAAAACGCGCCTTGCTTACGGAGCTGATCTACCTCGTTATAGACAATCTCGAAATCATTTTCCAGAACGAAGAGGCTGTCAAGACGATACGTTTGTTCTGTGGTAATTTTTGGAAACTTATTGAAAAAGAAGTATTGAGCAAGATACAAAGTAGTAAAGCCAAAATGGAGGAGCTGGAAGAATTCTGTGTCACTTTACAAGAGAAGTTTGACTTGTATAGCTGAGCTGCGTACGAGACAGTATTCAAACATTAACAGGATCTATTTATTGTTGAGGAAACACGAGACTTTTAATGGATTGAAATTTAGACAACTGTCAATGAACCAATAAAACTGTTTTTCATCCGGGTAAATCCAGCTGCTTAGCTTTACTCTTGCATATTTCCAGCGATGTGTTTCAAGGAAGAAAAAAGTCCACAAATTGAACCATATCATGATAGCCACTCGTAATTTTCAGTTCCCATAGTGACGATGACATGTGCCGTCGAGTCTCGTCACATCATTTCACTATCGTAAACCAACGTTGTAACTCCCACCTCCTTATTGCCTTTTGTCACGGCTCTAAAATGTAGCAGACCATCTGAAGGAGCGAGAAAAATTTGCAACTTGTACTCCAGTTTCCAATAGATCAAGCCACCAATTTGTCTGCACTTGAAAAGTTGTAAATCCTCCCGCGAAAAATCCAAACGCAAAGTCCCAACGATGTCCACACCTTGATGCATTCAATTAGCAATGCTAAATAACAGAACAAAAACCATGTGCTCACCTGGATCAGATACGTAGTCTGGTGGTATCTCGGACGTGCATGAGAAAAGATCTGCAGAGAACGACGGATCTTCGTCATCTACTGTAGTGACTTCGATCTCTTGACAGAGCTTAGTCTTCTCATCGATGCATTGACCCTAGAATCCATTAGCATAGGTAACACATATTCCTTTTCCAACAAATCAACCTTGAGAATTTTCCAAATAGCTCGGCCGGAGCAGAGCTTCTCGTCCCCGTCCCATGGATCGTATTCCGCAAGTTCATTGGGGTCGATTCCTTCACGGAAAGGACATTGCATCTGGATCCCATAATGAGATCGTGATCGCTTTTTGGAAGCCTTGACCCCTTGAAGGCCTCTTAACGCGGCGCCTTTCACGATTGCTGCCTGCCTAGGAATAAATTTAGGGATGCGCCTCTAAATTCAAAAGGAAGTACGTACGGGTTTTCGGGACAGATAAGTTCGGTATTTTGCATCGAAAGGCACCAATTTTTGAGCTGTTTATTTAAATAAGGGGAGTCTCCAAACCCTCCAACAAGAATGACCTTCTGTAGGTTGTCAGGCAAGAAATGCTATCTGTTGGTTCATAACTTACAGATATCTTTGTGCAGGGATGCTCGCGACGGACAGCATCAAATTGCTGTTTAAGCAGCTGCTTGATCCTTGCAACTGCCGGGTCAAAAAATCCTTTCATCACCTCACTTATAAAGCACAGTCGTCAGTACAATCAAATTTAAGAGGAAAGCAGCTTACCTCGAAAATTTCACAATCGATTCCTCGGAATCGTAGTGAACGTTATCCGTCACATTGCGCAGAACCAGAGGGACCTCGAAGACATATCTTGGGTCGTCTACATGTCCGAAATCACGTTTGTAGAACTCAAATTCTTTCATCAGGCGACTTCCTGGCCCTTTCTTCACTGCTGGGAGACAGTCAAAAGCGAAATCAAAATTTGTAGACATCCACCTGTGAAAGTTTCTGTCTATAAAAGTTGATCCGCATTTACCTCCTATTCCGACGACAAGCTCCTCGAATTCTAGGGGTTCTGTTTTCTTGACAAGATATGTGATGATGTCAACTGTCCCACCCCCGCAGTCACATATCACAATTGCTTCGTTTTTCTGTACAGGGACAAGACTGTGTTTCAAACTCATAGAGCTCAGCGTTGCGACAGCTGCGGCTTCTGGTTCTGGTATAAAACTGATGGTATCTCCCGGCCTGGAGCCAAAGCCAGCTATTCTGACCGCTTCCCAGGTAGCGGCCTTCGCTGCATCAGACCAAATGGCAGGCACAGTGAACCAAAACTCCAAAGGAGTTATCCCGATGACAGCTGCAGTCAGTCTCTTGTTCAAATACTCGAGTGTGTACTTGTGGATCTCTCGAAGGAAATCGCCACAAACATCTGTTGCTGTAGCATCGGGAGGTAGCTGTAAAAGACCCTCCCCTTGGCTGTGTCTCAGGTCTGGGTCATCGTACTCGGTGGGATGTGTCTTGCGGTCGAGCAGTAGTTTCATCCACGAATATGTCTTCATCTTCGCCGTCACTTGGTAACCCCATGCATTTGCTGTTGCATGTTGGTGCTCAGAGTACGCGAGACGAGAAGGGACTTTCCAAACAGAATCGGCTTCACGCCCATGTCCTGGCCATGTTTTGATAATGTGGACATCTTCGATGCCGGTGTTGAGTGTCATCACATAGCTGACTCCTGTCGTCTATAAGCATGAGTCAAGAAGAGGAGGCAATAGACGTACCAGTAAAGGTAGTGCCGAAGTCGACACCAATGATTAGTTTTCCTCTCTTCATCTTGGGCAGGTGAGGTGAGACAATGCGGAGGCAATTTTGATAGAGGTGAAAAGCAGTAATAAGAGTGAAATATGAGGTGAATTCGGCTTTCAATCAATGTTGAAGCAAATGTGAGGCTTGGGAACTCTTTTGGTGCTAAACAACTTCAGAAGAGGGAAGAGAGGATGCAAGCAGAGAATGAAAACAAAGAGACAAAGACAAAGGATGGAAACAAGAGTGGAAGAAGTCACGGTAGCAAGTCCATTGCCACAGGCAACTGGTGGGGCGGGGCGCTCTGACTGACATCAGCCTCATGTCGCCAGCAGTGATTCTCCTCGGTAATCTTCTTCAGTCTGAGATGGTTTTGGTCGAGTTCGTGTATCTTCTTGTTTATCCCAACGCGACTCGACAGGGACTTGATTATGGCAAGGCTAAAGTCAAGACTGTTCACTTCTGCGTCGAGAATGGGAGCTCTAGAGAACGAGGCTCCACCACCAGGGTCTGAGATACGTTCATCCCAAACATATGGTTATGAAGGTCCTGAAACCCCTTCCAAAAGGACCACTTCGCTATCTCCTTTTGAGTTCTCCAAGCCAGATCCGCAGAGTGAGCTCACTCCACGTACCAAGGACGGATTTCTGCGAGAAAATGCCTGGTTGCGCGAACAGGTCAATAATCTACAGCAAGATCTCAACCATGCGCGCGAGGAGAACTCGCAGCTTCACGGCCGTATTCAGAAACTAGTGGGCGATCTTGTGGGTGGGCATCGAGAACGCAATGAGCAGGAGCTTCTTCTCCAAGAGGCTCAACAAAAGGCTTATTGTGTTTTGGAGGATCCAATGTGGGAGTCCGATTCCGAGAAGACGACACACCGACTAGATAAATTTTCGAAACACATTCAGCAATGGAGCAAGCAGTACGCTGCTCAGCAAGATTTGCGTGGTTTGATGGAAACATCAAAAACTCTTCGGAGCAATCTCCAGCGTGTACTCAGATTAGATGACAATGGGCATCCACACAGTCTACTCGGAGCCAAGGGGACAAGCATGGCGCTGTTGGCGTACCTAACTGACCTACTCTTCGAAAAAATCGTTACCAAGCCGTTTTTCTTTTGCGACAGTGACGTTTCAGTCACTACTCCGTCCAAGGAAGTCTGTTTAACGGAGATGTACCTCGACACTCTTAGCTGTAAGAGGCCCATGCTCTTTTTTTCAATTGAAGACTATCTAACAAATGTAGATGACGAGGCCGAGGCCCAGCAGTGGCGTGCGCAGACATTGAGACTTTTTAGCCCTCGATCAAACACACAGGAATCCTCCAAAGCAGAGCATATAGTTGAAATGAACAAAAATACACAAGCAGACATGAAAGCCGCATGCGACAAACTAGCCGCTGGATTTCTGAGATCCGGTGCTATGCGTCTGCTAATCAACAAGGATGAAGACCAGAAATCAATGAAAGCCAGTCTACACAAAATCTTCAACGAGGCCGGGGAGCTCTCGTACTACATTGGAACCCAGAAAGTCGATCTACAGCTGGTGAGGTTGGAGAATCTACCTTCGTCGGTTTTTGATCACAGAAACCCAGTTATTGAGGCCCATTCGTCTCATCGAGCCCAGCTTGATGAAGATGAGTCTTTGCTCGATGGGCACGAGATAGGCCAGATGTTGCATCCGGCAATTGTTGTGTTTGGGAATTCAGATGGCACAAATTATGACAAGATGACTATTTGGAAAAAGGCAATTGTGTGGATAGGAGGCTTGAATTAGTTCGATACCTGGAAATGTGGGATATCATTTCCAGGCCGTGAGGAGTCTATCAGCTATAAATTTCGTAAAGCGATTTACGATATTCATGTCAAGGTCGTGAGTAGTGACCGTCTGCGTCAATAGCAAATGCGCACATTTCACGTAACTAATCAAAATCAAAATCAGTCCAAGAAAACCAGGCTTCCGTCTTGATTGGAAATCCTCTCATCCAGTCTGATCCACGCCCGATCCGATCCTCCACGTCCATTTCCCAAATCCGCCTCGAGCACTCTGCCCCCCTCGACTAGCCTAACGTTCCTTGCTGACGCGCCAAAGTTCCCTCCGCGGGCCCAGTTGAACTTCCCAAACGTATTCGTTAATACACTATTGAGCGGAATCGAGGACCGGCGTGGATGGCCGGAAACTGGATTGCAATAGGCCACGAGCTCATAGTCCCCTTCCAGTCGAATATCGTTTGACGAGCGGGAGAAGTTGCCGCGGAGGGTAGGATCGTGATGTTCTTGACTATGACGGCGATGATGATGGTGGTCATCATCCGACGATGAAGATGAAGATGAAGAAGACGACGAAGACGACGAAGACGAGTCCCGACGCCCGTGGCCCCATTTTTTCTTCTCTTTTTTCTCTTTCTTATCTTTCTTGTGCTTTTTAATAGCGTCTTCGGCTACGGATCCGGTGATTGCACCTCCTATTGCGCCAAGGACGCCGTGATGGACCTGATGACCAGCAAAGGCGCCAGTAGCACCCCCAGCTACAGCGCCCAGCAGGCCTCTCTCGTCCGGTGCCTCTGCGGTGGGGCCCGCATTATATGGCGGAGGCTGCTGGGGGTAGGCTTGATGTGGCGGTGCATACGGATACCCTTCTTGAGGCGGATAGTAAGAGGGATATGGCTGAGGTGAGTTATACTGACCCTGTTGATAGGGCGGATACGGGGACTGTGCCGGATAGGGCTGCGTTTCATACTGGCGAGGAAACGTAGGCTGGCACCAGGCCGGCTGCGGGGAATTGTAAGGAGGCTCCGACGGCGGATAGGAACCCTCGTAGGTGCTGGAGCTGGGAGTGTGGATTGGAGGAGGCGATGACCATGGCGACTGGTGATTATCACTGTTGGTGTTATATCGGTTCTGCTGGTTGTTCTGCTCGTAAGCCCCACCGCTGCCGCTAAAATATTCATTGGCCGACATTTTGAAGCTATTCGGCAGAGTCGTGTTGCAACAAGCGATGGTCGTAGTCCTAGATGAGAGCAGCGTACACCGAGTCGTCCTGGATGCGAGCAAGGTCTGGAGAGCTGATAGATGGAGCTTTTATAGCGCGACAGGCAACAGGCGCAAACGAGCCGTGGCGGTGCTCGCTATGCACCGCCACGGATTTGCGGGGCAGCTTCAGCCGCAGCTGGAAATTGCAAATTGCAAACATTGCAGTTTCAGTGAGTTCTGTTTTGGGTTTGTCATCTTTTTGCATTTTTACAGTAACTAACCCTAATCAGGCCTATCTTCACCTTCACATGTCAATTAATTCGCCGCCTCCCAACCATTTACTCGGTCATGAAGCGCGCAGATCCGTCAGCTTTACATTCAGCGCCCCCTTCTCCCACAGCCCGAATGTTGGCTGGTCAATCCACGTCTTGCTCGCTGGCAGCAACTCGAGGTCGAAGTTGTAAAACAGCTTACATACGATCAGGCGCAGCTCAGCCCAGGCGATGCTGTATCACTTGTCGTCAACAGAGACTCGCATCATAGAATCCGCACCAAGACTTACTTCCGACCCAAGCAGTTCCTCGGCCCGACCGAGAACGGGTGAAACGCATCATGATTGTCTGCTTCAAACCTGGGGTCCCTAGTTCCATCTGTAATCCATCGCTCGGGGATGAAAGAGTCTGGCTCGACAAAGTTGATGCTCGATCGATAGCTGGCAAAGTGATGCATGGCTACTGATGTCCCTCCGGAGACGTATCTGCCGCAAATAACTTCACCAGGGTACGGAACCAATCGCAGAAACGAGTTCGGTGCTGGGGGGTACATGCGCATTGACTCGTCGAGGACTGCTTGAAGGTATGGTAATTTGCTGGCTGCAGAAAGTGTGATATCGGACTCGCTCGCGAATGCAGAGCGAATCTCACCCGTCAATTTGTTCAGAGACTCTCGGTTGGTAAGAAGATAGTATGTCATGCCCGAAAGCGCCGTCGCAGAGGTTTCGCTGCCGGCGAGAATCAGAATCTGGACCTGAGCAACCATTTCCTTGAAGGTGAGCCCAGCTTCTCCCACTTCTTCTTGAGAGCCTTTGATAAGGTGGTAGGCTGTGCTTCGTTAGCATGCCGACCAATACGTTGGGGTTTGAGAAATACCAAAGTCCTCCCTATCTGAATCGGTTTCAATTCTTTGTTTCAGTTTTTCTTCCGCCAGTTCTATCTGATACTTCTGGTCGTCCATCAATTTTTTGGGAAGTAGCAAAAGTAGAAGCAGCTCTCGCACCGGCGACGGAAATACATCCAGTATAACCCGAACATACGTGAACACTTTGACACTGCCAAACAACGTGCTCACATATCGATGCCACACTCCACCCTCGAGTAGCCCAAATGGCTGGCCAAAGGATAAATCTCCGATCAAGTCGAAAGTGGTAAAATTGAACCATTTCGCCATGTCCACGACGCCGCCGGCATCACCTCTGCACTGCCCCCGGAGTTTTTCAATAAAAATGTCTACATAGTGGTGCAGTAATGGCTCTTGGGCTTGCAACGCTTTATCAGAAAAGGCCGGTGACATCAGGCGGCGAAGGCGGCGATGTTCAGCCCCATTAGCTGCGACCTATTTTTTTTTGTTAATTATTGCTAGCGAATTTTATTACAGCAGGAGTGAGTCACAATATGAGCTGGCGCGTCAGGACGCTGCAGAAAAAAGGCAGGATCTTTGTCAAAGCTGCCCTGTTTATCTGAGCGATAGCCGTGAATATCTTTCCACGCCTGGCTGGAATTGTACGACAGATAGTTTGGCATGCATCGCACCACTTCGCCGTACTTGTCATGCCATTCCCTTTCTTTGATGTGTTGGACACCCAGCGCATACAAACACAGAGCGTATGCATTTGTAGCACGTCCGAGAAATGGACCGGGGTAATGGCGGAGGGGATGAAGATATAAGTTGTAAAATATCTTCGCGACACAGGTTCCGACTATCAGTAAGGAAGCAGTCTATGTGCGATTTTCAATTGTTGTTAGCCGGTATTACTAAAAACATAGGATCCAGGGAACGGACCGGTAATAATGCTGCTGTATTCAACTGTGCCAGAATACTCAGCGCCATTTTATTTTATTTTATTTTATTTTATGGATAAAACTGGTAATAACTCAGGACTTAACAATTATGGAGTATTTGCAAGTGGCGCAAAGATTCAAGCTCGTCTCGATAGTATAGCCGTTCTCTCGGTCGTAGATTTTGTTGCTGTCAAGAGTATATCCAACTACCCCGCCTGAATCTGCTACTGTAATGTATCTTTTTGGGATTTAAACAGATTATCTGGCGAATCAGTATTGTGCAGATTACTCAGTGGGTCATCTACTGCACGTCTGCATATCTGCATCAGTCACCAATAGCGGAAGGTAAACTAATGTTGCACAGCATTAGCAGGGTGACATGACAGCACAGCCAGTTTTATTAAACTTGGATTTTCTGCATATTGTGTGATATTGTCTTGACTGGTCAGCTGTAGCTGAGGTCATATGGCCAAGCACACTAGTAAAATAAATCGATCGAGGGTTTACCTCTCCTTTTTCTAAAACTGATCTAGCTCATGCCCCTTAATATTCCTTCATGTCTAGAAAGCGGTGCACTGTGTCATCTGGTCTGTCTAAGTTGATATACAAGTAGGCCTTAACTTTCACACATTCTATAATCATTCATCTGTCGTCGGCGTTTGACGACTTCCGTTACTCTTTAAAAAAGAACTTGGGTTTCGTTCCAACCCTCTGTGAATTATATTATTCCACTAGTTCATAAGAATTGGTATTTTTCTCTATGACAATATTATAGGCAGCTGAACTCGACACTAGAACTCAAAGGTGCCCTGGCACTCTCCTGGAACAAAATGTCGACAGCGAGTTTCAAAATGCCGATCCGGAGAACAGAATCGATGTCTACTTCAACCACCACCAGGACCATGTGAGCATTCCGCTGGTAAATCTGGTTTCAACATTTGGTCCTGGTAAATGCGCGGTTTGGCTCGACGGTGGTGGCAACGGGCTTGGAGCTCCATTCATTCGGCAGATCTAGACGCTGTTTGACCAGGATGGGTTTGAGTTGCAGATTGCTAATGTGAGGCACACCGACGAAGTGAATATCCAGCCTTTATAATTTTAATGAAAAGAAAAAAAAAAAAGATGAGGATGAATGAGCTTCTATTCGCCTCTAATCGACGTCTGCTAGACTTATGCCCATGGGCTGGAACCAATCCTGGCAGAAAACGCCATGTAGTTTCTTTCATACTAAAAGTACCGTCCGTAAAAGTAGATGACAACAAGTAGACACAAAAGAAAAGATGTGCAATGCCCAGTTCCCAAGGTAATCATCACATGTTCCACCGCCTCCCCGCGAC
The DNA here is from genome assembly GCA_039119965.1 of Talaromyces sp. DC2. NCBI lineage: Eukaryota > Fungi > Ascomycota > Eurotiomycetes > Eurotiales > Trichocomaceae > Talaromyces > Talaromyces sp. DC2. Next base: position 64,634 of record JBCLNQ010000097.1, read on the forward strand.
TTTCGTCCACACAACGGGTATAGGGATGTCAGTCGTTCATTTTGTCGTCGCGATATTTAACAAATTGGTTCTTTATGAGCCGGGGTTGGGGTTCATCTGGGGAGCGCATGTTAGTGGATTGTGTGGGTGAGAAAAGAGTTTTGACTAATCGTACCTTGCGCTTGCCACCGGTGAGAGTGACGTTGACGAATCGGCGGGTGTACACCATGCGCTTGCGAGCACGGCCCTTGGGTTGCTTGGGCTGTAGCAGGTTGTGTCAGCTGGATAATAGGATAGGAATGTCAGTTGGTGGTGATGGCGTACCTTCTCTTGCTTGTCGACCTTGGGGGTGGCGGCCTTGACCTTACCGGCACGAGCCAAACTTCCCTGTTCAAGTTATTAGCGAACTGTTGGACAGATGCCATCAATCCTCGATGTCGTCGGAAGGTGTGAAAGTCTCGTGGTGCATGCAAACATGGCTGCCGGAAAGATGCAACGGGTGATTTGTGAACATTCGCAGATGGCGAGAAAGAATTTCTCTACCGATCGATACCCGACAACGCAGCCGTTTTATCCATCCATTCATGCATCGAATATTCGTATATCATCACATCCAAGGCTACCCAGCCAATACGAGTATCTTTTGTTGCAAATAGCCCAAATTTCGCGCACGGCAGAAGTTTTGAAACGGATTTTCACTTGGTCGGTCGGTCGGTCGGTGGTCGATCAGACTGGCACGCAGATTCACACGGTCGCACGAGATTTCGACGCTCCACACGAGGCACTTCTTTCGCATATCGAGGATCAAGCAGTGTCAGGACGCAATACTTACGTGAACTTTACCCATGTTGGCGGATCGAATATGCAATCAAGAGCGATGGGTGTTTCTTGTCGAGGGGAGCAAGAGGGAGTTGGCGGACGGGCTGCGTGGAGCGAATTTCAGCCCTCGATTAGCCGGGTTTGTGGGCGGCTGACTAACCCGGAACAACGCCGGCCCGGGCAGCCATTTGCGTTGACTCATTCTTGCTCAGCGGCCAGGTAATTAGCAGTGTATAATACGCAATTGAAAGATGATCATATTTGAAAAATGGCTCCTCGGGAGCAATGGAGCAATCCGGGCATTGTGCTGGTGCCTAGGAAGTCCATTTCATTTTTTCAATATTATCACGTGACCTATTGGGAATATCTAGTCTCCGGCTTAGTGGCCTCAGGCACCAAGGCATCAAGGCACCAAGGCAGCAGCCGCTAGTCAGAAAAGGGGTTCACGCTAGCTCGAAAGCGGATGTCTATACTTAGAAACAGAATGGGCCAATCAGCGCATTAGTTGACGGGCAATTTCGATTTCTCGAGAAGAATTTGTCACTCCAGAGATTAATATTTACTTAATGACTAATAATAGCTACAGGCCTAATATTAATCCTCCAAACGGCGTACGATCCCTAGTCCACAGTATTTATTTTCATATTATTTGATTGGCAAACATTGTTCCTCTCCACAGAGGCGCCCCCATTGGCCCCCAATGCCCGTTGTGCTAGGTCGCGGCCATCCTGGAGGCTGAGAAATTAAGAGTGGGCAATACGTGAAAACTATTATTAAGATTTTTATTTTTGCCTTTCTGCGCTGTGACTGGCCCACCTCGTACTTCTTCCTTCTCTCGGGCAGGGATCGGCGTCTCGTTCCTCGTTCCTCGTTCCCAATCCCCACCATGCAGGATGAATAGGCTGTTGCGATGCTGGCGTTTCTTCCCTTCAGCCTTTTTGCGCCAGTGTTTTGACAACATTTCTTCTCCACTGCCAGCACTATCACTGCCTTCGATTGGGTACATATGTATGCACAGAGGATTCTTTCAGGGCGAAGCTATGGCAAAAGGGGCTGGGTTGGGAAGGGTAATGAATGCGAAAGAAAATTCGCACTTCTTGTGTATATATTAATAGCTATCAACTCTGTTCTTCTGCAGCCAGCAACTTTTCCTACCTACATTTGAAGCTCTTCGAAACTCACTCTTTTGAACACATTCCTTTCTCTCGCTATCTGGCTTCCTCAAGCCTACACCAAACGCATACGTATAGCAAGTACAAAAATTACACAATGATTCCCATCCACGCCGACAAAGCTCTCGATATCTTGCAGCTGGTGCTTTACCTGCCCCTCCTGCTCATGAGCCAGTACTGCCTTCTTCGCCATGGCAGACAAGGTATCCTGGGTTGGTTATACGTCGGCGCATTCTGCATGATCCGCATCATCGCTGCCGGCCTCAAGATTCACGCTGATACGACTGGCATCCAAAGCTCCGGCGCCACCATTGTAGACAACATCGGCCTGTCTCCAGTGATTCTCGCTGCGCTTGGACTTCTTCACGAGGCGTATGTCTTAAACTCTTTCTCTCCACCGACTCCTGTCAATGCGCTAACAAACCGCTGATATAGTCGTACTGCCCGCGGGTCCGTCCGGAATACCAAGATCGAATGGCTCATCGTGTTGCAAATCCACATGCTCGTCACTGCGGGCCTTGCCCTGGTAGCCGTCGGCGTTTCTTCTCTTTTTAAAAAAGATTCCTCGCCCGACTCCTCTATGACCCTGCTCAAAGCAGGATTTGCCATCACGTTTCTGGGCTGGGGCATCATTGTCGGTTTGTGCCTGTGGTCTTTTCGTCGTCCGGCCTCGTACGATCAGGTTGAGTCAACTACTTTCCACAATGCAACTATTGTAGGTTATACCCCAATTATTCGACATACCAGACCTTCCGGCTGACCATAGCGATACAGCTCCTCAATGCTGTCTTCTTCTCTCTTCCTTTCATCCTGCTACGCGCCATCTACGGTGCCATCAACTTGTTTGGCTCGGGAACTACCATTGGAGCTTCGTCTTTCGCGTCCAATGTGGCTGCGGATGTTATTATGAACGTCCTCGCCCAGCTCATTGCGGCTATCATCTTGGTCATTGCTGGTATTCGCACTGTGAGGCTGGGTGCTGGCAGGGGGTCCAAAGAAAATGGCTACTCTCTCTGATCGCTTTTTTTTTTTTTTTTGCTTTTGCTTTTTTGCCTTTTTGCCTCGATTAGCGTGCGATTCTATTTACATGGTTATTCAATAATGTGATTCCCATTGAAAAATGTCCCATCGAGGAGCAGCAACACTTGTGTAATGAGGGGCGCGCCCCACTTGATCTAGGCCTGTTTCTTCGTCAATTCGAACTCGACTTTTAGTTCATGCATCATTTCAATATCAATTGATGTATCAAGATGGACACATGCCTGGAGACAGACGCAAAATATCCCTATAACCTCGGCTCCTATCGCCGCCCTATAACAACAACCTCGACCACTGCCCAAACATGGTTCAACCGTGGTCTTGTGTGGACATACGCGTTCAACCACGAGGAAGCCGTATTCTGCTTTAGAAAGGCCCTTGAGCATGATCCGGAATGCGTGCTAGCTTATTGGGGCCTGGCTTATGCCCTTGGACCTAACTACAATAAGCCCTGGGAAAGCTTCGACGGGCGCGAGTTGTCTGGCTGTTTGCATGAAGCGTACACAGCCGTGCAACACGCGACCGAAATTCTCAAAAGCAAGCAGGTTTCATCCGTAGAAATTGCGCTCGTTAAATCAATCAAGTTGCGCTATCCCTCGAACAGTCCGGGAGATGATTTCTCCATCTGGAATCTTGAGTATGCCGATGCGATGAAGGCTGTTTATGATGAATTTCCCCACGACCTCGACGTTGCAGCACTGTATGCAGACGCGCTGATGAACCTGACACCCTGGAGCCTCTGGGATCTGAGAACCGGAGAGCCTGCACCAGGAGCACGCACTCTTGAAATCAGAAGCGTGCTGGAAGACAACGCGCTGGCACAGGAAAATGGACTGCAGCATCCAGGAGTACTTCATCTGTACATTCATCTCATGGAAATGTCCGCTGTGCCCGAGTCTGCCCTTCGCATAGCCGACTACTTACGCGAATTGGTACCTGATGCTGGTCACTTAAACCATATGCCCTCGCATTTGGATATACTGTGCGGTGAGTATCGACAAGCCATTATCTCCAATACGCGGGCAATTAACGCGGACGAAAAATACGAGTTGAACGCCGGATCCTTGAACTTTTACACCCTCTATCGAGCACATGATTACCATTTCAGGCTCTACGCGGCCATGTTCGCGGGGCAGTCGGGTGTTGCGCTCGACACGGTGTCCAGGATAGAAAGGAGCATCTCAGAAAACCTACTCCGTATTGAATCACCGCCCATGGCCGACTGGCTGGAAGGATTCCTGGGCATGCGTGTACATGCGTTGGTTCGGTTTGGTCAATGGGAAGACATTCTGTCGCTTACGATTCCGCATGATCAAAAGCTGTACTGTGTCACTGTGGCCATGATGCATTACGCCAAGGGGATTGCCAGTGCTATTCTAAACAAGATAGAAGATGCACGTACGCATCAAAAACTTTTTGCAAAGGCAGTCGAGAATGTTCCCCCATCTCGTACGATTTTCAACAACAAGTGCACTAATATTCTAGCCGTCGCACGAGCGATGCTCACCGGTGAAATCGAGTACCGAACTGGCAATATAGAAAAGGCGTTCGTGCATCTCCGAGAAGCGATAGATCTAGACGCAAATTTACCTTATGATGAGCCATGGGGCTGGATGCAGCCCCCGCGACACGCATATGGAGCCTTGCTACTTGATCAGGGGCGCGTCGAGGACGCTCTGGAGGTTTACGAGACAGACCTCGGCATTAATAACGCCATACCACGAGTGATGCAGCATCCGAATAATGTGTGGTCACTGCATGGCCTGTACGAGTGCTATGTCTCATTGGGCAGAAGTGGTGAGGCGAGATTGCTTAAGAGGCAGCTCGACGTGGCCGTGGCTGTGGCGGATGTACCTATAAAAGCATCGTGTTTTTGCCGGCTGGAAAAGTGCCACTAAGTGTATTTACTTTGGATAATATGTGTCCATTGTCTAAATTATTGATTGCATCTACGAGGTTTAATATTTATGCACAGAAGTACATAGAAGAAAGTAGCCTGTTGCAATCACTCCTCACGCTTCGGCAGCACCGCAACAGGGTATCTTGCATCGTTTTCGTGCAGTGCTCTCAGAATGCAGCACCCCTGCGAACAATAGGCCAATATAAGCACCTTGAGCAGTAAATTTAATGTCCATATGTAGAGTTGTGTCAAGTAACAATAAATATATGAATCATATATTTCTCAGCTAAGCTATCACCTTTCCATTGTCAGAAACCAGAGATATTCCATCCACCGAAGAATCCTTCATGAAATACAAATACGCCTCGGCAATATCCTCGGGTTGCCCAAGTCGCTTCGTCAGCGTCACATTCCTCGCGGCTTCGAGGGCTTCAGGAACCCATCTGCTAGCCAGTTCAGTCTGGAATAGACCAGGGTTGACAACATTCACCCGGATCGGCGCCAGGTCAACCGCTAACCCTCTAGCTAGGCCTTGCAGCGCACCAGACATCATAGCAATGACTGGCCATGTCTTGTTCGGACGGGTATGCGCAGTTCCAGAGGTGAATGTAAAAGAAGTCGAGGCCGACTTGGTGACATAATCTGTCGTGGCAATAACTCTAGCAATCAGGATCGGCGCGTAGACTCTCACGGCCATGATCGAATGGACAAGAGGAATATCAGTCCCCGTGATACCGCCAGCGACATCGAATTTGTTGCCAGCAGTGAACACAACGTGGTCTATCTTCTGTTCGTCTTTGGACACTACTTCTTTGAGCAGCTCACGCAATCTGTCTTCAAGCGTATCGGTCTGCGCCAAGTCACAGGCTGCGGTGACAATTCGGTCTGGGTTGACGCCAGGATAGGCCTTTTGGAGTCTCTCGACGGCCCTTTGCAGGGTCTCGGTGCTGGACCCTGATATGACGATCTTCGCCCCGTGTTCCAGCAGGGCTTCGGCGACGGCATGGCCCATGCCGGACGTCCCTCCGAAGATCAACACACGCTTGTCTTGGAGCTTGTTGATGTACTTAAAGGTAGGCATTTTGATATTCTGATATGAGACTTCTGTACTTTTAAAAGTTCCTTGTATCCAGGTGGAAAATCGTCCGCTTTTATACAGGACTCTTTGCACGAGATAGACTTGTCCGACTTGTTCCCAATGCGGTAATTTTTGAGAAGAAAACTGCAATTTCTACCAGGCCGTCACATCGTTTCCCAGCAGAGAAATTACATGCCTTTTAGGCGACAAATTCATGGATGCAGTTCTACTCCACCAAGAGCATTACGCGAGCTAAACCGTTCAAGGTAACTTTTGAGAGAGAGTTTTCGCGCTAATCTTGATTTATCATCAGCATCAACCAGCCTTGACTGACATTTCTCCTTCAGCTAATGCTTGTCCTTACACCAAGAGTTACTCTCAATAATTACTCAATGTAGAATCGGCCACGAGCATCCCTTCATATCATGGTCCATCACGGTCCGGCAAGGGGCTGCCAGCGATGCAAAGATCGCCATGTCAAGGCAAGCTTTTGCAACGATCTCGACCGGTGCGATTACTAACAAATTCGCATGCTCAGTGTGGTCTCGAGCGCCCTGCATGTCGCCAATGCGTAAAACTAAAGTTTCATTGCCCCGGGTATCGCCATGAACTCGATATCGTGCTCAGAAACCAGACCACTTCTGTTGTGCGCCGCCATGGGGGCCATCGCAACAGCCGCAACCCAGCTGCCCCGTCCGCACTGGCTGTTAGCACGAATAATCGCTTGAAAAAGCCAAGCCTCCCCCAAGAAATAGTCTCCGGTGTCGACACTTTTGCGCTTCCCTTTTTGGTTTTCGGTAGTGGATTGATGGGGGATAGGCGAACCAGCCACGGCCATTTGGATTCTTTACAGTCGCTCTATCGGGAATCGGCTCCCATGCCGCTCTTCACACTAACCACAACCTGGATGGCGACTTTGGTCATGAGCATGATCTGTTCCACTGGCAAACAGCAGTGTCTTGATGAGGAAGGCCGGCTGATGGCTAAAGTTATTCAGAGTGTCCGGAAAGCTGTCTCAGACCCGGTAAGCAGTGTCAGCGTCGAGACACTGGCGGCCGTGGTCATTCTCGGACACGGGGAGTTCTTGCGAAGCAAACTTCATAGATCACCGCCTTCAGAAAAACCCCCGAGATTTTTGGTCCATCAAGCCGGGGCCGAAGCTTTGATCCGAAGACGCGGAGTTTTGAACTTTCAGGACAGCTCGTCCGTTGCGCTCTTTGCCGCAGTCCGACACAACGCTGTCAGCATTGCAACCCTGGAGCAAAGAAAATTCGAAACTCTCAATTGGGACTTGTGGGATATCGCAGACGACCGGTTCCGCGAACTGTGTGATTCGTACACGCCCGCAACGGAGCTTGATGCTTGCGGAGCTAGAATGGTTTCATTGAAACGACGACTGCAGGATACGTCTGTATATGACGAGTCGGCATATCTATTACAGAATGACATTTTGGAGCTCTTCCAGCGTATAAAATCCTGGCAATGGCACATTCCCGCCGACTGGAGATACAACGAAGCTACAACCGAAATGTCACATCAGGCTCCAAACGTCCAATACTTATTCAATGAGTGGTATCTACTTCAACTTGAAGCAAGCCATCTTATTAAACAATTTGACATGAAATTCAACGATCAAAATCCATGCGAAACACAATACACTTGTGAGATGGAGTGGATAGACACTGTAATAGCATCATCATATCCTCTTTTAGGCCACGCACCAGCTCCGCATTTAAAAATCACCAGAAAAGGCATGCCCCTTGCCAGAAAGAGTTGTGACGCGCTACGGGGTCCAAGACTCTTTGGACAGTCGATTGAAAAACTAGAGGTCATACTTTTGAATGCATTGGAGTCATTAAATTTGCCGGAAATGGTAGAGTCACGATATATAGAGATTTTAGATTGGGTGAGAGCGGAGAGAAACATTTGAAAGATGTGAAATGAGCATGAATATAGCTAAAAAAAAATCAAACATTTGATGATTGACTATAAGCTCACGCTTATGAAACTCGTTTCTTAACAAAGAAATAGAACTGATTTGAATCCAGTGCCTTTGCAACCTAACCCTTGTGATCGCAACCTGTCCACAACATCGGGACAGCTACCCATTTTGCGGAACGTGGAATGCGTCTTATAGGTAACACTCTAGTTTCCGGAATTTGAAAAATATATTCGCTGTCCTTAGGGACCATCTGCGTAGTTGCTGCTGAGACAACGTTAGTCATCTGTCTGGAAGCAAACCCCTTGGTCCATATGTACCAAATACTCACTTTCCAATGTGCTTTTTGCGCTCTTCAAGAGAAGGATATATACAACCATGAAACTGTGGGTGCTATCTGTAGTACGTGTTGTGATTGACCTCACAAATAAGCTCCTCGGACTCTCTCGCAGCTGTGTGCTTGACAAAAGTCCCTGTTGCAAAGTAGGCAATGTTCAGTTTGTCTGGCTTCAGGGGAATGAAACAAATGAGAATGCTTCCCAGGACGAGTTTCAGCCATTTCTTTGCAAATGAAACAAATTGATGTTTCCATTTTGCTGAAGGTTACTGCGAAGACTTAGCTGAGGGGGAAAGAATATTATGAAAAAGTCTTAGGAATCAAACGACTTCAGATGTGTAGTCGACTGGGGTCCTCTGCAATCAGCAGGGCAAATTATATACTGGTAAAACAAGGCCGGCCCACTTACATATTTAAGTCTCTATGCATTTTAGCTTGCCACGTCATTGCGCCGCAAAATGACCCCAGCCTTGTTTTCCATGGTCCTTTAATACTTCAAGCTCATGGTGAATATTTTGATCAAGCAACAACTGGAGCCTAAATGTAGGCTATGCAACCTACGAATGATGTCACTGCAAATTTATGGTGTAACATTACATATTAGTTCAATTTAATTAGATAGATCTGAAAGGCGCGTGATAACTTCGTTGGCAGCATTCCGCTAAGTAGTTCAATACACTAGGACAAGAGTACCCATGTCTTTTTCTTTTTTTTTCCAGGCTGAAAATCTGCTGGTTTACAGTTTTGGCCCGGAAGTTTGATCCTCTGCCCATTTTCCTAGTCGAGCACCAACACGACGCATCTGGATCTCTTCTGAGCCTTCTGTGATGCGATAACGGCGGTGATGTCTGTAAATATGTTCAAACGGTTTGTGTCGACTATACCCAATCGCACCATGTATTTGAATGGCGCGATCAGCGGCATTGCAACAAAGTTCATTAGCCCAATAGTTGCACATTGAAATTTTATCTGTCAGCACGTGCTCTATATTTGACCTCTCTGTTCTGTCCATCTCCCATGCCGTCTTATAGATGAGAAGGCGAAGCATCTCTATCTGCGTAGCTAAACGGACAAGTGGAAACTGAATTGCCTGGTTGTTCATTAGGGGTCGACCAAATGGTTTCTTTTTCTGAGCATGCTCGATGCTTTGCTGAACGCAATATTTGGCGGCACCAAGGCTGGAGGCTGCTTGTCTAATGCGATTTTCGTGCACAAAACATTGGGCAACGGTCAACCCGTTATCGACCTGGCCGAGTATAGCGTCTTCTGGTACCCATACATTGACGAAAGAAGTAGTGGCGTGGTCTGTGGGCATGTTAAACGTCCTAGAAGCACTAATCAGCTCTGCATTCCTTTGCGTGATATAAGGATAATACACACCATTGATACGACTCTATTCGTACTCCTTCTGCATCTGCTGGCACAATAAATGCAGTAATTCCTTTTGAGGAACCCGGCTTTCCACTCGTGCGCGCAAACACAATGCAATGAGTCGCTCTATGCTGGCCTGTCTGCCACATCTTACTCCCATTGATCAGCCACCCCGGGTGTCCCGTACTCGATGACTGGTGAACTGCAAATGTTTCAAGATGAGTGGCATCTGATCCGTGATTTGGTTCTGTCAGGCCAAATGTCATCAAAATGCGGTCATTGAGCTGCCCCAAGATAAACTCCGTCTTCTGCGCTTCTGTACCGAATCGCGAAAACATCTCAATTATTGGAAAATTTCCAACGACTGAAGCCTCTGTCTGAAGATCATTAAACAGTCCGAGTCCCTTGGCTGCGAGGTGTTCCCGAATAACCGCCATCCACAGGTTACTTCCCCCGGATCCGCCATATTCTTGAGACAATGAGAAACGCAAAAATCCAGCTCGGTCGGCGCGCTGTCGCGCTTCAAACAGCAAGTCTTCCCATTCTCGAGTGGGCGTTCCTCCAGCAGCCCAGTCAGTCCGGGAGTGCTCTCGTCGGTGATCAAAGAATCGCTGGTTGTCGTTGGATTCTTGGAGAGGCGTGATCTCTTTTTCGATGAACGTGTCCAGAGATCGAAGGTAAGAAATAAGTTCCGATGGCAAGTTGAAGTCCATTTTTACAAAATGATAAAAGATAGTCTCACGAATCGGAAGAGTGTTTGCGCGTTGCCCTTTTATGAAGATCTACACACATACTTCTCCAACCCCGCACCTCGGCAGGTTGATGCCGAGGAAAGGAGCGGTTCCAAGGCTTGAAGTTACTGTTGCCCATGGCTATTTTGATATAGTAAAAAATCATTTGCTATTCCTTAACATTTTTTTATAACACTCGGGATATGTGACATGGGAGCTTGGTATACATGACAGACAGGAAAAATAAGAATAGAGGACGATCCGACACCCTGCCGCCCTTACTGTATCCGGCTTTGCATTGCCTGCAAGCTCTTCACGGTGTCTATCGTGCTCTCTTGCAGACTCCGATATTCTAGGCCGAGCTCGTTCCTTGAAGCAGAATTGTCGTATCCGTACGCGGGACCTCCTGGAGGATATGACCCGTCTTTAAGGGCCTCATCACCGCTGGGTAGGCCATCTCGTAGTTCTGGAAAGGCGTCGCCAATAATCTGTACCAATTCGCGATTGCAAAAATTTCCAGCGGTCAGAAAGAATCGTCTTCCAGCGACCTCGGGTTTCTCGACGGCGATCGCGTGGGCCAAGGCAGCATCGCGCACGTCAACCCAAAAGAGACTGCCTGTAGGAGGGCACTTTGATTTTGCTGCGCCGGACATGAATGTCCAGAATCTTTCGTTGGATGTGTTGATGGCACTAACTGAATTAAGCCATGGCAATACGGGTCCGAAGATCAACGATGGGTTCAGGGTGGTAAGTGTGAACCCGGGCTTTTCTCTCTCCATAAAGTCCCAAGCTGCCTTTTCAGCAAGTGCTTTACTAGTCCTGTATCCAGCTTGGCCGCCAGAGTTCACAGGATCACTAATGGTCTCCAAAGTGACGGGATTCCAGTCACTTTCCGCGTATTTTGATCCTCGTGGCTTGTCGGCCTGGAAAAGAGCGGCAAAAGAGGACGTAATAACCGCGCGTTTGACGGTAGGAGCATTCTTCTTTATCGACTGTAGAATTCCCACGGTACCATTAACTGCGGGGTCGATCATATCCTTCCGGAGGTCCTGAATGTTGTAGTGGAAAGGGCTGGCGGTATGGATAACAGCGTCGAATGGCGGGTCGTGAACCACGGCCTCATCAAAAGCATCGAGTTTGGCGATGTCCTCGACAATGACAAAGTCCAGCTTATCTGATTGGAAATGTGATCGCATTTGTTGCGCCTTTTCGGCATTGCGAACAGTGGTCACGACGGAGTGACCGCGTGCCAATAGGACATCCACTACTGTGGCTCCAAGAAAGCCAGTGCCTCCAGTGACGAGAATGCGCGACATTGTTGGTTGAAACTATGCACTTTTATGACGATGTTGAACCTGAATGTTTGGGTGTTGGAAGTTCGGGTAATTCGTTCGGCAGTTGTCTTTGGCGAAGATCGTTTGCTTTTAGTTTTCTTTCCAAAACAGCTGTATACCGTGGATCTGGCACGGATTTATAGAGTCTTGCGGACTTTAGAATTCGATTATATCCGTGTATCGACCGTGGGTTCGAAGCCCCAGCGGTCGCCATCTCCAAAACAGTTAACTTAGGGCCGGAGCGCTGCCGGAGTGCTAGGAGGCCGTGCCGAAAATCGAAAATGGCATCCCGGAGCGCCAAATGCGGTTAGCCAGGGCATCAGCGATTGTTCTTCTCTCTTTTTTCTTTAAAAAAAAAAGAAAAACTCCAACGGGGATATGTCAACTTCGTTTGTCGTTTGTATGGTGGAATCATCCCTCTCAATATGCCATGGTCCAAATCTGAGTTTCCATACTTGTCACTCTAATAAGATTTACATTTTTGTAAAGATATACTACCAGTATCTACGTATTCGGTTTTACAAGAAACTACGTCATGAGAGAACTCTTCAGTTGTAGCATTTGCATAGAATTTACTTCACTTCATTCTCTAGATTCCTTTTTAATTCAATAGTTTCCCTGATTCTCTACCCGGATACATCTACAAGATTGCAAAAGGTCAGATAGCGAAATTCCCCATATTCACTTCTCATCAGCATCTGTACTAGTGGAAATGTGTTCGTATTTTCTCAGGTTTACTCCATATTGCTCCATCTTGGCCAACATTTGTCCAACAGCATCTGAGCCCAACACGATTCGTAGGGGTGGCTCTTCCATGACTGCCAGCTCGTACATAGCGTTAGCGCCCTTGGAGGGGTCCCCACGCTGCGCCTTTTCCAACGCCTTCGCGGTTTCACGCGGATTGATATGAGCATAAGCAGGTGACTTTGGCTCCTGGATGCTTATAGAGTTGAAGAAGTTTGTCCTTTTACAATGCGGAAATTAGCTTTTCATACCCACGGTTATCACAACACGGGAAACGGTACCTGAATCCACCCGGCTCGATACACGTGAACTTGATATTCCAGGTCGGATCCATCTCCTGTGCGATGGATTCGGTGAACCCTTCCACTGCCCACTTGGAGGCACAGTAAAGACTCATCATGGGAACACCCACTTGACCGGTTATACTAGTTATCTGCTGAATAACGCCGCCACTTGGAGTTTGATCGCGCATCAGTTGGATCGCAGCCCGGGTTATCTGAAGAGTGGCAAAGAAATTCACAGCCATTTCACAATTGATTTCGTCGTCCGTCAGTTCCTCAAAAGTTCCCATAAGACCATATCCAGCATTGTTAACTAGCACGTCAATGCGGCCGAATGCGTCTACGGCAGCTCGCAGAGCGGCATCAATGCTCGCACGATCTGTGACTTTGAGAGAAACTGGAAGATAGTTTTTGGTCGAGGCGCCTGTAAACTGAAGTGACTCAATTTTACGGGATGTAGCAACGACAAAATCACCGCGATTGATCACTTCCTGCGCATAGGCCCGGCCAAGGCCAGACGAGGCGCCTGTAATAAAGAACACTCGGGGCATTTTTCTTTCTCTGCTTCGTCGGTAACCGGTATCATGGGCTGGTAAAAGTCGGTATGCCTTAAGATAATGTTTTCATTGAAGTGATTGAAGACAGTATGGAATAATGAGAGCCAGTCTCAAGCACTCTTTAATATGTACGAGCCTCAGGAGACAGGAAGAATTGGGAAGGTGGGTACTCCGCCGCTCCTTCGGGTTAGCCTTTGTTCTCAGGCTATCATCACCCAGCAACAATGTGTTGATCTGAGTACCACTACGCCAAAAAGGATCGATCCTAATTGTAATGGCTTACTGGCTCATTTTATGTTGACAGAATCTATCTATGGACCAAGGCGCATCTACTCACAACTTTCAATTCACATATCCGTCTCCAACATGAGACCCATCCTGAAGAAAGGCAAATCCCTTCAGCTGGGTATCATAGTATGTTGTCTGATAGCGATTATTCTCTACAGATATGATCAAGGAGTCTTCAGTGGAATTCTGGAGAATAAAGACTGGCTAGATCAGGTTGGTCACCCGTCCGACTCAAAAAAGGGGTTATTATCAGTTAGCCACGAAACTTTTCAACATATTTAGAGATGATCGTGTTAAAACAAGGTGCTGTGTCTTATTGGCTTGGTTCGTACAATTCATGAATCAGGCTGGTGGGGTGAACTTGGTGGTCTATTATGCACCGTGTAAGTTACATCATTGTGTACAGAGGAACTTGCTGTCAAAACGACCAACTAACCTTTAGCTTTTCACGACAGCAGTTCCCGCTCAGAATGTCGGTCTTTCAGCAAACTTAGCTCAAGTCCTTGGAGGATCCATAAAATGATGTCTTTTTGGGGCCTAATTTGCCTTCCTTTACCCTAGATCGTATGGGTCGTCGGAAAACTATGATATCGGGCTGTACTGGGCTGAATCTTGTATGATGATGGTATCGATTCTCCTCTCGCGCGCGGATTCTGCCAACGGACCAGCCTGCTCTTCAGCTGCTGGCGCATTTCATCTTCTGTTAACTGCTCATCTTTGGCATGACCGTCAAATGTGTACCGTGGGTTTATATTCCTGAGATTTTGCCCCTTGAAGCCTGGGCACGAGGCACTGCCATTGGGAAAGTTCTAACTGGCTGTAGAACTTCACTGTGGTCATGATAACGCCGGTAATTATCAACCGTCTACAGCGGAAAGAAAGCTTATCTAACCTTCATGATTACGAATGCACTTTTCGTGCCTGCCTTTTGGCTTTGGTTCCCCGAGACTAGTAAAAATGTACGTTTAGAAGGTGTGGACCATATTTTTCCAGCGGAGGCGACCCTGTAAAGGCTGCACGTCAGCTGGCCATCGATATAAAAACACGCGGCTATGATGTAACCATGGGAAATGCTGGAAATATGAAGTCCGCATCTGAAATAGAAAAGAGTATTCTGGCTGATCATGTTTCTTTTTGAATGGCGGTTAGACCGCTCATTATAAAGCTACATTTGGAAATAGAAGATAAATCAACACCTAGAAGTAATAGGCTGCTTGCCCTATTGTTCCTCTTGCGTCCCCAGTCATCTACTGTCTAGTTCATCAAAATACCTGGTTTTTTACAGGTTAGACATATCCTGTAGTTACGGGATGTGTGCTGAATTTTTACGTCACATTCCATGCTTATAATAACCCCGGTTCTTTCCTGCTGGAACGTTATGACAGGCCACTCCAAGTACAGATCCTACCTTACTGTGGATGTGACAGTGGGGTATGATACTATTCAATGTCGCATAGAGTTTTGTAGACAGGAGCTTAGCATATGCTTAGACCATTTTTAGTGTTTCAGCGACCAAACTTCGCTCTGTCGGGCTGCTTTGCTTTAGCCTTTGAAACAGGGGAAACCCCCGCTTCTAACCACAACCAGAAAGTGGTCTGGGGTATCCTTGTTAAAGCTAACTTGCTATAAACTCTAAATTTCATGGCATGGCTAGAGTCCCTATTAGCTAGCTTTTGGCGGGGCTTTTTTAACCCATAGAAACGTCAATGCTCATAATTACACTTCTGAATGGAGAAAACAACGTAGGTCTCGATGAATTCATCTATTCTCAGAAGCCTGTGGGAACATTTGTCACTCCAGACAGGAATTTTGTGACATACAACGAGAAATGAATAAGCATCTGTCACCCTGCCTGAAATAATACAGCCTTATGAAGTACATTTTAGGTGCATAATACGATATCTTGATGTAAAGAACAAGTCTTCCAACACAGCAAAGGTGAGACACCATGAAAGCGCTAAAACGCGCCGTATTGGTCTAGCTGCATACTCACTGACAAATCTATACTGTATAAATCGGCAAGGGGGAACTTTTTTTCCCTAGTATTTTTTCTCTTTCCGGCCTAGTTTGTGAAGTCTCTCTACAATTTCCTAGGTATAAGTACCATATTGAAAGCTGATCTGATCTTTTAAAAGACGTATTTTCACCGTAGAATGTTACTGGGGCTATTTTAAATAATGTCTTCTGCGATATACCTAATAAACTAAAGCTATCCCCTTTTCGCCCCAACGGCTGAAGTGATGTGCTTTCAGTTAATCGAAGCAATTCCATGTTGACTAACGAGCCTGGTGTATTTCCGAAGAGGAGCGTCTAGACCAATCCCATCTCCACCCGGTATAGCGTAGGGCGGCTTAGAAATGGAGTGCGACTATAGCCACGCGCCTCTCCGATAAATTACCGATAGACTGCCAGGAAAGACCTAATAATGAGCCAATGCATGCTCTCAACAAGGATACACAGTGTTGACAGGATCTACAGATGTTGTAAATGATAAAGGAAGTAGGAGGGCTATCAGCAATTCGTGTCCGTCTTTTTCTTCTATTTTGTGTTCCATAACTCACTCTGAAGTCCCGACTGACGTTACAATCGCGGGAACCAGATACTAAACCCCAAGTGCTTATTTGAGGGCCGCCCGAAGATGAAATAGACTCTAGGCCACATACGCCATAGTCTGTACGTTTCGAAATATGGGCGGTCCCAACTAGTGGAGGATCTTACACATAGGAGGCGTAGACCGATGATTCTGAAGCTGCAATTACATTCGTCCCCAGCATTGACAGTAGTAGTGTGTTTCATTGGGAGTATTGCCAAGTGCTCCGTCATGAGATGCCAATTCCGGAAACTCCTAAGCAATGGTTCAGGGCTTGTTGAGCACGGCAGTTACCGAGGACGGGGACTTAAAAAGTCACTTACTCAATATCTGGAGTACTTATAAGTAAGCATTTCCCCCAATGCTTATTATTGACATCCCAATATCCAGGCAGAGCTTGAGCAACCGGCAAGATGTTGCTACCGTTTGCCCTCTTGGTTTTTACTGCTTATGGTAGTGAAAGTTTGCACTCCTTTAACAAGCGCAGTGTCCTTGGTCCTATAGGAACAGGCTCTGCTGAGAGTATTGCAGGTGGCACTGTCGAGTGCAGTGCAGCCCCAGTGACCTCGTTCTTCGATGGGCTCAAACCTCCGGTAAGTATCTAAACCTTTACATTTACCGATTTTGAAGGTAGAGTAAGCTAAAATGGAAGTAGTTTCCAACGAACTCATGGTGGGCTCCTTATGCTGCTCCTCCTGGGAACGCAACTGCAGCCGGGCCATTTCCATACGAGTCTGCCCTGTATGGCAATGGCGTGGTCTTTGGCGTTAGTACTCAGCGGTCATTTGATGGGACGTCGATCAAGCAACCAACACAGACCGACTGGCGTGTGTCCTTTGCCGAGCATTCAGGAGAGTTTGCAAACCACAAGGCAGTTGGATTTGACGCGCAGAGTGTGACCGTCCAGTACTTCGAAGATGGCGCGTCGATGACCTTCTATGGCGTCCCAGGCTCACCTTACGTGACATTCCAGTATAACCAATCCACACCGGTATTTACTGCGATGAAAGGAGGAATCATTTCATTCAACAATCAGACTCTCTCTGTCGGCACTAATGGTTTGTTTGTTCTGATACCCAGACACTTTTGTGGACAAATTGACTGAAATGCGTATTATGCATCACAGTGACCGCTACTGGCACCGAATTCAGTGTGAGCAGCTCAAACTCCACTTACCTCATTTACGCTCTCTCTCCTATTACTCTCACAGCCACTACAACTTCGTCCGAGGAGGGGACAATCAGCGCCTCGAATCCCTTCAGTGGAGTCCTCCGCCTGGCCATGCTCAATGAAACCTCCCACAAGGCCCTCCTCGACAAGTACAGTGGTATGTATCCAACGTCTGTTGAGCTTGACTACTCGTGGACAAATTCCACCGGTACCATCGTCTTCAACTGGGACACGGCCGGAAATGGGAGTGACCTTCTCATGCTGACATGGCCACATCACCGCCTTACAATGCAGAATCCTAATTTCCCCGACCCAACGACTCTGTCGTATCTAACAACCAAGGGATACATGTACCCTGCGTTAGGCAAGCAGTGGCAGTTGCTCTACAATCTCACATCAAGCTTGTGGGATCCTCCTCGCACACTTGACGATTCCTGTTCGGCTTCTGTGCTGAAAGGTCTTGAGTACGAAGTTGGCCAGCTCAACGTTTCTAATGCACCCATACCCGGAGACTTCTACTATTGGGGTGGAACACTAAACTCGGTGGCCCGGCTAGCAAGCATTGCAGACAATCTTGGGCGCTCCGATCTCGTCGATCCTGTTATCCAATACCTCGAGGCCTCGTTTGCCTACTGGTTCAACACGTCTGCAACTACACTACCAGCGTACGAAACGGCATGGGGTGGTGTTGTTGACAAGGCGGGCGCGACAGACGCAAACATTGACTTCGGCAATGGATTTTACAACGACCACCACTTCCATTACGGCTACTTCCTCTCTGTTGCGGCAACTATAGCCAAGTACGACCCAGCCTGGCTGAACGATAACAAAGATTACATTAACTGGTTTGCCCGGGACATCATTAACCCATCATCTGACGACCCCTATTTTCCAATCACCCGCTGCCGCGACTGGTTTGCAGGTCACTCTTGGGCATCTGGAATTGCCAATGGTGCAGGAAGCCGTGACCAAGAGTCGACTGGCGAGGCTGTGAACGGATACTATGGCGCAGCTCTCTGGGCGTCGGTTGCGCTCTCTGACGACTATCTTAACTACGCAAGGCTTCTCCTAGCGTCGGAGATGCACGGCGCCCAGGTCTACTGGCACCTCTACCCAGACCAAAGTGCGACAGATCCGAACAATCCTTACCCCGAGCAGGGTGTGAGAGACCTGGTCACTATTGGAAATGTGGAAGATTGGCAGTCTGGGGCCTGGCTGTTCTGGGGGGCTCAGAAAAGCGAGATCGCGGCCATCCAACAATTGCCTGTCACGCCTGCGAATGAGGTCCTCTACGACACAGAGTGGGTCGAGAATGTTTGGTCTTATGCAATGGACGAAATCCTTGATCCCACCATTGGTGATTCTTGGAAGTGTGTCATGATCGCTGCGTACTCGAATGCCCACCCGCAGCTTGCTGCTGAATGGAGTGCAAACATCACCGACTGGGGCACTGGCCAGACGTACACGAACGAACTTTACTTTATCGGAACACGCCCAAACCCAAGTGGCGCCTCGATCTGTGGCGTGCTTCCTGAGAATCCATACGGCATATTCCAGCTGCAGGAGGCATCGTCGGGCAATTATGTGACTGCATCCAGCCAAAATACAAATCTCACTGTGTCAGCTACGAATGGCACGGGGGCGACTTTCAACAGCTCCTTCGTCCCTAACGCGGGCACACTTCAGCTTACCAGCACCGGCCAGTATGTGACCTCTGATTCTTCGGGCAACTTCACCCTCTCGGCAAGTCGCGCAACAGCGTCGAGCTGGGAACGTTTTGTCGTCCGCCAGAAGATCGGAGCAGAAACTGGAGTTTATTCAATAAAGGCCGCCAGTAATGGTTTATACGTTACTGTCAACAATGATGGGTGGCTTGTCAACAACGGGGCCAGTGAGACAGACAGTGCTGGTTTCTATTTTCACTCCACCTAGCTGCTCATCCAGACATTTCACAGTTCTGACAGACTTGCTTACTTTCTGGAAGTGGTTTCCTAAATAATAACAGCGCAGGTCTAAGTCATTCAATTTTGCAGACTTTCTTTATCTTCCATTCTCCAATACCTAGTACTTAAGTATCCAATTCATGATGTTTGTTCCTTCTTAACTAGACATTTTCTGTGCCATAATTGCCCACTTCCCCAGGAGCCCGCGATTGATAAGTCGGTCTGATCCAGACTACCCAAGCCACCCTTTTCCTTTATTATTATACAGCTTCTCCCACGTCAACCTGTGGCTGCCGTGGAAAGAAACCTCTATTCAAAGATCTTTGATTATAACATCCATCCCTGGTTTCTCCTCGCTTTTAGAGTCGATCGAAACAATAAGATACTCCGCAGCTTCCGACAGGTCGCGTACCAATGTTGAGAATCTGTGAATATGAATGAATCGTCTGGATAGTCTTTGATAAACCATCTGTCGCCTGCCCTAATATGATGAGAGTTTTCACCCCAAGAAATTCAACTCAAAGAAAAGTCATAATTCTTAATAGTTACATTAAAACCAGCTTTCTGCAAGTGCTAGGACTTCTGTCAGTAAGCCTTGTAACTGAATTAGCCGAGAGCAGTTGTTTCTGAAGAAGGGTGGACACTGTGGAGGGGATGTGGAGGATATTGTTTTTAAGCTATTAGCCATTTAAGATCTATAAGTAGCCATGCCATGCATGAACGCCTCAACGGAGACACTATCATTAGCAATCTGGTAGGGACCAAGGACTATATACTCA
This sequence comes from Talaromyces sp. DC2, assembly GCA_039119965.1. Lineage (NCBI taxonomy): Eukaryota > Fungi > Ascomycota > Eurotiomycetes > Eurotiales > Trichocomaceae > Talaromyces > Talaromyces sp. DC2. Next base: position 84,684 of record JBCLNQ010000097.1, read on the forward strand.
TTATTACTTCAAGTTACTTTTTCGAAGTTGCTTCATAGATCTTAAAATGTTTTTTATAGTACGATTCAAGTAAGCGTATTCTGCTACTATACACAGAGTGCGAGGTCCACATAGGTCTGCGGCTTTAGACCCAGAGTAATTACTAAATACAGGCACCTTGTACATTTTAGAAAACTGAAGAATGGCAGTAATTGCTAGTTGACGACCACAGCATAAAATTATTTTGGAGGAAATATATAGATTATCATCTAGCAACGCATGGCGATGTGTACAAATATTGTGTCTTGCACTTACGGTCGCGGGGTCCCTATTTTTGACGGAAAGATCATGTCCATGTTAATATAGTTAATATGGGGCCGGTTTGTCATCCCGTGGCTTTATTTCAGTTGGGAGAATGCCAGACTGAAGCCAAACTTCAATCCAACACATAGTGTTAATCTGGAAGTCGGGTGTTCAAACCACCCAAGCCACAATTTTTTTTTTCTATCTTTATACTCTTTGACTTATCCAGTTACAGTTAAATAAAAGCGCTAGATACTTCTCGCACCAATACAGAAAAATTGGTATGCTCCAACATGATATCCAGATATCAATGCTCAGTGTTTGTCACATACTTAACTATACCTAAGTACTAGGACGATTTTCTCGTCCTTCAAGCATAAACTATATGTAAAACTATGAAGAAAGCTACACAGCATGTGCATTAACATAGTAAGTAATTAATGGAATAAGAATGTCGAGAATATGGTGAAAAATCAAGGCCCACAATTTTTGAAGTCAATCGATTTGTCTACCTGTGAAACAAAAATTGGCCATTTTTGAAACAAAGGAAGAAAATAATTAGACAAGGGTCAGTTTACAATTAATTTTATCACAGCTTTAACATTAAACTGCTGGTGGTGCGAATAATAACATTTGAAAATGATCTTCCAACTTTGCGGCCATAAATGTCCGCTGCAGATTTTAAAAAGCCGTTCGAAAAATCTAACAACGTGTGAAGTTAAAGCATGACGACAAATCCCACATTTCTACATGTTACTATTTGAACAGGGGCGTTCAATTTTGATGGCATCGATTAATTAACTGCCTATATGTCAACTGGTGCTGGGACATCAGGTGCCAGCCACACCTACATTTAAATATATATATATATATAACGGTTAAGCGATTGCTAGTCCAGAGATGTGAGGATTTCAGTAAGATGTAATCACGTGTAAATGTGGCAAAATTGGACTTATATTTATCTATGGGAGTGGGGAAACTTTGAACCGAGATCAGCGATTTATCTGCAACTGGCCTCTAAGAGGTTTTCTTTAAGAAGTTATTCCAATGATGTTGAGTCAAAGGTCTTTTGGCGCATGGAATGGTCTGATTTCTGCTGCACATGAACTCAGTATCAAAAAAGAGACAAAATTTTCAACCAGTGGCTTTATTTCAGTTGGGAGAATGCCAGACTGAAGCCAAACTTCAATCCAACACATAGTGTTAATCTGGAAGTCGGGTGTTCAAACCACCCAAGCCACAACTTTTTATTCGTTTGGTTTTTTCCCCCTATCGCGATTGGGAATAAAACATCCAGACGAACTCCTGTCAAAACGGTTCGTTTTTATTAAACCGCGAAGCTAGGACAGTAACACTATGGCTTGCTTTCTATCTTTCTTTTTCGAAGTTTATGTCAGGGAGTAGTATGTCGAGGAAGTCGCCAGGCGGTAGCTTCATTGACCATCTACTGTGTCCTATAGCAACGTGAGAACACATCCTCCTGAACTATGGGCCGTGGCCGTGGTCTGACGAAATACTAGAGCGACATATGGATCTGCCAATAAATCGAAAATTTTTTTCATCCAAGGCATATATGTATCACAGTTTCTGTGCTGGCAAAGACTAGCTGCCTATATGGGATCTCACCGGAAAACCTCACTTGGTTCATGCAGGATTCACCTTCAGCAGATTGTGGGGTTTCCAACTCATTTACAACGGGTCTAGTAAACAATACATCACCCCAACCAAAATAACCCTAACCCCGACCCTTTGGTATTTGGACAGTATGACCCGATGAGTGAGCTATTTCCCGAGGATCTTCCTCTTTGAACCGACCGCTCGGCCCTGAGAAAGCTCTTGGTTTCAAAATTGGCACATACAGCAGAAATGATTGCAACCTTTTCCTCTGAACCTTCAAGTTTGACTGCGGTAGGTTCCACCTTCTTGTTTTGAATACCACCTTGCTGATAAGATTCTTTATGAAGCTTTGGAATACTGAAATCCAATATATAAACAGTGGTGCAACATCTCTTAGGATTAAATGGTGGGTGCAGATGTTCGGATTTCAAATTAATGTTGTCGATGTACTATTTTTCCTCGTTAAAATCTAGAGCCAGATTTCTCCTCTGAAACATAGAATTTTTAGTTGTATATACTAATCTACACGCTTTTATGAGGACCTGACCAAATTTGTATAGTACAGTAGTGTCTGGTATCTTAAGCTGTACATGTAGATGCTATAAGGAGAGCATACCGAGTCAATGGCCTCATCTATACACCAGAAGAGTACCCGATTAAACAGTATATACTATTATAGTTGATGAAAATATACTTGAACTCTGGTGTTGGATGATTCCACCACGGTCTTCACGAAAACATAAGCTCTATTATCATAAAGGCCCTGTGAAACATGTTTACCATCGGTCTCTACAAGCAGGAAAAATATCAACTCCGTTGCCAAGAGACCGGAGCGAATTTGGCAGTCATTACTAGCTTGATCGGACTTGAAAAATTGCAGTGCCATTATTAGTCGGAATGACCCCGACAAGAAGAATAATGTTTTCCCGTGGGGAAAACACGTTGCTTAGGTTCTAATTTGGAGTGGAATCAACCCGTTTCCCGAAACGGAAATTTATTACCGAAACTCTACCTTCTAAGGCTAAAATGAAGACCGATGACAGTAAATACACATTTCCCGAGAAGTTCTAAGCAGAAGACTGGAGAATATATGTAGAAAAAATTTGAGTGAACTTAGTTGCTGTTAGCTCACTTTTCTACGATATCGATTGACCATAGAACGGGTACTGTTCTGGTGGAATTTGAAATTTCCTACGACTAAAGTTCCCTGCTTGTTCCTTTGAGAAGCCAATATAATTTTAAACTGTTCTTATACTGATAAGAAAAACGGGGACCGAACTTCTTGGGGGAAGTGGAACGAAGCTCACTTTTTGGATTTCGGCCACGGCTTCCATGGTGTTGGTATTTTATGGCTGTGACCAAGTTAGTGAACAAGCACAGCAGACCTCAGTTTCACTAAGACTTATACCATTTATATATAGGGAAGTTTTGGGAACGTCCTTGTTAGCGAGAATTTCCTTGAGGTCATGTCATACACTTTACCCAAATTGCAGGAAAATTTCACATCAGTGTACAACCTTGGCTGTTTCTTGGGAGGACTTTCGACCATTTGGATAGGGGATATATTGGGTCGCCCACGTGTTATCTTGACCCGGTGGTTTACCGAGAATTGTACCAAAGGATGGATTGATGTTTTCGGGGCATTGGCTCGAGGAGGGAACGACAGTTTCGGTATCGACACACACGGTACCGACACACACGGTACATCGTGATGAGCGTATATTTTTTGAAGAGGCCGAGAAATATATCCCAGACCGATGGCTTCGTGAACACGCTAGTGAGTTACAACGTGGGTTTTTGGGATTTTCACAAGGTGGAAGGGCTTGCTTGGGAAGAAACATTGCATATTTTCAAATGCAACTCGTTATTGCGACTCTATTCGCCAAGTATGATTTTTTTCTCTGTTCCCCAGGCCCGGAATTGAAGGTGAATGAGACATTTAGCGCGCATTCTTTTCCCTTGCCCGTCACAGTTCAGTTGCGACGGAAGTAGCATAGAATTTTGATCAATTGATGAAACTTCGCTTTGTAATACTTGTACAAACGAATGATCTGGTAGCTGTCAGACCGAGCAATTTGTATATTTCTTTTTAAACCAAAGTTTCTATCCCTCAAGCTCTGGGTAAAAGAAAATAAGAAAGCACAAAAAAAAGAAAAAGAAAGGGAAAAAAAAAAAAAAAAAAAAAAAAAAAAAAAAACCAAGTAGTGAAATCTGGCCGCAATCCACGTTTTCAAATAGTAAAAGTCAGTTCGAAAGTTTTCAGTTAGACCGACTGCACCCCTAGTAAGGTTTTGCAAATAGTGATCTATACGGAGATATCGAGGACCATGTTCGATCGGCTGGTGGTTGTGACCAAGAGCCAAATGACCTATAATTTTGCGTTGTTTTCGTGATTATTTTCATTTCATCTTGCATGGTAGTGCTGATTATTGGAGCTAGCTTATAAGATCGCATGATTTTTTGATGTGAGGTGATCGACCTGAGGGGGACACCCTATCGTTGTAGTATTCACAAGTCCCATCAAAGCATGTCCTAATGTAGTAATGAAATTGATAGAACAATTCCCTAGTTTGAAAAATGTTACTTCATCATGGAGTGAGAAGATGCATACTGGCCCGCGTTTTGCTCCATGCCTGTCCGAGAAATTTCCATCTTTATTTTGCCACGCGAAAAAGCATCAAATCAATTCAGGGACCGAATATTGGAATTTTCCACCGTTACTCCCTGTTTCCGATTTGCCATCACATAAATCAATAGGGCAGAAATTGAAGAAAAAAAAAGAAAGGGAGAATAAGAGTAAGAAAACAAAGGACATGGTACCTTTTTGACGTCAGAACGCAAATGAAGATGCTTTTTGTATTTGACCTATTCACGTTATCATGGTGACAACTACAGCTAGAGACAGAGTGCTTTCAATGACAGAACTCCTCGAAGCCATTTTACTCGAAGTTGACCCTCTCACACTTCTCGTCACTGCGCAAAGAGTCTGCCAAAAATGGCACGCTTTGATCCATACATCTCCATCCTTGCAACAAGTCCTTTACTTCAAACATTGCACGGAGTCAGCGAACAATCAATCCATGTCAAATTACACTCAAAATAATCCTTTTCTGGCCAGGAACTTTCCAAATTTATTGCAACAGACCTGGTATTTACCAGAAGACGCACTGGCTCTCGATCTAGCACGAGTACCAACGAATAAAAGGGAGGCATTTCTTCGCAAGGGAGCAAGTTGGAGACGGATGCTTTTGCATCAATTGCCAATGAATGTGTTACGACTGGCATCGCCTACAAATGTTTGTCATATATCAACAAGACTATATCGGCATTTCGCTCCTTTTGGAAAACATAACAAGAAGAAGCTTGGGACAGACTTAGAAGCAATTGAAAAGATCGGGGAGGGTGTGCATTCGTCACATGGTTTTGCGATACTACCCCCAGGTGGAAAATCGAAACAGTGTATACTCTGCTGTGAATGGCGAGATGCAGAATATTTACGCCGGCCAGGCATATTTCCAGACATATGTGAAACCGATCGTGTCGATGTTGAGGATCTATCAGAGCTTGCTAAATTCTTCCACGGAAGCGAATCCGATAGTGATTATGATTATGTGTATGATAACCAAAATATTTAAGGACTGGCCACACGCCGCACATGTATATTTTTAGAGTACTGCAAAAACTGCTACATGTATATGTCCTAATCTGGACGCTTGATCTGAGATGTCTGTTGGACCATGATAACTTCACATTGTAAACTAGCCTAATAAACAACGTTTTTTTGTTTATGGATTGTGTTTCCTTTGGATCTTCACTATATCTACACCACCAACCGTACAACCTCGGCGGCATGGATATCAGATTTCATTTCGCAACTATATCGAATGAACAGGACGTTGCTGATCACTGTGCTAGAAAAAATTGAAATTTCAATAAGGATAGTGATTTCGTGACGTTTTAAAGCTCCCATATTACCCTCCCTGCATTCTTTGGAGTGTGTTGTACATGAATCGCTCCGCACAGTAATTGAATCCAATTGACACGAGAATTCATCTTCGTTGTATTTTTTTTGTTCTCACTCCAGGTGTCGTCTTTTTCGAACCTAACAGCTTAAACAAAACCTTTATGACTCTAACATTTTCCTTCCTACACTAGGTATACGCAGATAGTTAATTATGCCACATCTAACCAAGAGAAAGTAAATAACAGTAAGAAAAATTACAAGTTTGCATCGCAGCGTACCTTAGAAAAACTTATGCTTTCAATGGATCATGACCCCAGTTCTTTAAACTCTTATAGCTTTTGCTATTTGTATTCTGCTTGGTTGAACCCTCCTGAGCGAGATGTCGTTTGCAATATGCGACAACGCGTCTCATATGCTCGATGTCTTCGTTGTCGTACCTGTCGGGGTCCTTCTCCGGGTTCTTTTGGAGGATAGACACTATTTTACGACCACTTTAGTGAGCCAGTCAGCTTATCCTTCAATTGAAAAAGAAATAATAATGATAATAATTATAGCCACCAAAGGGAAATAAACCTTTCATGTCCAATGGTTTCGTTATCCCCCGAGTCGGGTTTGCTCCAGCCCGAAGATTGAGCTTGTTTGCCCTGTAGCCAGTTGTCAAGTTCTGCAGCCGACATGTTCACAAGGGAATTGAATTCCCTTCACGTCTCCATTTTCGTTAGAATTATTCAATAGAAGAAGCATCAAACTAACTCAATAACAGTGTTCGCGTCCTTCACCATTTTTTTGATTGAACAGAACAGTCGAGTTCAATCAGGCTTTTTAGTAATAACTGCAAATGCCACTAGAACAAGTGTTTATAAAGCTAGGAGGTAGGAAAATGAAAGGATTAAAAGGAACAAAAGAGGTCCAAGGAAATCTAGGTTTAATGACATTCGTTGGGCAGTGACATCATCTGCTCGCAATCTCCTCCGTTTCCGATAATTCGTGAACTCTAACAGTAGTTTGCAAATGAAAAAATAATATCAACGATCTCATCAAAGAAAAAAAGAGGAAAGGAAAAGACAGGAAAGATATATTAGACTGACTCAAGATCTGGAAACCAATTTAATTGCACTAGTTTAACTTAATGGTGTACCAATTTCAATGTTGTTTATACCTAGTTTTTAATGCTTATTCTCATCATTGCAAATATTTTCAAAAGGTGTATGTAAAAATAAAAACCACATCAGTCTAGTTAGAGGTCATATTTCAGTGTCACCAACTTTCCCCTTGGACTTTTCTTCAGGTAATTCTGGGTGTGTCCACACCGGACGGTTAACCGGAAGCACAAAGCAAGAATTTCCTTTTAATATTGACAAACATGATATTGAACGACAAAGCCAAGTTTGGTGTTACTGAAGAGCGAGTGTCGCATAGCTGGAATTCGAGATAATGGCCTTGAGATGGGGGAAGCCGGACTAAACAAGCGACTCCGATTACTGAAATGCATGTTATCAAGGTAAATAACCGAAGAAAAAAGATATCATATCAGGTCATTCAATCATAGAAGAAGACGGAGTCCCCATGAACAATGTCGTCGTCTCCTTCCCAATTCTCCTGCTCTTTACCCTCTCTCTCTGGGCCGGGTTTCGTCGTATTGAGAGTGTGGACAAAGGCCTGGATATCTTCGTAATTGTCAGTGTTACGGATGACGTGAACTAGGTATTTGACTTGATTGTCATCCCCGTATCGGATGCAGTTTAAAAGACTCGTGGTGAAAAGTTGGCATTTATCCAATTGGCTTTGAAACTGCTGTTCTCTTCGCTCGAGGTGCTCTTTCCGACGCTTGTCCGCGGAGTGATCATAGATACACTCACGATTATGAGCCGCACATTGCAAACATGGCTGGTGTGTACTACACTAGAATAGGCTAACGATCAGAACAGGAGACTTTTTTAAAAACAAAATAAGAGAAAAAAAAGGAGTAGGTTTACGTTAATATATTCTAATACGGAACTCTGTTGAATGGACAAGGGGAGGGGAGAGGGGAGCTAAATATATACTTTCGTCCGGTGCTTCCTGCATTCCATGCAAGCAACTAGTGCTCTTCTGATTTTTACGGCTTTCTCAGTCCCACTGATCCCAGACTTATGCTCTGTAGAGGATTCGGAGGTAGTCCTCGGGGCGATAGGACGGTATCTCGAGGGCTGGGTTGAATCAATGTCCATAGCCTTTTGACGGATCTTAGAGAAGAACAATACACCGGGGAAAACAAATTGTGTGACGAGACTTCGAAAAATTTCACTATACGAGGCGTTCGCTGGGATCGAATTAATAGAGAGAAAAATATGCGAGAGTCAGAGGTGCTTCATGGGGGCTGCTGGGCAGGTGGTAAAGGATATGAAAGGGTAGCGAGAGATTAAGTTTACACAAACAAGTATACACAGCGTGTTGCGGCACGCGACGCTATATTAGAGCAATGATAAACATGCAAACAATGCTCGGACATCCTGGGCAAGAAGTACGTGACGCATAACGTAAATGCGACGTTGACAAGTCTGGGTAAATCATTAATTGGTGACAGGCTTTTGACAAGAAATGATAGGCTGTTAGAGACAGCAAACAGGCTGAGGACTACTTTAGTGTGACCTTTCATTAATTTCACCGTGTTCTATACTGCTTTTTGAAGTTTATTGCAGTAGTCTCTCCATGGTGGCATCAAGGAACATGAACACTATAATTCAAACAGAACAGCCAACTTCCTTTGTCTTTGTCTTTGTCTTTGTCTTTTTTTTTTTTTTTTGGATATGCTGCGATTCCAAATCATTGCATACAGCCTGGGCCGGGATCATCAAAATATCCCAACCTGGAACCCCCGGATTCAGTGAACAGTCACTCTCTATTCTTGCAACCAGTCAGCTTTCGGAAATAAGTCCAGAACCCAGAAGTCCGGAGTCTAGGTGGGGCCTGTGATGAAAAAATGATATCTCAGGATCATGATGTGATGTGACGTGATGTAAGAGTGCATGATGATTGCTACCGGTTTTCTTTATCAGCAAGGAAGCGGCAGCAGGTGACGTGTAAGGAGGCCCACATTTCGCCTACATGGCGGAAGCAAATGAAGAGAATCCGAGTGGCTCATCCTGTTCTTTCACGGCGCACATTCGGTGTTCCTCAAATTTGAGTCGACAATGCGGGGTTCCGCCCAATGCTTCTAGTAGGAAATTATAAAACTGGCAATGTTAATAATGAAAATAATAATAATACTAATATTAATGCATCGCGATGACATCCAATGGTAGTAGAACGATGAGTGTCCCGTTTGCATATGGAATGGTTAAATCATGGCTGATCAGCCTAATTGGAATCGAATGCCTGCAGTTGGTCGTTACCTTAGCACTTTTTGGGCGTCTTGCCTGCATCAATTGGTACAATGTCGGCTATCTAGTACATGCTTCTATCAGGGTCTCGACCAAAAAAATCGCGTGAGAGTACCATGCATGTGGTGCAGGTTCTGGGCCTTCGGCCTTCTATATTTAAGACACGTGGGACATGGTCTAATAGAGAATGTCGCTAAAATTGCTGAAATTGCTAGTCAATCGATATGCGATTGGAAGGAGAATATGAGATAGCCTCTCTCTTGTTAGACGCGTTTGTATACTGCACGTAGGTAACTACGTTACGAGGCTAAGTCCCTGGAGTAATCAATTGATTGTTTTTATGCAACAATTAAAAACACATACACACACAAACAATTTCCCTTGTAGATAGTTTCTTGCGTATTTAGTAAACATGTACCCGCATTCCTACAGCATTGGAACTCAGAATGCCGACTTAAAAGGTTAATATTCAGCTAACATATGCACCAATAAGCTGCCCAACCACCTAAGTGTTCACCTGTGCCTAACGAAGAAGAAATAAAACTCTACAGGTTACAGATCAATCTACTGGAAGTTGAGTAAGCCATTCTATAGCATCCTATAGGCATGGCCTGCGGATCTCGATGGAGACTTTGCGTCTATACGCGGTGATCCGGACTCATTGCCTATGTTGTCTCGAATCCACTCAACTCCAGTTTTAGTAGTCTTCCTATACCACAACAGTTCTTACAACTATGGGCCCTCAGAATGGCATGCCACACACACCCAATAAGACAAATAATCAAGCAGTGGTGTCTATACTGTTTACAAAAACTTCGCTTACTGTTGAAAATCCTCGGGGATCTTATGCGTCTTGAGAAAGAGACTGTCAAAATATGGGAAGAAGTTCCGATGCTGTTGACCACAGATCAAAGTTCTTCAAGTGTTATCCAAGTAAGTGTAGCGATAAATATCTCTTATTGATCTGGTAAAAGTCCTCCACCAAGGTTACATCCTACCGATCTCTATACCTATGGCTATGCTTTCTTGATCTCAAAGCAATGAATCATCAGACAGGATAGACAGCTTCTACGGAGACAGTAGAGTGAGACGAAGCGACTGCGACTCCTGATTAGTGCCACTAGCTGCTCTCTCGCCCGCTATTCCTCGTAAGCACGTACATAATGATATGAGTGGTTCTTATATATAGGAGCTACTAGTCACTCCGTAAAGCTCGTGATTGAAAGAAAACACTCAAAAGATATACTGCAAGGCCAATGCGGACGGCTGTCTCAGAACCTTTCTTTCCGTGGAATTGTCTGAGTTGTAAGGAAAGATCATATAGTTCCTCGGTAATTCCTTCCCAGTGAACGGCTCGTACTGTAAGAGGCGCCGATGCCTGGAAACCATTGGTCATGAATGTCGATTTTATGTAATGGAGCCGCCAATAATGCATTGTTTGTGGGATAACTACTACTAAGTAACTAATGTAAGTTCCGTCCTAGAGTTTTTGCAACCTAATATCTGAGAAGCTACCCCACAATGGTCCTTTTCTGTTTCATGTCTTCAGCTGCAATTGATACATTTGCTAAGGAAAATGGTGGACATTCACATTATGGATGAATTGGTTTTGAAATCATATTACTTTCAAGAGGTAATGGAAGTAATCTTTAAAAGGTAAATACAGATAAGATGACGACCAGCATACGTATCTATAGAGCTATTTAGATAAGAAAACTTAAAAAAATCTATTAATTCCATCAAAGAATACTATTTTCCCCCGCGTCTTTTCTCAGGAAAGGAGTGTTTATCACCAATACTATATACTTTACAGTGTATATGCACGTGACCATAGGGCACCATCACAGCAATAGAATAGCTAATAGATGCACTTAATAATGTTTTATATCAGCCCACACAGCCGCAAGTAGACTAGACTCGGAGCTTGTTTCGAGTCGCAAGCGGAGACCATCTGATTCCTTACCGTGATACGCTGCACGACCAAAAGGGAGAAAAGATGCTAAAAATACTAAAAACGGCGAACGTAAAGCCGGAAAAGGGGGAGGCAAAAAAGCCTAACAAGCATGTGTCATCGCCAGCATCAGTGCAGCAGGAATTAGGCTTCCACCCCATTGTGACGCATCGAATGACGCCTCAGCAAAAAGCAGGTTTCTGGAATTTAAAATTTGCAAATAGCAGCTTGCGGTTGGATCGATTCCAGAATCTGAATCTAAATTAAGCCAAAAAAGCCCATATCGCTTGCCGTTATTGACCACGCTACTGCGTCTGCAGCACACCACGCTACTCACGAAGTAACTTACGGAGCGCCGGTATGATCAAATGTAGGTCCGCGTGCAGTAATAAGTATTAAGGTCGTCGATCAGCCACTGTTTTCCCTTTCCAATCTACTCTCGTTACCGCTCCTTTTTCGGACCTTTCAAAAACAAAAGGTAAATAAGAAAACGAACGAAAATACACAAAGCTTTCCATGCTAACGCAAGATTATTTCTATTAGACGCCCGCCGATAGATGTATTTCTGCAAGTCTGTCTGCATTTCCTACTTAATTCTACTACTCCCCTTGAAATGGGAATCGCGTAACCCTATTGTTATCAAAGTTGGCACTTTTATTCTTTCCGAACAAAAAGGTGACGGAGAAAAAAGAGGAAAATGTAATGAAGAAAAAAGCCATTGCTGACCAATAACTCCATTGAAGCCTATCGAACCTATTAAATCTCAATATGCAATCCGATTGCACTGCCGATACCAGCCTCAAGCTACAGCCGTCGGACAAGACTATGGGTATTAAGCAATCCCAGCTTCAAAATGCGCGCTCTCAACTTGAACTTATTTTGGATGCTATTCGCGTTGATGGAGATGTGCAGAACTCCAAGATAATACGTGGAATTCGGGACGGCGTTTCATTTCCTTCCGTGCTGGCTATCGCCACCCAAGTCTCCAAGCGACAAGAGAAAAGACTTTAAGCATGATGAATTGATAATAACCTCAAGACACATGATGCCAATTAAACCGAGAATCATGTTTGGAGAGTGTTCGTGGGAAGAACATTTACCTTACTGCGGAGGATGATTTGCATTCGGGAACTTGTGTTGCAAGTGATATCCGATTGACAGGCTATTTGTATATGACTAAAACCTTTCGGTGTCTACTCTTTCTATTAATTATCTACTCAAGGATTTACTTACTATCTAAGCGGACTCCTTGTCTTAGTAAGATCTGCTCCAAACAATTGCATTTCATGAGGTTGAAAAGTCACTAGAGTGATGGACTTGGTGAAAAAGCAAGACTGTGGTCTAAAAGAGAGCGGTGTAACTTTTAGCCATCAGAAATGTGTATTATAATCCAACCCGCACATAATTTTAAATATAAAACTAACGATAGGTCATCAGTCTTGCGAAGGCTAAGCCCTCATCAACCAAGTGCGAAACAGGCTTAAAATATGACCATTTCGATATAGCTTATCGAATTGAATTTCGGTGATTATGAATAATCTAGATTCTTATTTCTGGGCACATAATTATATACTCAATACATAATTCGGCATCCTAATCTCCACTTTCAGCTAGCCATAAGACTTTGCTGATATGTCATCTGGTACTCCATGCATGCATTGGAAATCCGCTTTCTATGCCTTTTCAGGTAGCAATAAATAAATAAACAAAGAAACTTGCATGATATATCGTAAAATTTAATTTGCGAAGCTCCATTCCAAAGTACATGCTACAATGTAAAGACTATTGGGGTTTTCGCCTTACATAGCACATATGTCGTGTTCATTTTCGATGCAAGAATCAAACCAACATCAAACCAACAGTACACCCGGGGAAAGGAGTAGCCGTGTGAAGTCGAATTAGATTCATTTATGGCCGGTCTTCTTATTTATTTATTTTTTTTAATTGCATCATGCCTGCTGGTGTGACATTCGTTCGTCATAGTAGCGGTGGATAAATTCGGCGAAGAACGCATGAAAAGGTGCAACTTGTAAGTGGAGGAGATGTATGCAGTCTGTGGATCAAATTCTACAGGAAATTTGGATAATACGCAACAATGGAGGTATTATAAGCAGAGAAATCACCTCACGGATTTCTAAAACCTGGATACAAAACCAAGAGTCAACTTGGCAACGATTTACTTCTCATGGTCTTGACTGTGAACAAACACAAAATGAATTTTCTTACTGCTCTCGTGAGAGTGAGCTTGATCTTATTTTTCTTCCACACTGCTACCAGCTTTCCAGCAGGCCAGCCTCGTGACAAGACATTGAACAGACGTATGCAACCCGATGCAGTGGATGTGAAACCTCAGGCCTTTAGAATGGGGTGAAATCAACTTCATCCATACCACTGATCTGCACGGATGGTATGAAGGCCATATGAAGGAGCGCAACTATCGCGCCGACTGGGGTGATTTTATCTCCTTCATTAAACACATGCGCGACAAAGCAAAAGACTGAATGTCGATCTCCTCGTTGTCGATTCTGGTAAGAAATAAGTGTCCTTCCGGAAGGGGGAAAATTTTTCTTTTTCTTGTTCGATCATGCGTTTATTTGCTTTTTAGTTAGGAGACTTGCACGATGGGTCCGGTCTCAGCGATGTAACTAAGCCCGATGGCAAGGAGTCAGACCTTCTTTTTGAAAAGACCGATTTTGATTTACTCAAAATTGGCAACCATGATGTGGGAAAGGATCTTTCAACGTCAGCTCACAATATGGCCCAGCACTTCAAGGACAGATATCTCACTAGAAATGTCTTCCACAAGCAGATAGTTTGGGGGAAAACCATCCAAACGCCAATCGGACGACTTTGCCGAAACTTCGTAACGCCAAAAGGTTTCAAGATCACGGCACTTGGTGTGATTTTTTGACATGTCCGTACGCAGTGATGCCAATTTCACGTTCAACCGACCAAAGAAATGATCAAGACTGGTTTAAGAAAGCCGTTCAAGGTTCCGATGTTGACTTATTTGTTCACTTTGGTCACAATCCCGTTGAACTGAAACCAGACGACAAGGACAACAATAGTACCATGGCTTTTTTGGTCAATAAGATTCAAAGGATGAGCAAGAAACCGAACACTCCTGTCCATGTATTCGGTGGCCATTCCCATGAGCGTAAATTCAAGGTCTACAGCACTTCGTCTACGGGCTTGCAGTCTGGCAAATATGGTGACACGGTCGGTTGGCTTGCTATGAATGGCATCGAATCGAAGACATACACGGGAGCGAAGCAGCCTGCCAGAGTTCCTCATCCGTCGACACCTGCCAAGCCGAAAAATCAACACAGCACTATAGGCGACGCATTCGATACCAAAAAAAGGGTTCAATCTCTTGAGAATCCGGTTTTATATGCTCGTCGATATCTAGATTTCAACCGAGAAACATTCCAGTTTCATACAGACACTGAGAAATGATAATGCATTCGATACTAAAGACGGATCAGACCTAAGCAGGAGCATCACAAGCCTGCGACAGAAACATAACCTTGATCATTACTATGGCTGTGCACCGAGGTCATACTGCATCTCATGTCGGCCTCAAGGTGATGAAGGAAATATCTATACTTTGGTTGAAGACGCTCTTGGGAAAATAGTACAATCAAAAACCAGGAGTGACATACCAAGACCCGTGCTCTCTAATCGAAACAGTATTATATATGATCTTGCTCAAGGCCCATATATCCTTGACGATACATACAATATTTGACCTTGGTCAGACTACATGAAATTTGTGAAGGATGTTACATTTGATGGTGCTTCAAAGTTGTTCGAAACATTCAAATATTACGCTAAATACCGGAAGTGCCCTAATACCCAGGCATACTATGCTGGATCTAAATTAGATCCAGCTAGGCAAAAGGTCCTGGCTCGCCGTGATACTCAAGCAGTTGGCATGTTGACCCCGGGATATACGACCTTGGATGATTTCGGAGTTGGGGGCGATGATACGTAGCACTCGCATATTCCATACTACAAGCCCTCAGCATACGTTCAAGCAAATGTGACTCCTTCCGCCACCAAGAACAAACTCCCAACACCATATGATATAGTGTTTATTGACCACTTGGAGAATTATGTGAAGTCTGCCTTGGACTGCATTAGCAAGGACAAGTAGAAGGTGGAAAAGGAATACTATGTGGACAAAGGAATCAACACCAACACGCTTCTTGGTTTATACGCACAAAAATACTGGGCTAAGCCATTGGAAAACTGCACAGTTGCGGGATTCGTGGGATGATGATGAGGAGACCTTGGCAACCATCTCTAAGATAAAGAAAAATTTTCTTAGTAACTGATTGATAGTAAGTAAGCCGAATGGTGAGGATGCGACACTAAGTAGCTTTTGTTAATTTTTTTTATAAAAAAAATCAATTGATGAATGGGACTCAAAAGTCACGTACATAAACTAGGCAGATAAAGCCGAAGGTCCCATAATCTTAAATCGAAATATTTTCTCCTATGTCCTAGACAGGTTTTGGCTGATAACCTCATGGAAAACGGTGATCTGTCGATCGCAAACATACATGTATCCAGGCTACTGTTTAGGTAGCATTAGGCAACATCAACCCTGACAATTATATAGTATGCCTGTCGAGGTTTCCTGGCTGGCCATCCAATTTTCACGCTAATATCTTGAAATCAGATAATTTCTCCTTTCTGCTTCAGTCCATTGCTTGATTTGTTCAATTTCTCCCCTTTTAACTGCAACATAAGGCTCAATCAGACCCTGTCCAATGGCCTCACATAGTATAGTATTGGTTTCCAAGGCTGATAGGCTTTGCGAAAGTGTCTTTGGGAGTGTTCGAACCCCAAGATCATCTCTTTCCTGTGGCGATAGAAAACTCGCGTCTCTTTTGCATGGCCCACCTACAAGGGGAAGACCTTTCCGTAAACCATCAATACCAGCTGCAAACATTGCACTTAGTGCCAAATAGGGATTGGCAAATCCGTCCATTAGTTTTATTTCAAATCTGTTGTTTTCAATACGTCGTAAGGCTGTCTCTTTATTCTCCCATCCCCATGCTGCATATTCGCCGCCACTCCAAATTCCGCTCATCACACGACGATAGCTTTCCGGTTGTGCAAGAGTGAATGCTAATATGGCGGGAAGATGATTCATAATTCCAGCAAAGAAAGACTCGTGATTGTCATTCTGCAACGGACTTTTTTTATTCATCGAAACATGCACGTGTGCTCCGCTACCAGCATGCATTTCTGACGGTCGAGGATACAGAGTTGCACGGTGGTCATATTTTTCAGCAACCAAAGAAATGATAGTTCGGGCTTTTATTAATGTATCGACCGCTTCAACTGGGTGGTTGGGTGGTAAGACAAATTCCCACTGTCCGGGTGCCGCTTCAGCATGGAATTGCTCAATTTCGATACCTGCCGCTAGTAAAGATCTTGCGACGTCCTCTACTAGCTCCATGTACGAATTGTCATCTGTTGTCATACTTTGAAACGAGTGGTTCTCGTTTACAGCCTCATAGCCTACAGCCTTTCCTTTATTGTCCCTTGTTCTCTGCATAAAAACGACCTCTATCTCAAAGCCAACAAGAGGGTAAAACTCTGTTGTTGTCGTCAGCACTTTGGATAGTCTGAATAAAGCTGAACGAGGGCACTCCACGATGGGCGTGAACCCATCTTCTTTTTGAACGCCATATGATGTAACGATAGCTCGGTTGGTAGATCCGGTCCAGAGATGAATAGTCGATAAGTCTGGCTTTAACCCAAACGCTCCCACGGGCTCGCCACCTTCGGCAAGGTGGTCATGGGGAAGAAGATAGAAAACCGCCCGGGGCAGTGAAACTAATAGATTTGTTTCAAGTAGCTTGGTAAATCGAGGAACAGGTATCGCGCGACCCAAAAGATTTGCATTCAGGCCCATATACTGAATCCATACAAACTCGATACCTTTATTTTTTGACAGAAATTTCTGCCAAAGTGCGACGGAGTCATCGTCAACTTTCATAGCGAGAAATGCGAAAATTTTTAGCGACTTTGAATATTCCTGTTAGAGGACGGTTTCTTGTACATGATTTCTTGAGAAGTAAAAAGCTGTTCAGTGATGAGATTTTCAATAAGTTGCAGTCTAGAATGTCCACAATGCATGCTTCCTTGCCTTCCGACAAACTCTGCCAAGTCGTGTAACATGAAGCCCAAGGGATATGCCCACCTGACGACCGTATTACATCCAAAAGTCCTCTCACCGAGGAGTCTTTACAGGTAGGAAACCAGTATACTATCCGTAGTCGTAAAATATCAGCCATGTGATTGGCGTAGATCTCTGCAGCCTCGGCTGCCATGCAGATAGCGGTGAAGGTCTCACGCAATGTAAATGTTAGGATTGTGTCACCACTGGAAGACAGTCGCATACTATGTCTTGTATTGCTTAGCGGGTTTTACAGAAATTTGATAGCCTAATAGCTAAAGATGGTAAAAGACTCTTAAGTCGTAACAAAAGGCCATCTTGCAGTGGTAGGCACCACAATACTAAATATTTAGATATCACTACCCTTCCAAACATAGGTAAACTCTTTTTAGCTGAAAGAGTGGAAGCCATCCTAGTTAAGTCCTGTTCCCACAAAAGCATCTATTGCGGCTTGGATAACAGAATGAGCATTGACCGAAATCTGGTAGTTTTTATAAAGTCATTTATTAGAAATTATCTCGGCTTATAGTTCGATTATGTTGAAAAATGTTAAATTAGATTTAGACCTAATCAATCTAGTCGTTTCTGCTCGCACTTCTCACGACATTCATGAATACCTCCTCCATAGTGGGACCTGTTATATTGTATGCGGTAAAAATGCCCGCGTTCTCTCGTGAAGAGTTGTCTGTTCTGGAACCGCTGATTATGTCACTGTTGCCCATTAAACGCTCCATGCCCACCATGATCCTTCCCAGTGTTTTTCTGTCGTACACAACATTGAACTGGACTAAGCCATTGGAGTCCCAGTAGTTTGTAACTCCTATACCCCACCTTCCTAGAGCATCTCTAACTTGTGTTTCTGCCGTAGATTTTATACTGCTTTCTGACCTAACCGCACGGATTTTGTATAATCCGCCGTGCAATTCTTGTAGGGATGAGAGAGACCCTACAGCTAGCATACGCGTCGACACTATAACAGCTCTGCTTGCAAGAGCCTCTGCCTCTTCCATACTATGGGTTGTCAGCAATATAGCCCGGTCTTTGCTCACCCGTTTCAAGGCTCGCCAAAGTAGGCGTTTGGCTCCTGCATCTTGCCCTGTCGAAGGTTCATCAAGAAGCAAGAGTCGTGGGTTGCCCAGCAGTGCAATTGCAACGGTCAGTTTTCGTTTCGTACCACCACTGAGCGCTTTTTGGGCATGGTTCTCAAATCGAGTGAGGTTTAGAGCTCCAAGGACTTGCTTGACGTTTTCGTTCACGTTTTTAAGTCCTTTCACTGACCCGTAGAATTCGAGAGTCTGTCGAACAGACAAATTATCGACTGCATCGTCTTGAGGGCATACGCCAATGTGTACGCGTGCCTTTCGGGGCTGTTCTGCGACAGATATACCATTCACCCAGATGTTACCTCCATCCGGGCGCAGTTCACCACGAACCATGTTGAAAAGAGTCGTTTTCCCGGCACCGTTCCCTCCAAGCAGTGCCATTGTTTCGTTCTCACGTACGTCAAATGAAATATCCTTTGAAGCTGTAGACTTCCCAAAGTATTTTGTGACATGTGAAATTTGCAGCAGGGCACAGCTTTGAGAATCTGCCGTATCCCTTATGCCAAAGGATTCCTGCTTGGGGAACACATCAGTTAACGGGATTTCATCACCTTGAGTTGATATTTCTTTGCCAGGATAGCGCCGGATTTTCCCAGAATTGTGCAGGAATAAGAATCTTCGACAGAGCCACTGAGTGCTTCCATATTCGTATATTCCGATGCATCCCGAAAGAAAAAGTATTTGAAGAACGAGATTGCAGTATACACCGCCATAGCGTGAATATGCTACGGGGTTTGAGACGTCGTCAATACCAAATTTCCCGCATAAGGTGTCGAATGTGTTCATTGAAAGCCACATAGCACGAGCCAGGTTTGCGCCTGGAGATGTTAAGCCAAGTCCATTCTGAAGAGATGTATAAACTAGAATAAGACAACTGTTCTTAGCCCTGTCGATGTGAATAGATTAACTCAGACAAGCAAGCTAAACCTACCATCTTGTCGAGAATACTCAGGACCAAGGTACTGATTCATGACATACGCAGCTAGGTAAATCAAAGTAAGAGCTACGTGGACTCCACAAGCGATGCCAAAGGTACCTCGACTGAAAAAAATAGAAACAAGGTATGTGCCGAGGTATGAAGCTATGCCGAAGAGGACGAAGGTACCAAGTAAATAAGACGGTGCATATGCGATTCGAGATCCGTTAGAACCAGAGAACAATAAACTCCACACCACGAGCGCTTTTCGAAAAGTTAATACAGTAACTAGCAATTGAACATAATATCATTACACACACGTACCCTGGATGAGGATGAATTGTATGTCAAATAGCAAATATGCCAACCACAAGGAAAAAGGCGATACGCCATTGCTGTACTGAAGAGCTCTTACATTCGACTTTCTTTCATATGCTGATGCTGAATTAGTCTGACTTGTCACTGAGCCATCCAGATAAGTAGAAGACATACTCGGATATATGACTGCTATAGACACTGCGGCTACAAATGCAACAATAACTAGCATCTGCATTGGGAGAGTCTTCCAGTTATGCGTCATCGAGACGTGACTCAGAGATTTTGCCGTACTGGTAACTTCTCTCGCAATCCCGCTTGTTGTTGTCATGTTACTCATGCGATTTGTTATGTAGTCAAATGCTTGAATTCCAATACCTAAGTAACGCAAAGAGACTCGTCAGTTTCATAGCCCCTCGATAAAATACGGAAGGAAAACAGTAAAATAAAAGGCATACCAAGCACATATGGATCGGCTGTATGGAAAAAGGTGTTTGTTTCCGGCTTTGGAGACCAGAGACCAAATCCAATGTATCCTTGACTATTTTCAATTGCGCTGATTATATCATTTTCATCAGCGACCTTTACAGTTTTGTTAAGTATTAGCGGTTCTGATAGTGCATTGCTTCCCCCGACGCTGTTTGGTAAAATTGCAGACCTTGAGAGTGTATATTAGCGGTGATGGCAGAAATAGAAATCTGGGGAGTAGATGAGGTAAAGAAATAACACATACACACTATCGACCAACAGTTTGTCTTGTGTGGTGCCTGTGAAAGAAGAGCTTGGCCCAAGGGCTGCGACTTTATCACCTGTTAAGCTCCCATAGCTAGAAATATCAATAATTGGTGGTCCACTCAGATATGTATCTCGCTGCATATCACAAGTAATCAACGTAGTCCAATCTTGAATATACTTGTATAGAATGGCCGCAACTACGATTGGAATGGCGAGATTCACAAGATAGGCAAACCAACTCGAGCGAAGAAGCAGGTATCTCTTTTGAAACAATACCCAAACCTGCCTTGCCATTCCAATCGACCTCGCGACGTCGAGGTTAAGTTCTGAAGAGTCATTGTCGTCTTCCTCCAAAACTTCAGATTTGTCATTAATTATTGTTTGTGCTTCTTCGTCTCCTATTAAACCGTCACCGCCGATGCGCCTTGCCGAGTTGGAGTCGGATGTCACTTTGAGAAAGACTTGTTCGAGTGTGGGATAAATCACATCACAAACTTTGTTTGTATTTTCCAACTCAATGACTTTGCGGGTGGCCTCGACAGAGGTGTCAAATTTCCAACTAATGATATTACTTTCGTCCATTGTGTCGACAGAAGACACACGATACCCATCACCGTGTTGGTCTTTCAGGGCCGTGCTAGACCCCTGACAAACAAGGTTGCCGCGGTAGAGAACAATAATGTTATCGGCGAGTACATCGGCCTAGATAACTAATTAGCTTTTGTAGTGCCTTTATGGACATTAAAATAGCAAGTAGAAGGGGGGCTCACCTCGTCCAAGAAATGCGTCGTGATCAACGTTGTGCGCCTGTTTCTTCCTTTCTGTATGATGTCCCAGATATTGCGTCGCGATAATGGGTCCTGCAGCCAGTACCGAATTATAAGCCACATGCTTCTACCTGGTCATCCTTCAACCCATCACTTACCAAGCCACTGGAAGCTTCGTCAATGCACACCATTTTCGATCCTCCCGAAAATGACATTGCTAACTGGAGCTTCCTTTTCTGTCCACCGCTGAGTGTTTTTGCTGCTGCCCCGACCTTGTCGCGTAAGTCACATTCGGAAATAACTTCTTCGTCGTCGTTTAATTGGGTTCCAGATGCTGCAACGCGGAGCTGTCGCCATAGTTGAACATGCTCTCTGACAGTGAGAACATCCCAAAATATCTAGGTAAATCCCAGTGTCAGCAACAGCAATCATATGTGA
The DNA here is from genome assembly GCA_039119965.1 of Talaromyces sp. DC2. Lineage (NCBI taxonomy): Eukaryota > Fungi > Ascomycota > Eurotiomycetes > Eurotiales > Trichocomaceae > Talaromyces > Talaromyces sp. DC2. The sequence continues at coordinate 106,327 of JBCLNQ010000097.1, forward strand.
TGGATGTGGGCTAGGAATAACACTTCAGACTCACGTTGTTTTGCGGGCAGATCCCAAAAGTGGTATTTTCTGCTTTCAATGCAACCTCGGAACCATGATCCACGGAAACCATACCAGTGACACATTTGAGGAGAGAAGTCTTGCCTCCGCCATTAGGACCGAGGAGAAATGTTATAGCACCCTCCTCGACCTCGAGATTCACGTTGTTCACAGATGGGTTTGTTGCCATACGTCGAAAAAAAGGCCAGTACCATTTTCGTCGAAGGGCATACGTCTTAGACAAGTTTGTCACACGCAAGGCTACCTTCTCAGAGGGGCTCAAGGTCGTGTATTTCCACCTGACACCCCACATGAATCTCTCTACGAGGAATGTTGCGGCCAAATAAAATATTATTTGAAACACAAAGAAGACAATGAGAAGTGGTTGAGAAATAGTTTGTGCAGCTGAGTCAATTGTTTGCTGGTCAGAAGGGAGGGACTGGGATATTTCACTCCCGGATGCCTCTCTGATGAGAGCAGCCCATGCTGCAGGAGGGAAAAATAGAGCAAGGCCACGGATCTGCGCCGGGCTAGGGTATTCCTGAAGAGTCGTAGCGAGTGTTATTAGAGCAAGGCAGACAACTAAGATTGAGCATGTCATCCCTGCAATAGATGGCTTTTGGAAAAACGAGGCAATGAAGTGAGAGAAGATGATGACAGAACAGCCACAGGCGACAGTCAGAATGAAAAAGAGGCCACCAGACGCATGTGTGAAGAGAATTTCGGTGGTGATGACCGAACAAACAATCAGACCGGGAATGTACATGACAATGAACGATAAGATTGTGGACAGAATTCGAGGAGTAGAAGTTATCCTCTGGGCAGCCATGAGCTCCGCCAGCTGTCGCTCCGACGCCACGAGTGTACTGATATGGTATGCCGAGCCAACAAAAACACATATGAAAACAGGTGCAACGAAAACTTGTACAATCTCTAGCCAAAAGACTTGCTTCGTAGAATCCAGGTAGGAAGATGTCTCGGAAGAATCCTCGTTGAAGAATCCACTCCACATTCGCTCTCTCGGTTTCGCGTCATCAGTCAGGTTTCCTAATTGCGAATTGACGGCCCACTGGATGGGGAGCATATATCGAGATAGCAGGGATTGTTGATTATCATAATTGGTTGGATAATCTGTTGTGACATCTTCACTAATAGCGATATTGTAGTCGACGTTCGTCTCGTTGAAACTTGTAAAGATGACGGCGGCGAAACACAACCCAGCTCCTTGAATGGTTTGCGGGCATACATCGAAAAGGTCGTTAGTGTTATTGGCGGTTATTGTATCGATATCTTCCATTCCTGGCCCTGAAATAGCACCTTGTATAAGACGATCCAATGCCGGGTCTTTGATGCCATTTGTGACAAAAGCGAGTCGTGGATAAGATGCTCTTTTGGCGGCATCTGCAAGATCGAGAATAGGACGTGTTTCATTGCTGAAACCTGCTGGGCCGATATAGATGTTGGGTGGGGATATATGCTTGAGGAAACAGAGAATAAGAGTCAGGGCTATCGGGACAACCAGCGTCCGTATAACTGTAGAGAACGGCTTCTTCCACGCAACAAGGAGGTTTTTCTGAATTAGGATCAATGTTTGACGGGAGATCCGCCGAATATTGGACGGTGCTGCCATTGAACTAAGAGTGATGACTTGAAGATAAATCAATGGCCAGCCAGGACTGGAGTTTGTCGCACATTCTATAACTTATACTCTTCCCAAAAAGGGCTTCTAATGTAAGACAAGTCTCGAACACACCAGTGGAAACAGTAGCCCGTCTGTTTTTGCACAAAATTCCCATGAAGCAGGAATACTATGGCCAAAGTGTTCGGGTTTCAAACGTGCATATGCCCTATAACGGCCCGCACCCAATAAACAATGCGCCCTTATGTTGACCTCGGCCAATCCAGCGAGGCAGTGCTGAGCCTGTGTTAATACTCTATGGGTGGGTGCTTTGAAGTAAACGCAGCCCACAATTTGGCAGGTCATGGTCTATGCTGCTCTATTACTCCTTTCATCGGCTTTTCGAGTACGTAATAGAGGGAATGGGTCAAACTAACCCAAATGTATAAGCCTCAATCGTGTTTCAGATTCGAACGAACCATCCTGGCCGGGGCCGAAAAAGAAAACAAGCGGACTAACGCCAAGATCAGCAATTTTGAAGGCTGTACAAACAACGAGGAACGGACATTATCCCTATAGGACTTGTCTATTATTGACACTGCTGTCGATATATGGCTAGCTCATGTCACGAGGTAACCTCATGTTACCCTAAGTATCCCTTACTGCACTCTGAGGTACGTGATATCTCCCTACAACCATGTTACTACTCTTGCTTTAAAATCTTGACATTGCGGACGCAATTTCTGTGACAGAAAGCCAGCAACACCAACTTGGGTTATGAGACCTGAGGAACAATGTTCGCTGAACAAGCACATTGTTCCTCTGAAAGTTGATATTTGTCCTTTCCCTTTTGTAGCTTTTCAACTTTCGAGCTGAGTCATGAGGTTGTTTGATCAGACTCGGTATCAGCACATCTTCCAATTCTTTTTAACCAAGCCTGCAGATGAAAACTCCCCTCCGATAACTGATCACGATTGCCCACAAACTTGAATGTGTATCCATCTTCCTCCGCCGGTTCTCCCCCGTCGGAATAAAAAATGTGACATGGATCAGCACGGTAGTTGCTTGTTTCATACTCGGCCAGTCTCTGCCCATGTTCCATTGACTGGACGAGGTACACAGCTCCATGAACGACAGAATTAGAGTTCTGATCTGCATCTAGAAGCGCGGGATATTGGCCCCAAAGCTTGTATTCACAGCCTACAATGTATCCCGCTCGAAGGATGGGTTCATCATTTTCGGGTAGGCCTAGAATGTCCCGAAGCATGGACGGGTCCATTAAAGTGCCATAGCAAAAGTAAGCCCCTAGGGGTGCGGGCCTAGGACTAGGAGAATGAGCCTTGAAGAAGTCTTTGAAGTTAGTTGATTTGACTCTGAGTCTGATTTGCGGAGCATGACCTGTTGTTGGTGGTGGTGGTGGTGGTGGTGGAGGAGGAGGGGGAGGCGCAGCGAGAGGGGGCGACAGTCCAAGTAGCCGGTCTGGGACTGTACCCTGTCTTGCAGCCGAAGACATCAGGGGATAATTGTAGTCTTTGAATCCTTTCAGCCCACGATCAGTTGTGTTGTTGAGTCTTGGAAAACTTGGTGGTGGCCTACCCGATGTTGGATCGGCGCCCACACAGCCTCACGGTAGTCCCGATTAGGGAGAAACAAATTGCACTGCCCTTTTCCTAGCTTCTAATCCGTGGAAGTAGGACTGATCCGAATGATAAACTGTCAGGAATCTTAATAGTCCTACAGGATAGAGTGTTTCAGGTTCTGTGCGTGCTAGTAGCCGTAGAAAAACCGGCGGAGTTTTAGGGTCGTTAGTAGCCTCGCTACCTACAATTGTCCATGATGGTTTGCCGGCTTAGGTTGGTCTTTCGAACGAAGAAGAGAAGTTACTTTCTAAACGGGGTTATTGCTAGATCCGACATAGTAGATATTTGTTATAAAACTGGAATCTGCTTCGAAGGTACCACTCATCAAGCTTTCTATACATAAGTGAGTTAGTTACCAAATATAGTTAGTGATTAGGTCCGAGTCTATTCCTGTGTCAACTGATCAGGTCAAACCGAGTCGTACTTGAAGTTGCAAATATGTACGAGATTACTTGGGCAATTACGTTGTAAATTCTCTCTCTAATGGGAAATAAATATCATCGATACCGATCTCTGTATTCAATGATATATAAAAATAATTGAAAAAAAAGAAAAATTTACATCATAGGTAGTCGATTAAGCCAGCATCAAGAACGGCGAACAAAGTAATAAAAATATCATCCCCAGCCCACTTTCTTCAAGGCTGCATTCTCACCCTCAAGCCGTGCTACCAACAACTTCATCTCGTCTCGTTCCCGCGTAACTGCGGCCAATTCTGTTTCCAGCGATGCGATTCGGTCATCCTTTTTGCGACGAGCTTTCCGGGCAGCAATTGTATTGCGTTGTCTTTTCTCAATGACCGCCTCATCTTCTACGGGCGATTGGCTTTCTGCTAAAGAGCGTTTGAGCGAATTGGAATCCAAGCTTGTTGGCTTGCGAGATGCGATGATAGAGGACTGCGTGGACGATGACGGTGATGGCGCTGTTAAAGAAGTGGCAGGTAGGGAAGAACAGGGTGCGGGTGGAGGAACATTATCATAACGGAGAGCTGAAGAATGCGGCCGGTTCGAATTGGACAATGAGGGGGATTGGGCTGACAATTCCGTTGTGGTCATGGCAGGATTCTCCGTCTCTCGGCTGCGGCGACGGGTTGTCTTGTGCGCATTGTCTTGTTGAACCGGCAGATAACTATGTTCTTCGAGCCCTTGCAAGCAATCATATGGTGAGAGAAAGGAAAAGGAAGGCGAGAAGTCCCCGCCAGCAGTGGCATCGGCCAGGAGGTGGCCTTCGAACGAATATGGAGCTTCAAGGTGTTGATACAGCGGGTATGGTGGTAGTTCGGGGAAAAGAGGCGGCAATTGCTGCAGCGAGGGAGGCGAGAAAGAGGTGACAGATTGGGGAACGTGGAATTCGGACGGCGACAGCAGCAGCTGGTAGTGACTAGCACTGCGACTGTTGTTATCCGTTGCAGTCGAGGATAGGGCACTGCTGTGGTTGGAAGTAGTACCCGCTGGAGTTCCTGGGACTGACGAAGACTGAGACTGCAACCGCCGCCATGGCTGAATGACGGTAAGGTTGACGCGAAGAGGGGGAAGAAAGGGAAATCTAGACGCCTGGGTTGCTCTGCCGCAATGACAACGAGGAAGGGGGGATGTCGCTGTCGAGAGCAACAAACGAGGGTTGAGAGGTGGAAGAGGAGAGAGTGAGAGAGGGGGATTATTTCGAAGAGAGTACTGCGATACAATAATACGCCGTAATTACCGTCCGTACGCGGAAAAGTGTATACTACGGAGACCCCTTCTACGTGTTCTAGCGGCTATTTTGACTAGATTTGGCATTCGCACCCATGGCCATTGTTCATTGACAACCACTAAAAATCAATATTTACAATGTCGGCATCCTGACGTCTTTTTCAACGTACCATAGCAGCTGGGAGAGGTGGCCGAGCCGTATCCGCTGTATTAATAGAACGAGATTGGCAATACCATTTAATGGCGCTAAACTGCTCTGGGCCACATATCTCGCGACGATAAGTGGAGCAGCCAATCATGGTGACGTGTTATGAGTCATTCTGATACCGCATGAATAGTTTTGTATCGGCCATTACGCCCAGTGACAGCGTATTGCTCTTTACGACGGACGCCTCCGTCAGTTCTACAAAGCATGTATAGCAAGCCCATCATTTGGATGGCTGCAGAAATGAGAATTGGAATGCATTTGAAGATAGGAATCTGACTCTGAGCTTTTCGCACGTAGTGCCAGGATTTGTAGGATGAATATAAAAGAATGGAATTGCTCCGTCATCTATGTAAGCAGAAGCGCTAAAATGTTACAAAGAACCCAGTATATACAATGAGCTGGCCAAAGCAAAATGCATGCAATACACGGTAGAAAACAATATAATGTAAGTCAGTTGTTTATTTCGTTCGTTCGTTCGTCTGCCACGGGTATGAAGAGGAAACATCATTTTGCCGAACTGAATCCACGGGAACAAATATCCCACTGTGATGGAACAATCTCTTGTCGACATCGTCAGAGCCAACAATAATCATTTGAAACATTGCATCAAAGAAAAATAACTGTCATGGATATATAGCGCTGACTCTTGGCATGCTATGCTTGTTCATAGGTATACGTGTAAGGAAGAAGATCCGTAATAGCCATAGCCCGCGACCCTCCCCCATCTTCGGCGACAATGACTTTGATTTGCGGCTGCAGGTCAAATAGCACCTGACGACAGCGTCCACACGGGCTTGGAATACCACCTTGCTTATTCGCTATTGCGACAATGTGCGTCAGATTGGATGCCCCGGCTGCTGCGGCCATGCCGAGCACGACCAGTTCGGCACACGGTCCACCCGTGAAGTGGTGAACGTTGACGCCCGTGTAAACCTGGTCATTGCTGTCGATAGCGGCACTAGCTATGCTGTGGGCATCAGAGGGCGGAAGGCTATTGACGACTGAGGTTGCCCGCTTGATGAGGTCTGCTTCTGCGGTAGAGAGGGGCATGATGAATACGTGCCTGAGAACAAAACGTTCGGCCAAACGAGATTGAGTGGAAAAGAAATCTAACATGGAAGTTTTAGTCTCAAGTCAAGTGGCGGAGAACTGGTTGTCTTCTTTGCCACGACTCAGTAATGCGTCACAGCCCAATCATCCGGCAACCGAAAGTTCGGCGGGATGCTATACTGGTCCCGACAGCTACCCGCGCTGCAGTGTTCTAGATTGCAGCGTCCATATAAGCGACAATAGCAATCCTCTGCTCGTGGACATGCTGCACGGTTGAGTTGTTCGAGAGAGATGGCATTTGGGTGGTCGTCGTGGCTGATGAAAAGAATATGCCATATGTAAGATAGAATCCGGCCTGCAACACGATCATCACGAGGCGCCGCCTGCGTGTTATCGCCACTGTCTAGTAGCCACTGTCTCAAAGCGATGTACTCATCGCGCGAATGTTGTAGAATATTTGCTTTTCCAACAACGAACTGCGCGCAACACTGCGAGCGTAGAATATCATGTCGGCCAGGAACCAAATATCTCCCAGGACTGCCGTCTCTTTTAGAGGTGCGCTTATCGCCGCCGAATATACTTGCCAGTGCCTCTGGTAGAAGATTATCTGATGCCGCGCGCGCGTCCCATGGGCTGACCTTTGCTTGCAACGAGATCTCTAGACTGCCTTGTGGTTTTGCGGTGGGCAGACAAGTGCTGACACTCCAATCGCAGCGTAGATTGTGATAACCCCACGGACCAAGGGCCGCGGGAATATCGAGGTCTGCTAGTAGGGCTGCATTGTCATATACAGGCTCGTCATTGTGCCATGCCCAGCGGGAGCCATGGACAAACACGGCACCTCTCTCTGGAATCTGGTCGTAATTATCGATGATAAAGGTGAGGTAGGCCATTGCTTCGTGGCCACGGTTTGCTGGCACTTGCAGGAACTTTGATGTCCTGTCGATCGATGCATCGGCGGTGTAGACACAGGGATGATACTTGTCGGACAGTGTATCAATCCATTTTGGGTCGCCGTCGCTTGAGACTCGCGCTACCACCAGGGCCGGTTTTTTGCTGGCGGAAAGATGAGGACAAATTCCACGTGCCTCAGGCAGCGTGCGAGATGTAGTCCTGTAGCGAACAGTGTTCCATGAGAATAACTTGTCTGTTGAGCTCTGTGGGCGGTTGATGAAAAGAATAACCGACAGCAAACCACAGAAGAGTGCGAACTGGACCAAAGCTCTATTAATTCTTCGAGGCATTTATCCAATTGTTGAATCCGGCAAGCCCTGGGGTAAACCGTGTCTCGCGCATTGGTCAGCTATTGGGACAGTTAATTGATTCTGAAGCCGAGAAACTGGCGTGTGCCAGATGAAGGAATTTTGCGTGAGAAGTATCAATTATTGATGCTGATGCTGATCAATTGATGCTGGCTGCGGCGAGGAACTGAGAAAAGGAAGGCGCGACCCGCGTCGAGGCTCGGGGCATCGGGAAGGAGCGTGTGGGCTCTGACGCGGGCCGCTGATTGGTTTATTGTTTGCGTATATCAAGTTTGTCTGAATTCAATGTTATTTTTTGAGCCATTTTTAGAAAATTGAAACTAGTTCTTTAAGTCTAGTCCAGCTGGGATAAAGAAGGCCTTTTTCCTGAAAATTCAAATTAACCAGTAATCACAAGCACTAATACACAGACCAGTCGCAATAATACCAATATACATACATTATA
>JBCLNQ010000098.1:0-16331 GCA_039119965.1 Talaromyces sp. DC2
TACTAATGTGGTGGATTCAGAGGCAGTATCATCAACTATGGCAAAGGAGGACCAGGAGGATACAAAGCCTGGTATAGCTTAGTTTTCTTACTACAACAAAGTTTGTGATCTGTCCTGAATAGCAATATTTCGTTTCGTAATGAAAGGTTTTTTTTTTACTGCACATGGTTAAGACTGCACCGAATGAGACAAGGTAACATCCCCATTTCTTCCCAAAGCTGGTGTATTTTGGGCTAGGTGCAGGATGGAAAAATACAAAGAAAAGTAGATTTGATGATCAAGCGCACCCGAGACGTCGATAAATAGGACACTAGCGATATGGGACGGCGTCACTTTCCAAGTCGTATGCATTCATTCTAGTAGAACGTGGCCTGCTCTGTCGAGACCCCGCCCATAATTTGTGGGGGTAACAGGTTGTATTTCTCGATCACGTAACTCAATCGTTTGCTAAAATCGACTCCAAATATTAAAAAAAGTGATTTATGTTTGAATATTTAAAAATATAATATATACAATAATATTAATAACATCAATTGGATATTTCAGAGGCGACATCAACTACTGCGTCATAATTTCGCCATTTATTCGGCCAAGCCTTCCGCTCGCAAATTTTCTACAGCCACTACAAGTATTGACAATTTACAGGCACAAAATACGAACGTACTGCTTAGTTATGATTGGATTTGTCAAATGCAGTTTACAATCATGCCACGGCTTCGGCCCGAGGGCTGTAACCTTGTCGTTTGTATTCAAATACGATGCCTTGGCATGGCATGGCTTAGAAGTATATGAATGATAAATTCATGTTCTCGGTCATCATGTCTAACTTCTATGATATCCATCTTTGCTAACACTACAAGTAGATTGCATATATTCCAATTCGCCATGTTTGAACCAGCCTCTGTTGATTTTGAAACCTTGGTACAGTGCCGAACAGGAAGTTAACCCTACTGGATGAAATAAATGCCTCCTTCAAGATGTACAGGGATAGAAGGCCGAGGAGCCATAAGTATAGCCTTTGAATGAACATTGTTTTCATTATTTCGCGTCATGCTTGCCTTTCAAATCAACCTGGTGGGTCATTCTCATGGCTAAGAACATTTGAAACGCCGCCGCACTATGCCAAAAGGTGGTGTACACTCATTTACTCTGCGATCAAAGTTTGATCTCGCCTCCTTATCTTATTCTGATTGGAAATGATTGGTTTATGACGACTGTGACATTTGTGTTTTTTGCCAACGTAGGGAGGACCCGCGAAATTAGGCCATGTCATATATTGTGAGTTTGTAATCGAGCATCTTGACAGCTTGATGGTTTTTCTACCCAGTTTCATCTTACGAAAGAAAATATAGTGATATCTTCAAATTTCCTTCCGAAAGCCGAAAATGAAGCTTATTATTGTCGTTACTGCAATTGCCGCCACAACAAATGCTTTGGCGACTGGTAACGCAACATGTTGTTTTACTTTGAGTGCCTCTGGAGGACAAGCCGGTCCTGTGGGACAGATAGATGATGGTCAGACTCGTATTGGAAATGGAACACAGCCCGGTCATTTCTGTATCGACTCTTCGGGTGCCATAATAGATGGGAAAAATCGTGGTTGTTTTCTTACGCGTATGTTTGTTTCCCCTTTACTTCTTTTCCAGCTCACACCAGCTAAGCCCCCTTTTATATGTTTTCTCTCCTAAAAAGCATATTTCATGCGAACTTGGCTGATTCTTGTTCTCATCAGCGCCAACGTCTCAGTTGCAGTGTGACGAAGGGGCCACTCCTGCGCCGGGCTTTTTGGTTGATTCTAGTGGTCGACTACACCATAATGGATCGACCAATTTTATAGCGTGTCAGTCTAGTCAAGGCGATCAATTGAATATTTATACCAATCCTGCCCCGCAGGATGTTAATGGCTGTGAAAATGTCACGTTCGAGGCAAACAACTGTCATTCAACGAGCCCTTTTGCCAGCGTTCCTGGTGCGCCTGCTTCTGCGACAAATACAATAGCTCCTCCGCCAGGTCCCGGTCCTACTTCTCTGGTCGCTCCAAGTGGCCCTGGTCCTGGTCCCGGTGCTCCTGGCAGTTCAGGGGCTCCAAGCCCAGGTCCTGAGCCAAATACCAGCGGTCTAGGAGGTGGTCCAGGAGGCGGACCTCATCCAGGTCCTCCAGGAGGGCCAACTACACTAAGTATCTCGCCTCCTGCCGCTCCTAGTGCCCCAGGTAGCCCTAACGGTACAGGCACCCCTGGACCAGGAGCACTGGGAGGTCCGCCATCACATACCCCTGGGCCTCCTACTTCTGGTGAGCCGGAACCGGAACCCTCACCTCCAAGTGGTACATCCCATCCAGAATCAACGGGTGGCCCTGGCCCTTCTCCAACAGGACCTGGTACTTTACCTTCAAGTCCTTCCAGTACAGGCTGCCCAACTGAACTCACCGAAGGGAACTATGAGTTCCCTCACTTGATCATACCAATCGATAGTTCTTCGCCATCAAAAGCCCTGGGGACCTCATTCAATGGTACTATTGATTCAGCGATCTCGTCAATTTTCAATTTTGATATCCCTCCCTCACTTTCTGGCAAACGCTGTTCTCTTGTTTTCCTCTTACCTACAAAGGACAAATTGATTACTTCCTCGTTTTCTTTCAGTGGTGATGGCGCAATTGATTTTGTCCAGCTTCAGTCTCCCGCCAACTTGCAGACCTCTGCAAGCAACGCCCCAGCAGTGAAGACAAATTTCGGAGTCACCAAAGTGTCTCCTGGTCATTCTTATACGATCAACACCTTCTCCTGTCCGGCTGGCGAGACTATCGCGTTCGAAATGAAGAATGCTGGAACCACTGACCTAGAATGGTTTGAGGATTTTAATCCCGCTGCGTAAGCTGGTGCCTCGCTGTGGATTCTGTATAGCTAATACTAACTATGGACAGAATCGGCCTCTTTATAACTGCCTGTTAAAACTTTCAAACATTTAGAAAAGTCGTCCTGGCTGAATCAACCGACGCAGTAGGGACTAAGAAATGCACGAATTTAGTTTTCATGGGTAAGGCGCACATAAGAAACTGGGTCGTGTATATAAATTCAATTTTAGCATAAAAGATTTCACGAGTACCAAAAGTTGGTTTGATTTGAGATTGCCCAGAAGAGAAATTGTAGGGTTTGAAAGGTGATGGCCTGAAATACGAGGCACAAATGTCTTGGCGCAGAATACAATAATACGGTAATACCATGACGGCTTCAACGCGCCTCATCCACTTTACGCGCAAGCCAAATCGCGATCCTCCGTCCGCGACTTCGCGTTCCCGTAGTGGCTCGTTCAGCACTGCTGAAACTTGACCTGCCAAACAACCTCATCGGTCCTCAACCACAGCCAAAGGACTGTTCTGCGAGGAGGATCTAACATGGGCAGTATATATTCGGGCTGATTTCTACACATCTGCACAGCAATGCCTGGTGTTGTCGGATCCTCTTCTTCATAGCGTTTCTTTGTCGCGTTTTTCATCGCGTCATCATGGTCGAAATCCTGAGCGCTCGTCCGCCAACTCCTCCGCGAGCATTTTTCAGGCGAGATCCGGATCATATACAGAGTCGACAGGATGTGCCTGATACCCCCTCTGCCGCCGAATCGACGATTTTGAGGTCGAGTAAAAAGGTCAACTTCTCTCCTATTACAAGCTACATCAAACCCGCAACCGCCTCGGGCTTGAACCCCGTGTCTAATCCCGCGATACGCTCGATTCCTCCTTCCAATGAATGCAAGCCGGCCAAATCGATTCTCAAAATGACGAGTGGTGCATCGCTGACCCCAAATCCAACAACGGAGGAAAACGAGCAACAGCCTTTCGCGGTCCAATTGGAATCGGCAATACAACAACTGGCTGGGGAGTCTGTGAGCTCCCGCGTGGACGCTTATATACACCTTTTGGGATCGGCAAAGAAATACGAAAATGTTCCCGAGCAGAGCGCCATGGTCTCGAAAGTAGGCTTACTGGCCCAATTCATCCAACGTGATATCGACAGGGATTTCGGCAAGGGAGAAGTGTCGGAGATAAATTTGGCCACAAATGCGTTGAAGTTTGCGATTTTCCTCGTATGGAGTGAAGCGCTTTCTATTTATCTTCCTGATGAATTTAAGATCTTTATCGTTGATCATTCTATAAGCGCCCTGCAAGATGGCAAGCTTCCCAAGACCCTGCTCATTCATTACACACACGTTCTTTACAACCAGAATTTCTCGCCGAAGATAATGACGAATTCGCGAATTACTCGAATCCTAGCTGCTTTGAGTAACCTTACAGATCGTGTGAATGGCAACGGGATCATTTCGCAACGATTGGGGGTCTACACACGCTTAGTTGGACAGGACAAAGCAGTTATGGCTTCGCAAGCATCACTATGGGTCGAGAACCTCATTTCCGGTCTTCTCCACCCAATGAAGGACGTCAGGTCAAAGGCTTTGGTTCTTGGTAATCAAGTCTCTGTCATACTGGGTCCGAACTTGAATATTTCAAAAACTATTTTAGACATATTCAACAAGGAGCTGCCTCAGGGCCGAAAACTCATGTCAGAAATTTGTGAGAGGATGTCACGCATGATGTCCCCCGTCGACAGCGGAGTCCATGTGCCACAGATTTGGAGCATTATCGTCCTACTCCTGAGAAGCAAACGATTCATTATGGAAGATTGGAAATATTTTAAGGAATGGGTCCTTGTTTTACAAAAGTGCTTCAACTGCAGTGAACCTCTCATCAAGATTCAGGCTATTCTTGGATGGAATCGATTCGTCTATGTTATCACTTGCAATGACTCGACTAGTACTAACATGATGAGAATGCTCACAAAACCAATTGTATCGCAGTTTGAGCGCAAGAAAACGGAGAAGCCAGGGAGCAGCGTCAATCGGGTGGTACTGTCAAGCTACTACAATCTTCTCTACTATGCATTCCGTCCGTCAGCTTCTTATGAGCATTACGATTTCATTTGGGAGGAATATGTAAACCAACCACTGGCCAAATTCTTCACCACCAGCTCCCACCTCAACGATTCCGCCTGTAAAGCACTAGCATCCCTGCTGTGGAGCTCTCAACCTAAAGTGTGGACAGAAAATAAGATCAACGAATCCACGAAAGTGGAGCCTGAAAATATATTTCCTATCGACTGCAAATGGACCAGATCACGCATTGGCTCAGTGCTTAAAACATTTGAAGCCCTCTTTACAACCTCGACTTGGATATCCGGGAAAGACCAAGTATCAGACATCGCGGTTGCTTGGACTAATCTCTGCAAAGCACTTGCAGAAGCATCAAGTAAGGAGATCAAAGCTTCAACAGAACTCACGCAAGCAATTGCGAGTGTTCTCAATCTTTTTCAACGCCTTCGACATGGAGCTCCAGCTTCATTGAATGCCGAAACAAGTGATAAGTTCTTGGAAAGACTCTCCTTCCTTTCAACAACCCTCATAACGGCGATCGGACCATCGCCATTTACTGAAAAGGTGGTTCTCAAGACAGCCCAAGAGACTTATCAAGCTCCAAACACACCAACACATCATCGCACGTCCACCGATTCCAGCCTTGACACCCCTTTCATGCACATTCTGCGCATCCTCAGCTCGTTCGGTGAAGATTCCAGTCTTGGTGATCTGAAGGCTGGTATTTTCGACGACCTTCTAGAAGCTGCTTGCAAGGGCCGACAGTCCAGAGGATCTCGTTTGGAACTTTTAGAAAAATGCGCGCTACTACGTTTGCGTGATAGCGAAATCGACCCAGAGCTGGTCAGTTCAATCTGGGGAGCAACAGCAACGCTGACTATAAATTGCCTCACTTCCTTCCCAATGGAGACTTCCAGAGATAGAGATGGCACTGTAACTCGTGACTACGACAAAGTGGCGAAGATCCTTGTCCGTGGATTGCAGTTTAAAAAGACATTTCAGACATGGGGCTTGTTGCTTGACGCATGTGTACGTGTGGTTCGGACAGAAAGAGGAGAACGTAGTATAGCGTCCCTCATTATCGAGCCTTTGGCAAATGAATCACTGCAATTGACTCGGGAGTTGTCATTTTGGCCGTTAAAGCCACTTACCAACCAAGCCCTATCAATATCCTACTACCAGAAAAGTGAAGCCCGAGGGTCCGTGACCGGTCTCGGTCAAAAGTCTACCGTGCCCAACCATTCATTCTTTCCTGAAAAGCTTCTGGAGCTTATAATCAAAGTCACAACAGAAACTTACGAACATTTCAATGCCGAGGAAAATACTGCAACGGCAGAGATTATGGAATCTTTGACGGCTTTATTGGGCAGTGGCACTTTGCAATTTCGCTTCAAGCTTTTAGAAAAGCTTCAAGCTCCGTTGTCATTATGGGTAAAGGACTCTGCGCGCTGCCTGACCTCTGAAAAGGGCACGAGCAACAGGTTACTGACTGCAGTGAGTCGAGACATAACAGTTTTCGTGACGAAATGCTAATTGGATTAGTGTCGAACGCTCTCGTGGGCAGTAGCAAACATCTTGCAAACAGCTGTGCCGCATGATAACGAATCCCTCCGTACTTTTGAAGGAATCGTCTCAGCTGGACTAGAGTCAGTGCACAAATCAACAGCAAATCGTTTCATTGAAACATGGAATACAAGTTTTGGATTGCAGGCTTCTATAACGTATCCTCCTGTTATTCAGATGGCTCTTGAAAAGCTTGACCCTCTCGTGGAGCTACAGTTGCCTTGTCCTTTACCGACCAAGGATAGCTCAAAGGTACATATTAATGTCCATCCATTGATTATTATGGTACAGTTTTGAAACTGACATGATTACAGAACTATGGACTTCCAGATTTGATAGATTCTCAGGACACTGACAGTAGCTTTGACTCTGCTCAAGATCTCATCACAAAAGACTTGAAGAACAGGTTCCGCAGAAAACAACGTCCTGCCACTTTTAGCTCTTCTCCAATTACGCAGCTACCAGAAAAGAATGCAGAGACTTTGCAACCAGCGCGTGCCGATATGACTCCAAGACGGCGGCTTCGTCACGATAACTCTCAAATCCAATTCGTCCCAATAGAGTCATCTCCTCTCCCATCGGACATTGAAAGCCAGTTGCTTACAGAGCGTCAAAAGGAGGTCAAGGAACGACAGCGCGGAAGCAATGCCATGTTCCTCGAAGATCTACCGTCTTCCTCACCTGCTCTACCTAGCCCGACAAAGAAGAGTGGAATTCTGACTCCAGTCAAATTGCCTGATTTGCAGGACTCTGAACTAGGTTTGCATGGTCTATTGACACCTACACTGGCTGCGAACGTGCAAGAAAACGACGACGATTTCCCGGGTTCTTCTCCAACCCCTAGCGCGAAGGATAGGTCTATCCAATCGCAAAACACATCATCTTTGCCAATCGAAGCCTTGAATGTTGCACAGGAAGAGATTACTGCTCCCTCCGAAATCCAGTCACGTTCGCCTCGGCGGCCGGCAGTAAGAAGAAAATCTGCTCTTCGACGATCGGAATCGTATGCCTCGGATGCCGAGAATCGCGTTGAAAATGGAAGTGGCAGGCGAAGAAGTGCCAGACACTCGGTTAACAGATCGTCGGAGCCTACTACAGAAGAAGCGCCTATACAGGAAGCCCCGCCGAAGCAGTCAAATAAGCCGGACAGCAACATCAACACTCTGCCGGAGCCGGAAGATGAGCCTTTGGACGAGATCCCTGACACTTACGGGGACGAGTTTGAACAACAACTTGCTTCTCAGCTTGGGCAAGATCTGGAACTGGCAGTAGACTCGCAAGATATTGAAAACTCTCAGTCCAGCAACACCGCAGACTTGCCATCGGCACCAGTTACTAGGAAGAGAAAACGAGACACCGTCACTGATACTGAACATGCCACGGTCCCAGACCGCGGAAAACGACGTTCCCTCAGAAGTTCTCAAAATACTGCTACCGTGGATGATTTTAATGTCGTATCTAAAGAGAATGATACAACTGCCAGATCAACCTCTCGCCGCACTGGACTTTCGGCAAAAGACCTTGTAACACCTCAATTATCTCCGGCAAAGAGTGTCACCATGCCAGACCCAGTTACTGGCAATACGGCAAATCCTGGGTCTAGAAGAAGAAGCAGACGTCTCACTGCCAATGATGCTTCTGAGATTCCATCTTCACCGCCTCCGGTTGAGCCACCTTCATTGAAAAGGCGAAGATCGCAAAGGCTTAGTGGAATCCTCAGCTCGCCAGTTACCAATTCAACTTCAGTGCCAGCAACACCAAGGAAACAGCAAAAGCACTCGCAATCATCGCCTATCAACCCAGATATCTCAACACCATCTTCAAGATCCTTACGAAGGAGGACTCGCCTTTCTGAGGTTGCTGCCACACCTGATGCGAACGAGTCGACAGAGGATACAAATGTCGAACCAGAGCCGGCTTTGCCTTTAGCGGTACCCAACCAGAAGACTAAAATTCTTCCTAGTGACGAGCCATCTCCACAAGAATCAGCGCAGGGTAGAGAAGATGAAGTCGACATTAACATGGAAGATCCTGATAGCAATGTGCCAACCTTGAAAGAAGCCCCCACGCAAATTAAGGAGTATGTTTCTCATGAGGCTCAAACCGATAGCGTGTCGGATGGTGGTGCTGAACCTCAAGGGGGTGGTATTCTCAGCTCTCTTCGCAAAGTTCTCCGTGATATCAAGACTGCTTCATTTGGTCGAGGTGTACTGAGGGAGATTGATGACCTGATGTTTGACATCCGGGTCGAAGCTGTGAAAAGAAGCCATACTTAAAACACTGATCCTTGTTTTCGTTTTTGTATGTTCTGTTTTGCCTCTTGGAAAGGCGCGCATAGCGAAGGCGTACTTTATGGGTCAAGCTCATTTGCTGGCTTCACTATTATATTATTATATTCAAGAAATAAATATGCTGGCTGTGATTTCATGATATAAACGAAAGCGCACATTGTAACTGCAGCATTGTATCAATGAAAAAAGACGACTCACGAGAGTGAAGCTATAGCACGCAACTGGTCGTAAGAATACCCTGGGCATAAAACCGTCTTTTATACGGGGATCGGCAATCCTAATGCCTATTGATATAATTGCGGATAATTATTGACTTAGTTAAAGCATTAAAAAAACAAAAACTACACATAGATTCGAAAATTGTGATATTTTGGTTTGCACATATAGTATGAGAATCGTAGACGAGCGACAGTAGAATGCATAAATAAATAACATAGATGCATAATGCGCAAATAATAATGACGAAAGCCGCCCGATGGAGAAAGATTCCGCCTATTGGATGAATTTTTTATAAAACTAGAAGGAATTTAAAATATAGAATACATAGTAGATAAATTATATACGACTTAAATTATATTAATAAAAATACTAATAATGTCAAAAAAAGGATGTACCAGCAGAAGGTAATCGAAACCCTCTCTCGGCCTGTGCAACTGGGAAGACCGCATCATAACCACTACTAGACCACTGCTGCAGAGAATTTTACTTGTTACTCGGAAAATTACTCCATACAATGCGTGAAGGTTGCCAGTCGGCATGCGGACTTGAGGACCAGCTTATCGAGTTTTTCAATTGACTTCCGTTTACGTGCGTAACTTCGCAATCCCTTTAGTTAACAGTTAGTTTATGATTTTTTGAAACTTATTTTAAATAAAAATTTAGATTTAAAAACCCGCTGTCTCGCGTGAGAGCTCTAGAAAACTCGTCTCTAGCCTATGAAAAATCATCAAAGTTCCAGCAACTGTTCTGGTTCGTTTCAACACCCGAAAGGCGCCAGACGCGCCCAGTGTCCCTGGTGAACCAGACTAGAACTGACGTGGCAGGCTTGATTCTTGCAGAAGCTACTTGGTACGGTCGTACTTTTCTGGGGGGAAAAAAGGGGGCCAGCGAGCGACGCCGTTGTAGGTCGCATAAACGCCATGGCGCGCGGAATGCAGTGCCTGCGAACGTGCAGTTCTCGAGTACGCTGTTAAACTGACTTGGGCTTATGAGGCTACCCTCAGTATGCTGTTAACTCCTTAAAACAATGCCTGCGAGATCGTGTCATTACTAACCTTTTCAGGGTTCAATGGCCTCTGAACAAAGGCTTTGCTTATCCGAGAAACCTCTGTGAAAACTTCGAGGTCCCCGCTGGAACTCGTCAAATTCAAGAAGGACTTTCCTTCCTTCATAACCCTACAAGGAAAATTAGACCTCCGTATTTACGCACACAAGCTTTACTTACCTTCCTCGATATTTTCCATACACGTCTGATAATCCAACTGTACCTGGAAGAGCCAACCTGCTTGACCATCGGGATGAGATATAGTTTGACTTCAACCCGGTCTTATCCAGATGCTGACTGGCTCAAGAGCGAATAACGCATCATCAAAAAGTCTATTTGACTGGTTGGAAATATCAGAAGCGGGCTTCAACTTAAAGTCGTTAGTCAATTGAAGAAGCAGTCTACATGTAATGAAGCAATCTGAACTTACAGCAGATTTATGGTTTGCTTGACCAATGCCCCATCGTCAATCCATACACCACCGGCGCGCAAGTCGACAATTCGCTTCTCATGTTGTCACGCCACAGCTGCTTCGGAACACGAGCTTCGAAGCGCTGCTACCGACAGTTCGACCGGGAAATACTGTCCACCGCAGGGAACCCTTCCATCCTCTCGTGCGCACGGCTCATCTACAGTGGTGCCTTCGAATAACATGGCCCTTGAGAGTCAGCAGGAATCAGCCCCAGACTCCAAGCCTCAAGAACGAGGCAGTGGGCCATACCCAGTGCAGCAACAATGCCCGTGACATTATCCAGTATCATCACCGTGAACTGCATGGTGCATCGATTTTTGATGATGCGTTATTCGCTCTTGAGGCCAGTCAGCATCTGGATAAGAGTCAAGTAAAGCAATCTAATGAAGCGTCTTACGTCGTAGTTACTTTCGTAGCTAATTTCGCATTTTTTGAACCCCAGAGGTTCCAATTGCTGTCTCGTACAGCAATCTCGCTAGCTTTCCGCTTGGCCTCTTTCCAATGCAGCAGCGAGTTTGTAAACCAGTTCTCGCTGACTCTATTGAGTCGGTAGCTCGTTCAGTGTGCCATGCAGTTCCACTAGTAGCTCTTGCGTATCTCGTTCCAGACGGGTCAAGATGCGAGTGAGATGGTCGATTGCGGCAACGGGGTTAAGAGGGGCATGTCCACCACGTGTTGGGCGTCCCATTTTTTCAGTTCGATTGGACAAGTACAAACTCTTGAAAAGAAAACCGAATGGGGAAAAGCAAGCGAATGCAAAGTCGCAAGTGTGACTGTAAGCCGAAGCAGCAAGTTTGCTCCTTTCTCCTTCTTTCGACTATAGGCTGACAGAAAATATGCTAGATATTGTCAAACAAGTCGAACAGGCATATCAGGTCAGCGGCTTAAGATGGGGATCAGGCTTGGGAACAACCTGAACAATATTGGATTGAGAAGCTTGTAAGATTAAGGACAGGGGTTGTGTGTGCGATCACTTATAAAGCCGCGTGTTTTGTTTGCAAGCATTCACCGTGACCTCCCCATAGGTTGCCTGAGGCAGAAATCTCCACAGATATCAATACTCCTGCTCCATCGATAATGTCTCGCAGTTGCTATACTATTTTATTTACAGTCTGGGCCGAATTGTCTGACTTCCCTCCCAAGCATCGCCTCCCTCCAGAACCTGCCAGCTCTTGACAGCACCAGGCTCCACGCAAACCATGCCCTTGTACTCCTCATCGCCAAAATCACTCATACCCTTGGCCTTTTCTGACCAGGGGTTCCACACTGTGATGGTGTTGAGGCCCTCGCGTGTGATGGAAAACAGGGTTTGATCATCCTCTACAATGCTGACTGGGGCTGTGGGATCAACGTCCACGTAGACACGATCAGTCTCGCCAGTGATGGCTATTGCGTCGGAAGTTTCCTGTTTCTCCTTCTTGTTGTCCACTTTATCTGTGTAGGTCTTGTTCTGGAGACTCTTGACTCGGATTTTAGAGACGTCCTACTTGATGTATTAGTCGTGGTGCTTTCTGGATTGGCGCGGGAATCGATCGACTCACCGGGACATTGAAGTAATTGTGCAGCAACACATGGAAATCAAACGCTTCAGTTCCCTTGTTCTGTACATGTAGAGATGTTTCCAGACTCTCGGGACTAAGGATAACACTGTACACAAGTCCAAATTCATATGGCCATGCTTTGCGAGCGTCCTCGGTAATCATGCTCGAAGACAGACCAAAATCCAGCTTCACTGTAGAGTCTGCTTTGGCGCCCTTGGACCCAAGTGACTCGGAGGATGATTTTCCAAGGAATTCCCAGGTCTGAGATCGAGCGAATCCGTGTTGAGGCAGGTTGGAGGTCGCATGGTTCGGAGGCGGGGGGCCGAATACCTAGGAATAACCATTTAGTAAACTGGACACAGAATCGCACGACCAAGAATGTGTTCAAGAAAAAAGATCTCACCGGGAATACAACCGGGATACCCCCACGAATAGCTTTGGATCCATCCAAGATGGCCTTGGAGCTGACGAACAGCTGCTCTACTCCGCTGGCGAGCTTCCACGAGGTGACCGTAGCTCCATACAGATGCACCGAAACCGACTCTCCCGTGGGAAGGGTTGCTTCGACGGTATTTCCATTGACATTGACAGTTGGCTGAGGAATCGACGCTCCGACGCCAATCGAGGATGGTTTGTTGCTGCGATCCATTGTTACTGCGGTTGTTGCTGAGCCCCGCACTGACGTCTGATGGTGATGGATTTTATCTTATCGCGGGATTGTTCGGGATGAACTCTAGAGAGAGAGAGAGGAAACCGAAAAGAAAGAAAAAGAAGAAAATGCAATTGGCAACAGGTTGTCGATCGAGGACACTTGGAGGAGAACGAGAAGTTAGCGCGCAGTTGGGTTGTTTATAATTGGAGGGGCACCAGCCATTCGTTGTCATGCAGCCAGCTATTAATCCAACAGGCCATTGCATGAGGGGTAACCAAGCAACTAATGAGCACTCTTAGCATTTTTTCATAGAAATTGTTATAGGCTATAAAATTTCTTTATAAGTTTCTTAGTTTTTAAAGTTTTCTTTTAAAAACTTAATATGCTATTATTTATATAGAGATGTGTTATTACGCAAATTTTGAAATTCTTATTCTTAAAAGATGAATAATAGAAATGTAAAAAATGCCAAGAGTGCCATGAATCTTGCAACCGACAGTTCATGGCCTTTCTGAAATTGCCAGCAGCACTAGATGCCACATGAATAAGTCGTTGTAGATTTTTTCGAGTTTTTCAAATAATTTCTGCCAGTTGGTCCTGATTAAAAGATGGGATTTGCCTTGCTAAGAGAACAAAATTACTTTTAAGAATAGTATTTCTTTAAATAGTATTATAATAGTAGAAAAATTCAGATTGATGCTCGAGCATATTCCTATAGCTAATAGCTAAGTTACCTAGATATCGGATTAAGGACTGCAATCGTCTCCATCCAAAAAGAGTAGGAAGTTGACATAATTCTTTAAGATATTAATATCATTCTTTAGCTAACAATGCTAACTTAATTAACATTTAATTAGCTAGTTTCGATATTCCTGAATACTCACTATACACGAGGAAAGGACGTATCAAAATTTAGACTTGGTGCAATATTTAATATAGACTTTCAATCACAATAGCGCCACAGCTTTACGTGATTGTTTTCTTACTGTCCTTGCGATAGATCTTAAATATGAACGTACATGTTGATAGGTTCATAATAGGACCGTGTATGTTTTAAAATATCGTACTTCATATCTTCGCGTTTATTTTAGAAAGGAGACAATACCAACATAAAGATTTTATTGTGCTCCTTCACTTCCGCAGAGGGAAGTTCATTATTACGTGTAAGTTTCCAGTCATAGCAATGGTCACATAAAAATCCCTTTGTTATGTCGTTGCGGTCGAGTAAGGTACGGCCGTCTGCGCGATTCATCGTTAGGATGGGTCATCAACCCACATGCTGGATTAGCACATGGTGATGACACCAATCGCAGCGGGTGAGGACATGTTTCGCTGAGGGGCCAAACCATATGTAGCCCCCAGAGCAGTGATGGTATGTTACGACGTTGATGGATATTGCTGATCAAGATATGTGCTGATTTCCGTTTTTCTGGTATATGAATGTCGTTTGTGCATGTATAATAGCACGACGAGAAAAGAATTGCAAATATACCTTCAAGTAAATGAAGATATTCTTTTGACATTACCGAATACACTGCCAGGACTTTAAAATGAATCTGGCTTTCATCGGTAAAATTTTTCCGTAAGTATCGATATATGAGGTATGTTGAAGTTGAACGTTCCTCGTCTTTATCGCGAAGAGAAGTAAGATGTTCTCCTTTCCGTTTTCGTAGACCCCCTGTGTGACCGATATAGCACGCTGGTCTTGGCTTTTCAGATTGCGCAAAGATGCCATAGACGCCTCCATGTGCTGTAGAATCCATTGATGATAGTTGTAATATCTCATTGAAGAAATCAGCGGATGGTGACAGGAGCATCATTTCGAAAATTGCTTTTGTTTGGGGGCTAATTCCAGGGTTGAGCTTATTGAAAAGCTCATCTGGTAACTGTGTTCGAAAAATTTCAGCGAAACCTGCATCCATTGTTTGGGGTGAAAATTCAGATGACCGGGCATATTCCGCAAGGCCACTAAACACCCCTTTCAATGCCATATCGAACAGTCTATCTGACTGGTTGGAAATATCAGAAAAGTTCAGCTTAAAGTTGTTAGTCAATTGAAGAAGTCTAACGAGGCAATCTGAACTCACAGCAGATTCATGGCCTGTTTGACCAGATGGGTGAGATATAGTTTCATGGACTTGTTGCTGCACTAGATATGGCTCTTGAGCATTGGAGGCTGCCAATTTCTGTTCTATAGACGAGTCGTGAGCATGAGAGGATGTAAAGGCTTCTTGTGGTGCGTATACCATTGTAGAATTGAGCTATAGCCGGTAGAGACAAGTGGTAGCATTTTGAGTATAATAGGAGCTTGATCCCTACAATTGATATATAAGGAACAAAACTCGAGTAGCATCTGGCCAGTGATAGACTGTGTCAACTGTTTCTCTTTTGGTTAAGAGAAGACATTCCGGACGTCTAAGTCTATTCGATCTCAATCCGATGTCAGTGACGGGATCAACCGTACCAAATGGTTTAGCACACTAAATATTGATCAGCTAAGAAATAATTTCAGTTATGAATAACACGGATGAGGGAGTAAATACAAGGGATTTCAAATTTTCGATATCTGCTGTTCCTTTTGCTTCTTGGAAGCTCATACGGAGATATCGTTATTTGGAATAACATCGTTGATGGACAGCCTTGGATCAAATAACCAGGCAAATACCAGCTCCCTGTGATCGGAGTTCGTTCAATATTAGCTTTCGACTAAATCCAAATTTGCCTTATCGAGCACATACCTTGTGATGTAGCTATAGATTAACTACATTTGTAATTGCATAGAGCATCCTAGAGCTATGTGTTAATACACAAATGCAATATAGAAACCCAATGGAATGGAAAATGTAGACTAAGTAGCATCAGGATTAGATGGACAAACCTCTTTTGATTGACCCATAATAAGTCTGGATATCGGTGAGATGCAGCATGCGAAGATATAGAAAACTGTGTTGATTCTTCGTTAAGAAGATGTAAAACGCGTTTATATCCTCTCTATTGAGATGATTTAGCATCTGAAAGCTATGAAAATGATGAGAATGCGATAATACGAGATGGCAGAGACATGCTTGGAACCATCCAGGTGAGCGGAGGAGATGGAAAGATGGGGATTGTCAGGGATGGAAGGAGTCAGAGATCGTTTGTGGCCTCGCTTATTACACCGCTACACCGCAGCACCGCTCCTTCCTAATCTGGCAACAGCGGGCAAAGAACTCCCAAAGCTCCCACTGCTATTTCATCTGCATGGCTTTTCACGGTTATAGCTATCTGAGTCTCTGATATCTATGACTCATATCCTATTCTCAATATTGTTACCACCGCTGAGATCTTCGGGTTAGTGTTGTTGGTGTTCGAGAATATTGGGCGAACATGGTTTGCTGCGGCGGCGGCGATGACACTGTTGCTGCTGTTTCTGTCGAATCTGGCACAGATAATTTTTATAAAGTCTAATACTGTTAAGAGCTAGCAGGTTCTAGAGGGAGGTAATGCTTGGGAGGGATATCAGACAATTCAACCCAGACTGTAAATAAGATAGCATGTTAACTCGAGCCTCCGTATTCCTTCCTCTCCATCAATTACAGTACAATAAGCAGCTCCCTTCCATGACTGCCGCAAAATCTAAAGGATA
>JBCLNQ010000099.1:0-285972 GCA_039119965.1 Talaromyces sp. DC2
GGCACTTTTTGTTCCCTGTTGTTCAATGTTTGCGGAGGATGGCTGAGCCCGCCTCACTTTGAGCGCTTCTTCGTAGTAGTGGCAGTAGCATCGTATACAGGTGAATAAAAGCCTCACGGGGTAGTTTTTGCGGGATTTTTTTGTTCTTTTTTTTGTTTTCTGCCCCGATCTACAGAATACCAAGTAGTGACCAAGTAGTATACATCACGTATTCCTCTTGCCTGCCGGCCGCGCCTCCTTTGGTCGCGGGCATTACGTGTTTTAGTTATCACTGACGAAGTAACTATCGCCGCGCCAGAGTCAGCTGAGACTTCCAGAAGGCCGCGCTAGAACGGATTCAGGCACGGCGGGAAAGATTCTTTGATGTTTTTTTTTTTTTTCTGTTTGTTTGCTCGCTCAATAAAAATGATTTTGCAGAGGCTTTTGTCTGTTTGCACAATTGGTCCAATGACATTCTCGAATGCCCGTGGTTCACTTGTCCTTTGGCAACAAATAACAAAAACAAATAACAATAGTCATTATTGTCACTTCTTTGTCCATCTCTCCAGGCTTTAGCTGGACTCTTCACGATCGACGCTCGATCCACTTGGCGCGCCAAGACTGATCATTCTGCGACATTTCGAGCTGCGTGTTCGAAGCACTACTGCCGCGTCATGGGTCCCTCGGCTGCGGGAAGAATAATACTACGTACATAATTAGATCATTTATTGTTCAATAGTATTATTCCGTAACCTGTTAAGCGAGCTGCTCGGCAGGCATGACTGGCTGCATAGACAAGACAGTCTGCTGCTAGATCGGATCGGGAAAAGATGAGGCTGCGTCCAAGCTCAGACTGCGTGATTTTTTTTGTCCGACGCGATTTCATGATTAAGCTGCGTCCGTGTGTGCGTCAGGGACGGGACGGCGGATTTCCATTTGCATTATGGCTCTTGACTTGCCTGTCAGAAGACAGCCAATACGCCGTACTCGGAGTGCCATGCCCAATACCTGCAGATACACCAATACAGCAAAAATAAAAAATACACATAGTATAGACCATACACATAACGGTGCCGCCGGGTGTGAGGCGAGCCTGGGGAACTTGGGGAGGCGCCCGGCCAATCACGGTTGATTTGCTCACCTGCCAACAGCTCGAACCGGCGGAGATTCGTCGATCTCAGTGGGGCTGCGCTCCAATGCGCATCCATGGTTGGCCCGCGGGTTCGGCAGTGGGGCCCCCGGTGAGCTTCTCCTGCTCCAGCGCTTGCCGCCTGCGCCAATCACCAGCCCGTGCTCCCATCCCGCCTGCCTTCTAGCGTCCTTCTAGGGCCGTTCTATCAGCACGCTGTTTCGTGCCTCTGCTGCCGCTTTGCTGCTGCCGACCGGCGTCATGGGCTCTTTCTGCGCTCGCCTGCGTTTATAACCAGCCCACCCTCCTCCTTCTTCTCTCCCTCCTTCTCCTCTTCTCCTTTCTTACCTTTTGCCAATCTCTTCATTTCTCCTCCCTCCCTGGCTTCCCCATAGCTTACCTCGATCGATCCTTCTCTTTTTCTTTGTATCTCAGTCTCTCTTCGCTATTCTTCCTAGCTCGCCAACCACTTTCCCTTCGCCGCATCTGACCCTTCTTGTCTGGCCTCGATAACTCACTATGGTAGCTCTCCCAGTCCTATGGAGGCCGCACTGCTCACTAGTTTTACAGTCGTCTTACTTCACCACCTACGATTTCGGCAGCGAGTTCGAAATGCCGGCTCAGTGTCCTGATATGTCCGGCCAGCACCAATTGGTCGCAACCCCCGCCCCGCAGCTCGACGAGTTTGGATCCTCTCCTGGTTACAGCCCAAGCTATAGTCCTGGCTATAGCCCCGTTTCCATGGCCGCATACCCATCACCCGCGTTGACCAACAATGTGTCCCTCGCTTCTTCTCCCTACCAAGTCTTAGAATCAGAGTGTGGAATGACGGCCTCTTTTGGACTGGTGGTTACAAGAGCCGTCCAACCTTGGAACCCAACGGGCGTACAGTTCGCAAGCCCGGGCTACCAGTTCCCTTTCACAGCTCCTCCGGTACAATTCAACCACGGACTCCTATCTCCGAGCCCGCCCCAACCTCCTCGCCGAATGCCGCCCACCGCTTCCGCTAAATCCACTGCGCCCACAAAGTGTGCCCTCCCCCGCCCCCTGGTCGTGTCTGGTGTGAACACTTGAGCTAACCATTTATTCTGCCAGGCGCCCTGGGCGAAGCTTCCCATGCAGTCAATGCAAGAGCACTTTTACTCGGCCGGCTGATGTGAAGCGCCACATTAACACCGTACACAATCCGATCCACAGTGACTGTCCAATTGCAACCTGCTCGCGCAAGGGTCGGATGGGGTTCCCTCGCCGGGACCACATGGTCGAGCATCTCAGATCGTACCACCACTACTATGTTCCCAAGCGGGGCTACACTGGTGCGAAAGGAGTGGTCAAGCCCTAGAAGTGGTCCTAGCCGCTACTGCATATGATGTATGCATTGTTATGATCTTGACGATTTCCGGTAATTCAATGAGTTTCATGGGAGGCGTATTTTTGATACCCTTGTCTTGTCGCTACCTTTTTCTTTTACTTCTCGTTGTGTTATTACTGTTATTTCATACTTATGGTACGGTGATGGTGGAACAGAACAGTTACATTGTCCATGTTTTGTTTTATTCCTATTTATTTGTTTTTTGTTTCTAATCTTCTTCTTCTTTTCGGATCTCTTTCTATTGGGTTTCTCTTTAGGGGTTTATCTACATTTAGGATTGGGACGGGTCTGTGTGTTGGTTTTTCCTTTTTTTTATTACGATCTTCCTACAGTACATACACCCATGTATCATGACGACGACAGATTTACGAGTGATATGCAATAACACATGAATGAATGAATATTTGCGAACTTTTCAGTACATCCGCACATACCATGCAGCCAAAAAACAGCTCGCTTGTGATTTCTGCTTTTATCTGCGGTGAGCTCGTTCAAAGTGAGGCTCTGCTCGGCAATTCACCGTATAGAGTAGGCGTCTTGAAGCGACATGTGACACGGTCTGGTCTGCTCACCGAGAGAAGCTTATTGATATTGTTTGGTATTATTATTATGCGTGTTAAGGTAGTGATGAAACTCTCGGTCCACGAGAGTTTCAGCCGACCCTGTGTTGCTCAGCTCTGCCTCGTTATCGCAGTGGCTGTACGTACTCGGTCGATGTAATTAGTTACTTCTTCCCTGCAGCGCTAAGTCGCACATCCGAAATGCGGGGAGGCTTATCTTATCGCACCGGCCGACTCCGTCGTGTAAATTTTGTTCGATCATCGATGGATGTAATCGTGTACAATCATGTGTTACGATTAATTGGAGATTTTATTGTCCACGCAAGTCAACTGTTGTCTAGGGTCTGGCATTCTGTCGTCATGCCGGTCACCGGGCCAGGGCTCACCGGCCCGGCTCTTTCTTCGCAGACTCTCGCGTAGGCGAATTCCGAAAGCCGATGGAGGCAACTGGATGACTGTTTTGTTGTGACGAGTGAATATGTCACTGCTAGCTGATAAACCGATATAACTGATAGCTGATGATGTTGGTTCTCTTCAGCCTCATGTTTACAGCTGCGGAGGCATGACATCATCCAGGCAGCGCTCCCGCCCGTGATTGGCCAATTTGGGCGCAATGCGCTTTCTACTCTTCTTTTTTCCTTTCCCTCTCTATTTGTCTTTCATTTCTCGTCTCTCTTCATGCAACATTCTAATCTAACACGCTGAATCTGTTAATTTTTTTTCATTTCCATCTCAATAATCAACCGACAATACCAGCCACGCGATGGCATCGTCTGCGGTCGCTACACAGCCGGCCTCTCCTCACATGCCAAACAAAACACCAAAACACCACCACCACCACCACCACCACAAGCAGACCTCATCCTCCGCAAACCGCTCTCACGCATTGCCACACATCCCACGCTCTCCCCCTTCCGCCGGCGCGTCTACCGCACGCTGCTGTCCGTTCCCCGCGGCCGCTGGACAACATACTCTGCGCTCGCTCGCCATCTCTCGTCGGGCCCGCGCGCCATCGGCAGCGCGATGAAAAACAACCCCTTTGCGCCCGCCGTGCCATGCCACCGCGTGCTAGCCACCGACCGCTCGCTGGGCGGCTACAAGGGCGCCTGGAACAATGGCGGTGAGTACTCGGTCGAGAAGCGCAAGCTGCTGGACGAGGAGGGCGTGGTGTTTGACGAGAACGGGAGGGCTGGGGGGGTATGTTTTGTGGACTTTGTGGAATTGAAATAAAAAAGAATACTCTCAATACTTATTTACTGTGTACTCTCTCTCTCTCTCTCTCTCTTTCTCCTATGGAGTAACTACCTGGGTAACGGGATTCCCGGGGTAAATAGCTCCGGCGCGTGTCGATCTCTCCGCTTTCCCCTCACAAACACACGACTAGCACTGGATAGCTTCACGGCCAATTTGCTGCTTCAAAATTTGTAACCTTCCAACTTGCTGCTAGCTCCTAGCCGTCATCCAATGGACAATGGAGACGCGGGGCAGCTCGAATGTTAGGCTCTGGAATGTAACCTTAGTCGGGTATATATTATAACTTGTGCTACACAGACATCATGGCAGCACCCAGCAGACATCCAGCACCGGCACCATGCGCTCCTTGATCCTCACCGCGCTGGGCAGCCTCGCCCCAGCAGCAGCAGCAGCAGCATCAGTGGACTACTCGCAATACGTGAATGCCTTCATCGGCTCCGAAGGCCCAACACCCGGCCAGGGCTTCGGCGGAGGCGACATCTTCGTTGGCGGCGCGCGTCCGTTTGGCGTTGTCAAGTTTGGCCTCGACAGCACCGCGGCCAACTGGGATCTCGCCGTGCTCAATGGTGGCTGGACGCCAGACGGCAATGTCACTGCCTTTAGTACGTGAAGCTGCCCTCAGACTCGAAGAAAAGACCTGCTAACAGCTCAGCCATGATGCACGAGAGCGGCACTGGCGGCGAGCCCAAGTACGGCGTCGTCCCCCAGATGCCGCTGACCTCAGTTGATGCTCCTGTCAACATCCTCGACAACACCACCTATGCCCAGCCGAGGGTATGCAAGTTACTGTTACTCTCTGTTTCTATTCTATAGTGGACTAACCCCGTCGCCCAGGTTGGCAATGACACCGCCACGGTCGGATATTTCAAGACAACGCTGCAAAGCGGCGTCGTGGCAGAGCTGTCGGCCTCCAGACACGCCGGTATCATCACGTACTCGTTTCCTAGCGGCGAGAAATACATCCTTGTCGATGTTTCTCATGTATGAGATAGTCTTTTTCTATTCATGTAATATCCATGGATTCGCCTAGGCTAATTCCAGTAGTACCTCCCCGGCTCACCAGGCGACCCCAGCTCGCAGTTCTACGTCGGTGGCGAGATTGAGATCAACGACGACGGCAAATCGTACCAGGGCTATGGCACCTACATTGGTGGCTTCAACAATGGTCAGTCGAGGCGATGCTGCTTGCCAGCTATCCCCCAGTTATATCCAGTTGCAACTAACAAACTGTAACTAGGTGCTCCGTTTACAATTTACTTTTACGGGGAATTCTCCACAGACACGAAATCCGCCCAGGTATTTTCTGGCGCAAACACGGACCCGATTCCTCGGTACCATGTTTTGGCCAACGGCGACATTCCCCAGCCTGTCTATGGCAATCAGACAAAAAAGGCCTCGTCGGGCCTTATGAACGACCGTGTCGGTGCCCTGTTCAGCTGGGATAGCGATGCGTCGTCGGAGATTTCGTCTCGCATCGGAATCTCGTTTATCTCGACCGCCAAGGCAAAAGCCTATATTGCCTCGGAGATTCCCTCATGGAAGGTCAACGACACAGTCTCTGATGCAGTCAAGGAATGGAACGAGGACGTCTTTAATAAGATTCAAGTGCCTGTCGACGACTCAGCCAACATGACCCATGTGCGACTCTTGTACAGCTCGCTGTACTTTACGCATCTCATGCCGTCAGACAGGACGGGTGAGAACCCGCTGTGGGAGTCGTCCGTGCCCTCATGGGACGATTTTTACACTTTGTGTAAGTTCTTATTAGCAATTTGGACTGTGTGTCTCCATCTCAACTCTTGACTTTTAGGGGATATTTTCCGCTGCACTGTCAGCTTGTATCACATAATTCAGCCAACATACTACGAGTCTATGATCCGTGGCATCGTCGACATTTACACGTTAGTGTCCAACCGCTTCTTTTCACTCTACTATCGCTAATTAATTGTCAGACACGAAGGCTTCATGCCCGACGGACGGTCAGGCAACTGGAATGGACTGACACAGGGAGGCTCCGACGCCGACAACGTGCTCGCCGATGCCTATGTTAAAGGCTTGCGCGGAGCGATCAACTGGACCGAGGCATATGCTGCAATGGTTAAGGATGCCGAAGTCATCCCATACAACACCTTTGACCCAACCGACCTCACAGGCAGCACCAAGGAGGGCCGCGGAGCGCTCGGTGACTGGCTTGAACTCGGCTATGTCTCAGTCGACCGTAACTCACGCTGCATCTCGCGCACGGTCGAATACAGTCTCAACGACTTCGCGCTGAGCCAGGTTGCTGCCGGTGTGAAGCCGGACGAGCAACAAAAGTATCTGAAGAGGTCAGCCGGGTGGCAACACATTTGGGACCATGAGGTTAGCAGTTTGAATTTCACAGGATTCCTGGCGCCTAAGTACTCAAACGGTTCCTTCAATTACACTAATTATGATCCTTTGTACTGTGGTAGCTGCGAATGGAGTGCCATTACGTATGAAGGGGTTCCATGGGGTAAGCTTCTCGCCTTATTTTTTAGCTATTGATATTTGGATTGATGTTTATTCGATTGCAGAGTATTCTTTTGTCATTCCTCATGACATGCAAACATTGATTGAGCTTATGGGTGGCAAGTCGACTTTTGAGACGAGGCTTGATACTTTTGTAATCATCCAACTCTCTCATTCTGAAATTAGCTAACTATTTAGTTTGTGCCTGGCCTTGCCAAGCAGAACCTCGGAGCCAACGGGGCCGGCATAACGACACTGATGAACATTGGGTGCGTTCTTTTCTAAATTACATGACTGCTGGCTAATAGTGAAATAGAAACGAACCTGATTTCATGACCCCCTATCTGTACCACTACATCAACAAGCAGGCCAAATCAGTGCAGCAGACACGCAACCTCAGCACTACCTAGTAAGCCCTTCGTCCGTCTGGTGTATATTTCTATCTAACAACCTCCCCCAGCTTCAAAGACGCCGCATACGGCGTTCCCGGCAACAGCGACGCCGGAGCCATGAACTCATGGCTGATCTGGCAGCTCCTAGGGCTGTACCCCGTCGTCACACAGCCCGTCTACCTCATCGGTTCGCCCTGGTTTCCAGAAGTCAATATAACAGTAAACGTTAATAAAACCCTGCACATTACCGCCTCTGGACTCGACCAGGGTTTCTACGTGCAGAGTCTTAAGGTGAATGGCAAGGACTGGACCAAGAACTGGCTGGAACATGAGGACGTGTTTGTGAACGGCGGTAGTATCGAGTTTGAGCTGGGTAAGGATATGAAGACCTGGGAATCTGGTGCTGTACCGCCTTCGCCGGGCCATTATACTCTGTAGACAAAGTTAGGGGAGATTTAGTTATACAAAGCCTTACTAAGTGGAAAATTAAAGCTAATACCATTGGCACAATAATATCGATAATTATTGATATATTCCGTTTGATCTACATTATATAGCAGCTAACAGCTAATAGTGAGAACAGAAATGTCTCGTTTTTCGCTTTCGCCTCACTTTTTTCCCTTTCGGGTAATTATCTTTTTCAATCCTACAACACCTTCTTGCTCTCTTTGAAATTGGACCAACTGGAATTTCCATTCGCGGTACGAGTAGTTTTTGGTACTATCTCGAGAGATATCGCTAATTGTTAAGATTGCCCATTGACTCATGGCAACCACAAAGTTTCTCTGCCAAGGGCATGTCAAGGGCATTAGCAGATTTGCAGAACCCTAAGCATGCCCCCAGCCTATTTTTGGGTAGGGTTATACACATCAATTACAGAAGAAATCCAAAATTCTAGAAGAGACGCAAAATTAGAGAGTAATTATCGTGCATTCGTTTTATCATTGTGTTATCATCTAGTATAACTTGGTAGTTATGAAGCAGGCATCGCCCGTGCCATCTTCTTTGCATGCTGGTCGCGCCGGCGATGATTCGCGCCTCGGCCTCGTCCTCCTCCTCTTCCTCTCCCTCCTCGTCCTCCACGATTGGGGCCGCCACCACCACCTCTCCCTCGGCCTCTGCCTCGCGCGCTTCCAGCAGCCCGGTGGCCATCACCATCCTCCTCCTCCTCATCCTCCTCGTCACTGCCCAGATCCGCTTTCGGCTTTCGATACGCCGTTGACGCAAGATCCGGCTGGCCTGCTGCTGCTGCCCCCCCTGCTACACCCGCTCCAAGCGCAATCTTCGACTCCAAACGAGCCTCCCTCTTCGCATCGCGCTGCAGCATCACCGCCCAGCCCTCAATCGCCTCGTCCGTCATACCCATCTCGCGCTTCAGTGCCGCCCGTGGCTGCGACCGACGCGTGTTTGAATCACGCGCAAACAGCGCGGGCGTGGCCTTCCAAGCGCGGTACAGCGCAATATCCGTTTCCTCGGCGGAGCGACCACTACGCGTTTCATCTGTGTCAGTTGCGTCCACCGTGCCGCCCACGTCCGCCACATCGTAGGTATCGTCGCGCTCGTCGTCATCAGAGTCAAACGTCGCGAGTGCGGACAGGATGGCGGCTTTGTTGGTAGCGTGCTGGCTGCGGTCGGCCAAGAGCGTGTCCGCGGTGGTATCGCTGGTGGCACGGCCAAAGTGTAGCTTCTTGTTTAGGGTTGAGTCAGAGGAGAGAGCGGCTTGCATGAGCGAGTCGTTTGTCACGTCGATATTGCGTGTGAATACTGGTTGTTCAGGCAAGTCTGGGGTGTGATGAGGGGGTTCTAGGACGTCGTGCGCGAGGGCTGTTTCTGGCAGAGGCTCAGACTTGTCCAGAGATTTTAGTTCTGTAGACAAGGAGTCTTCGAGCAAATGCGCCATTATCGTCTCGACGCTGTCGTTGTAAAAGTCCAGAAGCCGAAGTACATATCCAGCGCCGAGGTCTGGGAAAAGATCTTGAATCTGCGTTATTAAAGATAGTTTGTGCGCATGTACATCTACAGCGGCCTTTCCCTTGTCTATTCTCTTTTTGTGCCGTTGATGCCGGTGGTGGAATCGTTTCATCTCTTGCTGATACGCTCGCAAAGAGCTGACCAGGTCCTGGCCGCGTTTCTGCGGCGCAGAGACGAGATATCGCTCAATTCGAACCAGCATGTCTGTACTGCACACCAAGTCTGAAAGAAGCCCGGGCTTTTTGCTGTCTTTTGTTGTTGTAGCGCTGCCTACCCCCGCAGCAACCCTGAGGGTGAACAGGTGGTCGAGTAAAAGCGACAAATTCGGTTTGGCTGCTTTGAGCAGCGACATCAGCCCTACATAGGCATTGGCAGACAGAGCGCTTTGCAAGCTGCTGTTGCTACTATCTGACTTGTAAGCGTCGTAAAGCGCGTCCAGGTAGTCAGATCCGGTCATTAGCACATGGCCGACCTGGGGGAGTGTCGCGGCAAGGACGGTGAGTCTCCGGAGGTCAGTTATAATAACCTGCTGCTGCTCCACTGTCGAATTCGGTCTCTGCAGCAGCTGCAAAATCTCGTCTCGGCCCCTCTCCACACTGGCCGTGACCTGTGCACTATACCGATTCCACACTTCGGACAGCAGCTCTCTCAGCGCCGCCGCGTGCGAATGATAGCACTGGCTGAAATCGCCCAGCAGCCTCCAATCCAACAGGCCACCGTCTCCAGGGCTGCTCGTGTCGAGATAGTACCGCCTCGCCAGGCCAAACACCGACTTGCGCAACCGCCTCGTCTTCCGGCTGTCGTGCGCGCTGCCATGCACCCTCGCATCGCCATGGGCGGCAAAGTACGACGCCAGGAACGGCAGGCTGAAGCTGTGCACGCTCGCGCATTCCCCGAATTCCGGGTTGGGGGTGTGCACGCGCAGCTCAGTGAGCAGAATCCAAGCATCGAGTATAGCTCCCCATGCTTCATTGGGGATGGCCGGCCGCACTGGCTGCGGCGGCACGGGGGCTAAGAGGGGCAGGTCCATGATAAGAAGTCAACAGTGGCAGGCGAAAGACAGCGAGGCGCAAGACGTGGATGCTTATATAGCTGTGCTGCGGCATGGTCGTGTATGAAGACGACAAATGAGTAATTCTTAGTGATGGACAGCGGTCTTGTCGAACTCATGCATCATCATTATTGTTATTGGCTGCGGCTGGATAGTTAGTTACTGTGGAGATACCGCCGTGCTGAGTCATCGCCCAACGAGGCCTAGCGCAGGCCTAACCGAGGCGCCAAGACTTGCCGAAAGACACAAAAAAAAGACTTTGGCGATTCACGACTCCAGACAAGCAAGACTCGCAGCCTTCATCACTTTACCGACCACACCGTGATCAGGTCTTGATTGGCACCCAGCAGCAGTCGCATTCGAGTCAAAATGTCTTTCCAGAAGCCCGAGAAGGATTTCGGCGAGGGCCCGGTACGTCTACAGCATATGCAGCACTTTTCCATGCTGGTCTCATCCTAATTAATCCCACACAGAAAGTCCACAAGATCCGCATCACCCTCACCTCGCGCAAGGTTGCCTCGCTCGAGAAGGTCTGCCAGGAGCTCATTGAGCGTGCTAAGACCAAGTCGCTCACTGTCAAGGGACCGGGTTAGTCCACTGCCTTCACGTTGTCTCGTGCGAACGCAAACTAATCAAAGCTGTATAACAGTCCGTCTCCCGACCAAGACCCTGCACATCTCCACCCGCAAGACCCCCAACGGTGAGGGTTCCAAGACCTGGGACAAGTACGAGATGCGCATCCACAAGCGTCTTATCGAGTAAGCCTCTCTCCTCCCTTCTCTCTTCAGGAAAGAAAAAAAAAAGAGCGCTAATGACGTGAAAAAGCCTCCACGCTCCCACCGAGACCGTCAAGCAGATCATCATCAACATCGAGGCTGGTGTCGAGGTCGAGGTGACCATTGCTGCTTAAACGGGCTGCATTGTTTTGGCGGTTGTTGGATTTGACTACGACCAGTACGACCACTTTTATGAGCATAATCATGATGGGTTACGACGAGAGTCCGGTATAGATTCAACGAAAATAGTCAAAATGAATAAAAATGGGAAAAGACAAGACGTGCTCCATGTAGGACTACAACAGCCACTTCTCGCGTAACGAGTCTGGCATTGCGAAACACATCCCTAACTACTTGCGTAGTCTTGCTTGATCCATGCTTGATCCAGACTAGATCACAGTTCCAACTTCACTCAGGTCGACCTCGGCCACAATACCGGTTTTCGCGGGAATGCGGATACTAACCCTAACCCTTAGCAACGTTATAGTAATATCATTGATATGAGTATTGTAAAAGTTACTATATATATAATTTTAGAAGTGCGGTGGCCTCCCGTCACATCCAGTAATGTCGTACCGTTGCAACCCGCTTTACCTTTTTTTTTTTATATATATTTGGTTGTATGACCCTCTCATCGTGCTGAACGGTATCCCCATTCCCGGTATTGACGCTACCAAGCCACGCGGGCCAACATGGCCCGTCCGGCAGTATTCCGATGAGACAAAGAGTGTTGTTATATCAAACACACTTACCTTGTTGTTGTTGTTGTTGTTGTTGTTGTTGTTGTTGTTGTTGTTATTTGCTCTTATTCCCAAGATGGAAAACGACGAGTTTACGGAGAACTGTATTTATTTGTATTGGCTGCACGAATCCTAGGCCTACGACAGTAATTCCTCGTCCGAGTCTAACTATGCCTCGACATCCTCGACATGAGTCGAAGAGACCTTGTTCGCATCAATCTGCTTCCCACTTGCAGCAACTCGGCGAGCCTCGGCCTCGATCGCCTCCAATGGCCGTGCAGTCCCCTTGGCAACCTTGTCGCCAATCGGAATGATCGTCGTGTGTCCAGAGTCGCGGTCAAAGTAGGCATCCAAGTCCTCGAGCGTTCGATTGGCAGTCTCGGGGTAGAGGAAGTAGACGACCGCGATGAACACTAAATTGAAGCAGGCAAAAACTGGATATAATATTAGTAGTGAACCTTGTGAAAATTATATCTCAACGTACTGATGTAGAACCGGTAGCCGATGTTTTGGATGCCAGTCGGCGTGAATTGAGTGCAGACAAAACCAAACAACTGAAAAAGAAAACCATTAGCATAAATCTCAATAGTAACAGTAGTTAAAAAGCCATACCCAGTTTGTCGCCGTCGCTGCTGCTGCTCCCTGCGTACGCATCGCCAGCGAGTTGATCTCAGCCTTTTCACGTCATCAGCACTTTTTTTCCTTCCCAGAGAGAAGAGACGAGAGAGACTGACTTGATAGACCCAAGGAACCATACCCCAAGTGCAGCCAAAGACCGCGTAGTAGAAGAAGAGGAAAGAAATGGCGACTGCGCCCCACTGTTCATTCACAAGTCAGGCATTTGTCTGTTTTTACACGGAATTTTTATGGATGTTACCTGGAGAGGCGCGTGCGCAAGCAAGGCGACCGATATAGCCACCATCAGGTATGCAAAGCACTGCAGAGTAAGCCCGCTGAGCATCAAGGAGCGTCGGCCGAAGCGTTCAATCATCCAAAAGCACATGCCTGACGAGATCATGTACGAAGTCGCGTTGCAGCCTGTCAAAATCCGAGCAAGGAGCTCCGTTTGTCCAATATTATCGGTCAGGATAGTTGGAAAGTAGTAGTTGAGTGCATTGATTCCGCCAAATTGCTAATCATTGTCAAAAACCGTGTTGTTCTCCTGGGGCTGCTTAAACTAACCTGCATAAATTGCCCTCCGCATCCCAGCAGCAGCCGTTTCAAATGTCCAGAACGGTCGTTGTTGGTAATGACCTCACGGAAAGAGATTTGCGACTCCCTCTCAGTCCGGATCGCACCGAGAATGGAAGCCAGTTCCTTGTGAACAGTGGGATCGTCCTGAGATAGCCCCTTTCCAAGGTATCGTCGCAACGAGTCGGTGCCTTCTTCCAGTTTGTCGTGCATAAGAAGCCATCGCGGGCTCTCCGGAATGAAGGGCAATATGGAGACCATCACCATGCAAGGCACAATCTATGCATTATTAGCTTTTATATATGTATATATACATATATTCATCTGGGCAGCACAACACATACCTGCAGAGCCAGCGGAAGCCTCCACTGCCACCCTCCGTTTGCAAAGGAGCACGCAAGAGTAAGCCACGTTGCAGCACAGTAAAACACCACGTTATGCAGAACCACAATGACAGACAGTTTTCCTCGTCGTTGCCCACGGCACGACTCGGCTTGATAGATTCCGCAGGTCGAACTGGTCATTCCTAGACATATAACGTCAGAGCCGATGCCTCAGCTCCAGCCATGTTCGCACTCACCATTTCCAATGCCATTGATAACACGGCCAACAATCAATTGGGGAAAGGCTGTTGCGGAGAACTGCAAGATAGCCCCGATGCAACTGATCACAGCGCCCACCCTCAGAGTATTCTTCCGGCCAAGCTGGTTGCCCCAAGTGGCTGCTCCCAGGCAGCCAGCCAAGTTTCCTAGCTAGGAAAATTCAGTCAGCATGCGCTTTTAAAAATACAAAAAGACGGCCAACTTACAGAAAAGCAACTTGCAGTTATACCCTGTATATTCGAGTTCTTTGTCTGCGGAAACGTGTCTATGAAATCCGAGCTGATCAAGACGCCACTAACAACGCCCTACAACACAGTGAGCTGCCAGGTCCATATATCCAAACCATCTCGAGAGAAGGCCACCTACCTGATCATAGCCATACCACGCCTGCGCTGCAGAGTTGGCAGCAGTCAAGGCGATCTCCAAAGCATAGCCTTCCAACATGGTGACCGTCTAACCAAGAGAAAAAAAAAGATAATATGCTCACAGTCGGTGAAATCAGACCCATGCGAGAATGACCAGAAAACTGGGTCACCAGCGTCCATTTATTTGTTCGCAAGGCATCACCAGAGCCGAGTACTGGATCATTCCTCGTCGGTGCATACCAGTGGAGACCCCCCGCAAAAACTATCCCTCCAAACCCAAAGGAACACAGTCAATCCCCACGGGGATGGCGCATTTCGCGTCACCCAACGAGCTGGTCCCGTCGACTCGGCCATATCTCCGATTTACGACAAACAAGGGCCAGCGGGCCATGTTCCGTCCGAATCGCCTGCCAATGCCTGCGCTAAAGCCTGCTAACTCTCTCGACCGAGAAGCTGAGGGCTTTGTTGCCAAGGGGCGCTCGGTATATGGCCCGCGATGTGTGACGTACACGTCCTCCTGGTGTCTCTATTCGCACGTGGTGCAAAATGGAGTGACCTCGCCCGCGTAAAATGACTCAAGCAAGCAAGGTTGTTGCCAGGGCCGGGAGATTACAAGGGACTGTTTGACAATGGACTCTGATCGAAGATTCTAGTTAACTTTACTCCTCAGTTCAAGCCGAGACTTTGAGAACTGGGATGAGGCCTGAGGATCCCTGGACCCAGACCAAGATCTTGAGCGTAGTCAAAAAATGAGTGAATACTATTCAGAATAAAAGTTTGCATCTATTGCACCAAACCAAACCCTAAAACTCCAGGTCCGTTCAAGAATGCTTCAGCTTCAACATCACAGCCGGGAGTCCGCCCAAACCTCGAAAAAAAAATAAAAATAAAAATAAAAACCGACGTAAACCGTCATGATAAACCACCTTGCGGTTTATAAACGCAGAATCATAGACTTCATTCAATAATATATATATGCAAAGGTTGAAGAAAAGTTTCGTTCTCATCATGACTGCGTCGCAGGCGGAGGCGCAGGTGCTGTCGACCGGCCGATGATGTAGTCCATTACCTCCAGGCCACAATGGGTTCAATTAGGCGCATCGTATAGGGAGATGTTGTCTACAGAAACTGACTTGGTCATATTATTGACCTTATAAACTCCTACTAGGCGAGAAGCAAGTTCAAACTGTGACAAGTATTAGATATAGGTTATATGTACTCGGCTAAATACGTACCATGTTGTTGCGGAGAGAAATGACAATGAACTGGGCATTCTTAGTTCTCTCCTTAATGTATGCGGCAACGATAGAGACCTATTTTCATTAGCATGAATTCTTCAAAGTTCTTATTGGTATTCTTGCGCTTACATTTCGGAAATCAAGAGCAGCATCGATTTCGTCCATCACATAAAGAGGTGTCGGCTTGTAATGGTGGAGAGCAAACACGAGGGCCAGACTGGACAGTGTCTTTTCACCGCCAGATAAATTGCTAATGTTCTTCCAGCTCTTCTTCGGAGGCATAACAGAGAATAGGATACCTTCCGAGAACGGATCAAGAGAGTCGACAAGTTCCAATTCGGCATTTCCGCCCATGGTGATCATCTGATACATCTCCTTCAGGCGGAGCGAAATGGTGCTGAACCCTTCCATAAAGCCCGTCAGACGAGACGACCGAAGACTATCCAAACGTGCCTTGGCAGCATCGCGGGCAGCAAGTGCCTCGTTTAGGTCTGCTGATCGAGCCTCGTACTCAGCCACCCGACGACGATACTCTTCAACCACCGAGAGATCGACAGACGCATTCTGTGTCTTCTCCTCGAGTGCTGCAATGACTGCTTTGAGAGATTCTTTGTTCATGTCCGCCAGCTCGTCGGCAGTGAATGTTTGTAATTCGGGAACTTCATGGTCGTCACCGAGGTCACTAACATTCTGTAGCGTCAGTTTGCCCAGTTTCTCTTCCCAATACCGGCTGCGTTTCTGGTTCTCAGCAAGGATCTTCTGGTTCTCATCCAGTTTGTTACGCATCTCAATCTCCTGGGCTCGGGTTTCGTTTAGCTCAGCAGTCTTCTCATCGAGCTCCTGCTTTAGCGCTTTCAGCTCGCCACGTTTCGTCTCAAGAGCCTAAATAATGTAAGTCATCTGTCTTGAAAATAATTTGCAGTCACTGACCTCTTGAGCCTCATCTGCCTTCTGTCTGGAGCCTGAAGCGTCGTCTGCTTGGTTCCTGACGTCTTCCTCAAGGCGCTCCATTTCCGTATCCAGTTGCTGGCTTTCCTTCTCTGCCTCCAACCGGGCCTTTTCGTGTTTCTTAATCAGCTTTTCGTTCTTCGACTTTGCAATCTCTGCATTAGAAATTTCCTCCGAAAGAAGATTGATCTGCTCCTTCAGACCGTCGACCTTGGCTTTCTGGCTCCTCAAACGTACGCCGCCTACTTCCATAATCTTGGCCTGGAGCTCTTGGATCTCTTCTTCGATACCAGCCATATCGCCGCGGAAGTTGTCAACTTCGTCTTGCAATGAGGCCTTCTGCTGCTCTAGGGCTTGTGCACGACTCTCATCAGATTTGGATGGCTTATGCTCAACGCTCAATTCTTTCACACGACGCTGGGCATCTGCAAGACTGCGCTTGCCACTTTCGATTTCAATCCCAATCTTCTGGATCTGGGTTTCAAGTCGAGGAATTTGCTCGGACTTCTGCCGGATAGAGGTTTCAAGTTGACGTTGCTTTTCCTGGAATGCTTTAAGCTTCTTCTCCATCTCGTCGCGGTCGTGCTCGAGTTTGTCCACTTGCTCTTTGGACGTCTCGGCCACTTGTTTGGAAGACATGCCGCCCTTTGCAACACGAGTACCTCCACCACTCATGGTACCAGACATATCGATGAGTTGTCCGTCAAGTGTGACGACTCTCCACCGTCGCGCGCCATATGCAATTCTGTTTGCTTGTTGTAGGTCCTTGGCAACCAACGTGTTTTGCAACACACTGTAGAAGGCAGCAGCGAATCGGGGTTCCTTTGGCTTGATCAAGTCAAAAAGTCGCGGGACACTTTCGGGGGTGTAGATAGACGACATATCTCGCTTCGGAAGACGGTCGAGAAGGATAAAGTTTGATCGACCTAGGTTGTTCTTTCGCAGGTAATCGATACATTGTTGACCGACTTCTACAGTATCGACCACCATGTTCTCAAGAGCAGGACACGCAGTGGAAATGGCGACGTCGTACTTCTCATCGATTGTTCCGAGGTTGCCTAGTCTCCCGTGGAATCCATCAATACGGCCGGATTCCTTGAGTCGCATTAAACCGGATAGTACACTACCACGGTTCTGTGTACTAGCAAGGCTAGCACGAGCCTCTTCTGCTTTTTGTCGTGCACTGGAAACGTGCGAGCGAAACTCGGGCTCTTTCTGCGACAGTTTCTTGAAATCCTCCGCGAGAGATTCGACTTCAGCTTCAAGCTCAGCCTTGTCTTGGTATTTTTCCTCGAGCTCTGCTTCCTTGCTGGCGAGGCTCTCCTCGATTGAAGCGATCCTAGCTTGGGCCTCCTCGAGGGCCTTTGCACCAGCATTGCTTCTTTCGTTGAGGATGTCGAGTTCACTCTGCGCCACAGCAATAGCTGAAAGCTTGTCGTTGATTTTGGCATTCCACGGCTCGAGGGACTTTTGTTTCGCTGAGATCTGAGCTGAAAGTCCTTCTGTTTTCCCTTTGAGGCTTTCACGAATTGAGCCGAGTTCCTCTTCTTCGACCTTCATCTCATCCTCGAGCTGCGCAATCTCGGCGGACTTTTTCTCGATATCATACGCGTGTTTTTCAACGAGACTGTTGCACTCTGAGGCTGCCAAGCGGCTGGTCTGCAGAATCTTGTCGAGCTTCTTTTGTTTTCCGGCCAGGAACTTCCTCTTTTCGTCAAACTTGACGGTTTCTTTGTCGTATTTGGCCATTTCCTTGATCATCGCCTGTGCCTCTTTTTCCATGGACTCGTATTCTTTAACACTGCGCTTGTATACCTTTTCGAGTTCCTTGATCCCAGATTCGTTGCCTTCATGCTTCTCAAGTTCCATGTTGAGCAGCTCTTGCATCTGCATGATGGCTTCTTCGGTGACTCTAGTGTTGTTCTCACATTCTGCCATGTAGATTTGGTATAAAGCAGATTGCTTGACAGCCAAATCGTTCTCGTCGCGCATATATGCGAGGGCTTTATTTTTCTTCTCCTCCAGACCTGTTTTTTCTTTCTCGACATGCTGGACACGGTTGTTTTTCTCCACGCAGACCTCATTTAGCGTTTCCACCTCTGTCGCTGCTTCGTCAATTGGCGTTTTGTATTTGGAAGTCCCAATAATGTCCTCAAGATACTCCAAAAGTCCATCTTCATGTTCATTGGCAGCCTTGGGCTTCATCTGCGCGATGGATTCGACTTCACCCTGCAAGATCAGGAATCGCTTATGGTCCAAATCGATGCCGCGATCTTTGAGGAATGTTGTTACTGTTGTGAAATTGGCCTCCTTGCTGTTCATGTAGTATTTGCTGGAGTTATTCTTGAAAGCTCGTCGCGATACGACCAACTGCGATTCTGGGACAACCTTATGGACACCTCCTGGCATATCCATGACCTCTTGGAAATGGACTTCCACTTCACAAAAGGACAAGTCTGGGAATTGGGCAGAGTTGTGGATCAGGGCAGAGATCTTTCCTTGTCGCATTTTGCTGGCACGGAAACCAAACACGAACAGAAGTGAATCGATGACATTGGATTTTCCGGATCCATTGGGGCCAACGACAGAAGAAAAGGATACATGAAAGGGGCCGACAATCTGTCTGCCAGCGTAACTCTTAAAGTTCGTAAGGACAAGATGCGTAATTACCATACGTTGCCGAGGGGCAGTGGGTTCTTCGGCCACGGGAACTCCCAACGAACGCGATTTCAGGACAATGTCCATTGGCTTTTCCAAGTTGGTCGACATTGGGTTGATGATGGAAATCTGAGATTTCTGCTCCTCAGCTTCGGACTTGGTCGGTGCGGGAGAGGACTTGTTTACAGCGGACTGCGTGATGTCGGAGAGGGGGCTATTGAATTCTCGGCGCGTTCGTGGGGAGGCTTCGGGTGATGCTGAAGGAGAAGGAGTAGGAAGTGAGGACAGTTCTGCAGCAGGCGTGGCTGAATCACGGCTCTTACGGGAACTTGCTGCCCTCTTTCTCTTCTGAGCTGCCCGAACCTTCTCAGAGGGCGATTCAGGCTCTTCCTGTTCTGCCAAGACCGTGGACTCCTCTTCTTCCTCCTCCTCCACGGTCTGGACAATGTGTGATGGTTCCTCCTCTACTTCCGCTTCTGGTGCTGATTCTGATTCCGGTTCGGGTTCTGGGGTCGGCTCTGGCTTCGCCGACCTCCCTCTCCGGCCCCCTCTAGCAGGGCGCTTTGGAGGCTGCGCCGGAGCATCTGAGACTTTGCGGCGACCTCCTCGTCGCGGGAGCACCTTCTTTTGGACGGGCGTGTTGTCCTCTTCGTCCTCATCGTCTTCACCGACGTTGGAGTGGGACGGCGTGGGTGTGATGTTGCCGGCATCTTCTTCTTCAGAAACGTCATCAGCAACTTGGCTCTTGCGTTCTGCCGCGCGTCGTGATGGCCGGCCTCTCGCGAGAGAAGCCATGGTGGGAGTTGGAGTGTGTTGCGATGATGTTGATGTCGAGAAGATGGTTCCCGCCGCCGAGCTTGCTTTGTTTTGGGTGCGCATTGTTTATTCTGCGCCCAAAAGGGAAAGGCGCCCATTTCTGCCGTTGTTAGCGGGCGCGAGCTGCTCACCGCCTTTGCATCATCTCCCATTATCGCGACCACGACCACACCGTCTCTGGCCAGCCAAGCACAAAATAGGCGTCTTCTGGTCTCGAAAAGATGGCGACGTGGGAGTCCTTTGACGCCGTTTTCTACTTTGACCGAAACTATGCGCACGACAAGAAGACGCTCGACCGCGTCGTCGCCAATCGTCGATCACTACAAAACCAATTGTTCATCGATCGCTTGCTCCAGCTGATGGGG
This sequence comes from Talaromyces sp. DC2, assembly GCA_039119965.1. Classification (NCBI taxonomy): domain Eukaryota; kingdom Fungi; phylum Ascomycota; class Eurotiomycetes; order Eurotiales; family Trichocomaceae; genus Talaromyces; species Talaromyces sp. DC2. Next base: position 19,898 of record JBCLNQ010000099.1, read on the forward strand.
GTAAAACCAGGTTCGAAGATTCAGGCATTTTTGCTCGGCCTTTGCTAAATATTGCGTAGTCCAGGAACTATATCCACCAAAGACGAATCGCGACCTTCGAGCCCTCTACAAGCAGATTCTCGCTTCGCCGTTTCCCGACCACCAGAAGCAGGCGGTGATCTATTACCTCCTCCGAGATTGTCGTGGGTCCAACGAAGCCATATCTCATTTTACACGGGGATGCTTTCTCCCAGACAAGTACCAGCTGTTTATTGACGGGATCTGGCACCTGGACCGCCTCGAATTTCGGGTACGTTCTTGCGAGTAGATGTGTGTTTGCCCGCCGACTAATAAAGCAATCGCAGCGAGCTTTGGAGTATCTCACCGAGCCGTCTCTCATCCCTACGTTCCCCGACGAAATCCTCTACGTCTTGACACAGCAGAATCTACCAAAGCATGACGACTCCTTGGCGATAGCATACCACCTTACCGTGTCGCCGCCACTCGCCTCTGAAAAGGTGCAACAAGCGTACTTTGAAACGCTCTGCCGCGCAAACATTACAGAGGCATTTTACTTTACCCGAAACTACGACAATGAATTGCGCCGCCAATTCCTTGAACAACTAGTCATCTTTGTCCACAAGACTCCCGCCGGGCCTTTGAGAGGAACTCGTGCAATGGAACTCGTCAATCTCCCGTTTGACGAGCAGGAGGAATCTTGGTTCGAGGGCTGCTTGTTAGCTGGGAGAGCTGCTGCCCTTCCAAGCGCTAAAGACACGGTACTGATGCGACGCCTTGCCACTGGTAAAATGCAGGGTCTGCCGCCTAGCATTGAATCATTAGGTGGGCCTAAAATCGATGGCATCAATTGGGATGATCTCCGCCAGAGCATAGACAGGAAAAGTCTTGTTTGATTTGTGTATTATTGCGCTTTTTTTTTCTCCTTGTCTCTGGTTAACACTCGCATGGGTTCAACGGTGTTTGGGATGGCGCTTAGCGGTACACGCACTCAGGTATTCGGTGAATTTACAGATCACTCTAATGCTACACATGTCAATTGATTGGGACAACGCACGATGTATGATTGTAGACTTGCAGTTGTTGAACTATAGTAAAGTAATTGAATTATTCAACATTGCACGTGGACGTTTACCGTCTCAATCAACCATTGTACCTGGGGTGTCCACTGTTGGACGCATCTCGATATATATATCACACATGAGAATGTCGACAAAAGGGAAATCTCAAAGTAACCAGCTCCTATCATACTCATTCTACTGTACAAATGAAAAAAAAAAAAAAAAAAAAAACAACCATAGAAATTATATACGAAAGCATTAACACTACCTATGTCTTCCTCTACTATGTTGTAAATTACTCTGTAGGAAAACCGGGCGCGCCCAATCAGACGGCCGCGGGCCAAACTTCGCCGCTCCCTCGCGCCTCGCCGTCGACAACATCGAAGCACGAACATTGAAAGTCTCACGCGCCGACCTTAACCGACCAAGGCTCGTGTTCCAGCAATCGCAATCGGGCCTGTGGTGTCCCAGGTGACGATGCCGGCCGTCTGTTCATTCTTCCAACAGGGTCGCTGCCGATATGGAGGTAAGTGCCTCGCTCCGCCAAGCCTCACAGGCTGGCCGTGACACCTCCATGTCGAGATGGACCAAGGTCGGCAGAGTTTGCTGACTTGACCAGACCGATGCCGATATGAGCACCCAGGCCAGACGACTGCTGGGTCATCTGCCAATCGGTTCAGCGCTCTGGGTTCTGCCGCCAGCACTCCGTCAAACGCAGGCAAGTTCCGCCTTTTTTTTTTGTTCCGAGTCGGCGCCATTGTGTCGACGGCCATGGTTCCTTCATGGTGTCCCTCGTTGATTCCTCGTTGATTTTCATGTCTATTAACTATCTATTCTTTTGATCTGTCCTTATCTTCTATTGGATCAGCTTGCTTTTTGCGTTCAAAATCGAAATGTACCAATTTAACATAACAACAGGACCAGCAGGACGCCCCCCGCAACAACAGGACAAAAAGTAAGTACAGCGCCCAAGAACACATTTCCGCTGATCTTGCTAACACTGTTTGCCCAGCTACCATGTAACGGCCGAAGCTATCCAGGCCGACTTGACGGCCGGCAAGGATCTGCCATTATGGATATTTTCTGCTTATGGACCAGGCAAGAACGCCCCGAGACAGCTCTTTGGCGGCCCGTCACGCGAGCAGAGTTTTGAAGAGATGCGACTGCGACATTATGAAGCGACTGCTGCAGGTAACATGAACCAAGCAGTCCAAGAGGCCCAGAAACTACATGAGGAGACAATGAACCAGATCCGCGTGATCTTGAGCGACCTCAACGGCGCGGTCAAGTATGTCCTGGCCGGAGAGAATGAGCACCCAAACCGCATCGATATTACCGAGGGAAAACTATCTACACAGCAGCCTGCATTCGGCCAGCCAAGCGCTACCCCTACGCCTTCAACGACTCCGGCATTTGGTCAGCCTAGTGCTTTTGGGCAGCCTTCATCAACACCTGCTTTTGGACAACCGTCGAATCTGGGCACACAAAAGCCGGCCTTTGGCCAGCCGTCGGCTTTTGGACAACCCTCTACGCTTGGGTCCGGTATAGCAAAACCAGCATTCGGACAACCCTCTTTCGGCCAGCCTTCTTTTGGCCAACCTTCATTTGGTCAGCCATCAGCCCCGAGAGCGCTAGGGTTTGGGCAACCTAGCGCGGGACCGTCGCCATTCGCACAACCCACGCAAGCCAATCCGTTGGCACAGGGCGGAGCGGCGCCTTTTGGCCAGGGTACTACCCCGTCTCCATTCGGGCAGGCCGCTGGCCAGACGACGGTATCGCCATTTGCACAGATTAGCGGCCAGCAGAACGCACCGGCAGGTGGAGGATTTGGACAACCATCAGCACTCAGTAGTGGTGGAGGTGGATTCGGCCAGCCATCTCAATCCGCGGCTTCACCGTTTGGCCAACCTCAGCAACAGCAGACGCAAACGCTGAATCCGTTCGGACAAGCGCCGAGCACAGCAGCAGCACCAGGTGGATTTGGCCAGCCAGCGGCTGCAGCTCAACCTGCTCAACCTGCTCAACCTAGCCTTCCCAGAGCGCCGCTTGGCCCTAAGCCAGTTATCCAAGTTGAGCAAGGCGAGCTTAACCCAATCCCCGATCTCGCAGGCGAGACCGTCCGAAACCAGATGACACAGAAGATCACGCAATGGAAAGGACGGCCGGTTGAGTACAAGGACGGCCACCCGCAATATCTTCACCCTCAGGATAACAAGACCTGGGTGCGCATTTTCTTCCCCGACGGACCGCCTGAGGTTGCTACACTGCGGGACTGTGCCGGCCTAGAAGACGAGTATACGCCAGCGGTCACGGAGCAATATCAATTTTTTGTACAGAATGGGTACTTCAAGGACGGGCATTTCCCGTTTGTGCCGCCCAAGACTGAGTGGGTGTCGTTTGACTTTTGAGGTCTTGTATTCATGACGAACAGGCAGGGTTGGCGTTGCATAGAGTTTTCTGGACTTGGGCGAGTTGATGCACTCGATATATTCACACGAAGTCTGTCTAAACATATATTTATTCTTCTTAAAAGTACCGGCGTTGAAGCCCAACTGCGGCTATGGTGAACCACGAATGAACAAGCAGACTAATTACTTCCGCACTGCTTCTTCTTTGTAACATTCCCCGTTCTACTCGCATTGTACCTCCATGTTAAACCCAAACATTCATTACTATTGATAATAAATTCGCCGCGAGAAGCGGGGTTGGGCCAGGGTCGCTCTTGGCGCGCGCCCGTCACTGGCCGGGGCGGCTTTAGGACAAGACGTCAACCAACCTCCGAGGCTCTCCTTCGTTCGCTACGATCCTTTGAGCGACGACCAACAGGCTTCTGATTGTCCAGACCCCCCGGCCTCTTCACACGTGCAGCCACGCTAAAGCCACCATGGAGCCCGGTATTACCAAGTATAAGGACCGAGGAGCCAGCCGGCCTTGTGTCCCTGTGTCCCTTGCGTGCAGGCTGCCTGTGAGCCTGCTGGTCTTCATTGCTGTCTGACCTGAGAAGGGACGCTTTTCCTTTTCGTCTTGCAACATCCACATGCGCAGATGGTCTGATATGTCGGGTCGATGTGTGTTGAACTTAGGGGTCAAGCCAACCATTGCGGGCGTATAGTATAAGTTCCTGTATCACTGCAGCTCATATACTATCCGCATGTGTCATGCCGCTATTCGTGCTATGGCAATTATTGGTGATTGCGCCGTTGGTCTGGGCAATCACCATCGACATCAATGACCCCGATTCTTTCAAAACGAGCGCGGCCACCGTGGCCAGCGACATGATGACATACTACGCCAACAGAGCCAGCAAGGACATCCCAGGCAAATTTGACGGAACCTGGTGGGAAGGCGGAGCGATGTTCATGGGTTTGATGCAATATTGGCATTGGACTGGCGACGCGACCTGGAACGACCAGGTCAATGCCGGGATGGTCTGGCAGGCTGGCTCGGCAGGCGATTTTTTCACAGCCAACTATAGTGGTTATTTGGTGGGTTGGATCCTGTATCGCTCTTTGCCGTTGTATTCTGGTTCTAACGAGTGTAGGGCAACGACGATCAAGCGTTTTGGGCATTGGCAGCCTTGACAGCGGCCGAGTTGAACTACCCCGAAGTCCCCAATGCGCCGTCGTGGCTGAGCATGGCGCAGGGAGTGTTTAACGACCAAGTGGGCCGATGGGATACGACCAGCTGCAAGGGTGGGTTGCGTTGGCAACTATATCCATTTCAGTCAGGGTACAAAATCAAAAATGCCATCTCCAACGGCGGACTGTTCCAGATCGCTGCGCGGCTAGCTCGTTATACAGAGAACCAGACGTATGCCGACTGGGCAGAGAAGATTTGGGACTGGAGTGCAACGACTCCGTTGCTGGACACGTCGACATGGTATATTGACGACACGACGACGACCCAGTCGGACTGTACAGACCATGGAGACATCCAGTGGACGTACAACTATGGTACATATCTGATGGGTGCTGCGTATTTGTACAACATGGTGAGGAGCTCTTTACTTTGTTTCTAGAGTGATCGACTAAATGTAGCTTAAGACGAATGCCGGCTCGAAATGGAAAGCTGCCGTGGACGGGCTCCTCAATCGGACCTTTTCGACGTTTTTTCCCAGTAAATATGGCGGCAATGTCATGTCGGAGACAGCGTGCGAAACATTGCACACCTGTGATCGCAATCAGATTTGCTTCAAGGGCTTTCTGGCAGCATGGCTGGCGACCACCAGCCAGCTTGTTCCGTACACGCAAGGCGAAATCATCCCGAAGCTGCAGTACTCGGCGGTAGCAGCAGGCAAACAGTGCACCGGGCTCGAGGACCATGCACACTGCGGAGTGCAGTGGTTCAATTCGACGTGGGACGGCAGCTCGGGTATCGAGCAGCAGATGGCCGTCCTCAGCCTCTTCGCCAACAACCTGGTTGCGTTTAGTGAGAGGCAGAGTGGAAGCAACACCGGCGGTGGCAGTTCCAACTACACATCGCCCAAGCAGCCAGCACCCATCACGGCTGGAACGGGAGGGAACAGCACAAGCGACCCGAGTGCAGGCTCGAGCAACACGGAAAACACCGACCCCAGCGCCGGGTTGTTGAACATCGGGACAGCAGACCGCGCCGGCGCCGGGATTATCACAGCGGCGTTTGTGAGCTCATGGCTTGGGATGCTGATCTGGCTCGCACATGGGGCAACGGAAGGATAAGCTTCCATTTCCATTATAAACACAACCGCATTCCCCATGCATATGAGTAGATTACAGGTATATATTTGTTAACAGGCCACAGCTGAGCGCAGCACAGCCACGTCCAACATCTGGCTATGGGTGTAGGATTTTGTAATGTGTGAAAACGACGCGTCGGAAACCAGCCCAATAATCCCGCAAACTTTTAACTACATAGAGTGTTCCAATAACATTCCTACGTACTAGAAAATTTGGGAATAGAGAAGTGGGGCGACGCAATGATAAGTAGGGTTCGTTGTTTGGCTGGTGGAAGCGCAATATAAAGCGGAATATATTGCGATTCTAGCTTCGCCACGGGATAGGCAACGAGCAGACATCTGGGGTAAAAAATATAAAGACCCCCTGTTTCGTTGGTCATGAATTGATAACAGCAATAATAGCTTCATCTTTGAAATCTTTAAACAATTCCACGTTATCAATGATACTTCTACAAACTGTCCTACTTCTGGCAGGGGCCCGGTCTGTCCTTGCCAAGTGTAAATGTGTATGTTACCAGTGACTTACATCGCAACTAATGCTCCATATCTGACCTTTATTTTTTTTCTGAGGATGAAGACTCCCACAGACGATTGCTGGCCATCTGTGGACTCATGGAACGCCCTCAACAGCTCCGTTGGCGGAAAACTCGCGCACAACGAACCGATTGCCAGACCCTGCTACCACGGCCCAGGCTACAGCTCTGATCTCTGTCAAGGGGTCAGCGCCAACTGGACAAGCAATACATACCAAGCGAGCTTTCCAATTGGATACAGCTATCCACTCGTTGAAAGTTGTCCCCCTGTTAATGCTAGTGTGGCTGGCTATCCGCAGTGTGACCTGGGCAACTATCCTGTGTACACCATCAAGGCGACGACGGCGGCTGATATTGCTACTGGAATCAAGTTTGCAAATGACAATAATGTGAGATTGATCATTAAGAACACTGGACATGATATTTCGCAGCGGTTAGTATATTATCACAAGGCTTCTACTATCCTTTCTGTATAGATACTGAAGATATCAGATCGCAAGGATACGGCAGCTTATCTATCTGGATCAAGACGATAAAAGATGGACTCCATTTCCACGACAAATTCATTCCCTCCAACGGATCCTGTCCTTCTAACTGGACTGGAAATGCAATTACTATAGGTGGTGGATATGTGTGGCAGGATGTATACGACTTTGCCGGCGAGCACGGCGTCATCGCCGTTGGCGGAGGGGATCCGGTAAGCTCAAAATTTCTCACATCAGTCGAAGAAGAGCGAAAAATATGAGCTAACAAGACTCCAGACAGTTGGTGCTATTGGCGGCTTCTTGCAGGGAGCCGGCCATGGCCCTACAAGCCACTTCTTCGGACTCGGCGCAGATCAGGTTTTGGAATACAAAGTCGTGCTGGCATCTGGAGAGCTAGTCACTGCCAACGCCTGCCAGTATACAGACCTCTTCACTGCCCTCCGCGGAGGAGGTGGTGGCACCTACGGCGTGGTCATTTCGGCCACGATCAAAGCCCACCCAACACGTCCTGTTCTGGGCCATAATTTGGACATCATTGCATTGAATGGCAACAACTCCCCGGTGCTTGAGGTTACGGCCAATATCATGTCGAAATTGGCTGCTCTCTCCGATGCAGGATACTCGGGCACTGCAATCTTCTCACCTGTAGTTGGAGCGCTGGCATAAGAACAACCTTTCCTGAAACTGCTTGAAGACGATTCCACCGAGGCTGTGGAAGAGGCCAAAGATGTCATGCACCGGCTCGTTCTAGATGATTTGCTTCCAAATAACGGAACCTCATATCTTGTTTTATCAGCCTTCACCACGTACCCTTCGTTCCATGCTTACTACGCCAGCCAGCACCATACCAGCCCTGGTTCGAATAGACCGATCATGGCATCGCGCTTTTTTGACAAACAAACCCTCGAGTCCCCGCACAACAATCTGACGGAGCTTCTTGAGACGCTCACTACCGAGACCAGCCCAGTGCCGCAGACAAACGAATGGGCAACCTTGTTCAATATTGTCGCGGGCGGCAAAGTTCTTGACCCGGCACCGCACACTTCGATGAACCCAGCGTGGCGGAGAACGCATCTCTTGCTTCAGCAAGTGGATGTGTGGCCCGACAATGCCGGGACCGAGGAGATTCAAGAGGTCCGAAACCAGCTCACCTATCGAAAATTGAAAGCGATGAAGGACATGGCTCCGGACATGGGCACTTACGCGAACGAGGCAGACCCGTATGACCCGGAGTGGCGACAGGACTGGTTTGGAGACAACTACGAGTGGCTCGCCTCGGTAAAAAGGAAGTATGACCCGGAGGACGTGTTTTGGTGCTGGCGATGCGTCGGAAACGAGGGCTGGGCTGAGGTGACGGGAGGCGCGTGGTTTGGGCCGTTGTGCAAGACTGGGAATTAGTTTTCGGCTGCGAGTACCTACACATGCATATATGCATATATTTGTTGATAGATTTCCGTTCTCATGAACTGCGGGCAATCTCAATGGATCAATGGATCAATTGATGCAGGGGATATGTCTAGTATATTGTATGTAACATTTAGTTTATTGTTATTCAAAACTGTAAATTAGCTTTATAGCTATATCTTACATCAATTGAGATGTAGATAGAACAAGAAGGTGTTTTATTAACAGTTGAGTAGTAATCTATCTAAGTAAATATATATATATATCTCTACATACTAACTAATCTAAATAGCTTTGACCTGGATATTTCTAATTGTGATTTTTCTGAAACGGCATTGAATAATCTTAGATTTGGGTTCGAGGCTTATACACGATAGACAGTTTGATCGTGAAAGAATGATACAGAAGTGCCAAAACTTAAGGCCCTGGTTCACACTTTCACAAAGAGCTTGAATCCCACTTTCATAGTACGCACAGTAGTGAGAATAGCAGTGGAAGCGAAGAACATGACTCCACACCAAACGATCAGACCGGTCCAGTTCCTATTATTGCTGTCCCCGAGAATAGCACCCGCTACAGGGCTGCCGATGAGTGCGCCGAGGCCAATGATGGCAAAACTCATTCCCAATCGTGTTGCCCAGACACTCTTATCGGGCGATAGGCTCGTCACTATCGGGATCGGAAGAGAGACGTAAGGGGCGGAGACGAAACCGTAGACGACTGTGAACGCAACGACGCCACCTGTGGTCTTAATGCCCAAGAGAGCAAACGCCAAGGCGCCAGAAATGATCCCGAAGATAATCTGCACATTCATGAGTCCATAGCGCCCGGCGAGCCAGTTGGGGATGAGACGTCCGAAAAAGGATCCGGCGTTCAGAATTGGGAGGAGGTAATTGGCAAGGCTCTGGTCGGTAGAACACTCTTCTATGGCATAGAGGGAAATAAAATAGTAAAAGACATAGAGCCCCAGGAAGTTGACGAAGAAGCTCAAACAAGCAATGAGGTAGAGCTTGTCCTTGAAATGTCTGAGGTCGATAACTTTTCTCTTTCGTGGATTCTTTCCAACTCGTACGCGCATCACGGCAGCAGCGAAGAGCATGGTGCCGAGAGCCATAAAGCCCATGATCCGTACCGTCCATGGAAATCCAATCTGTTCTGTAAGGCGCTGAAGCATTATGGGGTATATTATAGCACCTGAAGAAAATCTTAATTGCGTGTTCCTTTCTTTCCTTTCCCAGAGGACCATCAACTTACCAATACTTGATCCGCTCACCGAGATTCCAATTGCGAGAGGAGTGCGAGTCGAAAACCACTGCGACACGACCGATGAAGCCGGCAAGAAGATGAGACCAAAGCCAATGCCAGTCACGATGGTCTGGGCCAAAAAGAACTGGTAGTATGAATGGCATAAGCTGACCATCATTAAGCCGAAGACGGTGACTACGGTCCCCATGCCGAGCAGGAGGAGGAGGTGTCCCGTATCCAGCAGTGGACCGGTGAAAATGCAGACAAGGTAGCAAACGAGGAACTGGGCCGAGCCAATCCATGCAATTGTCGAAGCAGACTCGTTCTTGAGAAGATCTGTCTCGTAGATGCTTTGAAACTGACCATACGAATTGAGCAAGCCAAGGACGTTGAACATGATGGTCCAGGCGCCAGCAACCTGTAGCCAGGCCATAAAACCCCCATTTGGCGGTGCCAGGGGCTGTGAATCATCTTGCTGTTTCCTTGAAGAGGCCTGTAGCGCGTTGCTGTCTTCAGACTCGTGTTGCTGTACCTTGGAATCCATTTTCGAGAATTTTGCTAGCGAGAAGAGGAGAGTTGAGATTGAGCAACATGATAAAACGAGCAGGGGTAAATAAAATAATTATATGGTCTTTGGTGACAGCTTAACAGCCAAATTAATTAGTAAGGTACGTCCTGTGTATATACTTCATATCTTGGCATTCCCTTAAAGCGGCGGCACTGCATGATCGGCGTGGCCCCATCAAGGCAAGTTGAAATTGCCTATTTTTCTTCTGGGGCAAAGCTAACAACATCAATTGATATGGCTTCCGCCGTATATATATGGACAGAATGTGCAATTTAATAAAAATTAAAAAGACAGAAAAGATAGTCTACACCATCCAGACGTCGATACACAAATAGATCGTAAACTAGTGGTCTCAGGCTCTGAGAACTAGATTATTAAGCTCTGGGATCTGGCTCCTGACATTTGACAGATCCTAAAAGGCCACTCTAATAAGTTTATTACAGTAGCATTCTCTAGATAGGACATTAAAATTTCAAAATACTAATATAAAATCAAGTGTTATTTTTATCACTTTCGTTCATTTTTATTGTTGGCAAAACCCACCAATTATATCTGACAAATAGGGCCCACACGGCGCATAAGAGAGACCTGCAGAGCGACGCGCAAAGCCCTGGTTTCGGGCCTGTGCACACGTCAGCCCATGCACTATTTGGTATAATTAATTACATACAGAGTACGTACTAGGATTTACACCGTAATGAATTATGCATTGCACATCAACGGCCATATCTTTGCAGATCCGATAGCTCGCACAGAGTGCACACGACAAGAAACAGCAGTAGCGGTAAGAAAAGAGAGCAGAGTAAAACAACAATAATAAAACAGATCCATAGTAATTAACTAATTAGGCAGCTAATACTCCGTAACGGTTCCACGGTTTTCTAGGGGCGGCAGCGCCAGGCCGAGACGGGCCTAGCGGCGCCCACAAATCCACCGCCAAGCCCCGGCTCGGCTGGGCTGGGCTGAGTCTGCTAGTGGCCGATTTCTTTCCCTGCGCTCTCACCACCGCTCCTCGTTAATCCCTCGGACAGAGTACGCTCACCCTCTGCTCTGCTGCACACGGCCATCCCCATCTGCTGTCTCCTTTATACCAAGACTCTGCTTCCGCTCTTTCAGTCGGCCTCGCTCTGCTAGGCTGGCCTGTACATCCTCGCCCCTGGCCCTGTCCTCGGCCCTCCCAGGGTCCCCTCCTGGCAACACGACGTTTCTGGAAAACGCTTCCGCCTGGCTGGACATGAAATGAGTCCCTCGCCGAACCGCAACGAGACCGATCTCTTTGCCTAACTACTACTCGTCACAATATGCGCTGGAGGGTGCCCGGCCGATCGACGACGACGTCTCTGCCGGCCAGCGCCGCTCTCTTGCTCCTCCCGTCCCTCCTGCTCACAGCTCCGCAGCAGCTGTCCTACGCCCAGCAACAGAATCATCCCCAACAACAACACTACCACCAGCAATACGATGCCGCAATATCGTCCATCCACCCGACCGCGGGCCCGACCGGCCACACCGTCATCGACGAATCGCCCCATACGTATTTCCGAGACACCCACCCCCACAAACACCCGGACGTGAAGAAGAATCCGGACAACGATGTGAGCGCCCTGGCGACTCTGGCTCTGGCAGGCTCAGATAGCCCTGCCGTGCGAGCCCCTCCTGCCCAGCCCGGCAGCCCAACCGCCGGCCTGGTGTCGCAGCTTCAAGCGCGGTCCCTGCAGGACTGGGAGGTTGAGGACTTTGTCCTACTGGCGACCGTCGATGGTACCATTCACGCGCGAGACCGCAAGACTGGCTCCCCCCGCTGGGCCCTCGAGGTCCCCGGCAGTCCCATGGTCGAGAGTATCTACCATAACCGCTCGTCTAGCAGCTTCGACGCAGAGACCTCCACCAGCGATGACGATTTTCTCTGGATCATCGAGCCCAGCCGTGATGGCAGTCTGTACATTTTCAGCCCTGGCCCGGAAGGCGGCCTTCAGCAGTTAGGTCTTACCGTGAAAGACCTGGTTAACGAAACTCCATACTCGGGAACCGACCCCCCCGTGACGTATACCGCCTTGAAGGAGACCACCCTGTACACTGTCGACGCCCGCACAGGAAATGTGCTGCGTGTCTTCAGCTCACGCGGGCCCATTGCTCCGGACCAGAGCTGCAAGATCGATAAGCCCGGTGTCGACGGTGAAGGTGATTGTGATACTCCAACCGGCACTTTGACTCTCGGCAGAATCCAGTACATCGTCCGCATTCAAAACACCGAGAATGGCGAAGAGATTTGCACCCTCAAATACTCCGAGTGGGCACCAAACAACCGTGATGTCGACCTCCAAAGCCAATACTACCAGACAATGGACCAGAGTCACATCTACAGCATGCACGACGGCGTTGTCCTCGGCTTCGACCACTCCCGCATGGAACGGCCGCGGTACACACAACGCTTCTCCAGTCCGGTTGTACGTGTCTTTGACGTAGCACGCCCGGTGAATGTCGACTCGCCGGATTCCCCTCTTCCACTCGTCTTGCTCTCCCAGCCTCTTGAGCCACCTGACCCGGACTACGCCACCTCCCCCGATTCCGAGCACCGAGTGTTTATTGACTGCACGGAGGAGGGCGGATGGTTTGCCATGTCGGAATTGACCTACCCCCTTGTGACGGGCAGGGCCGAGCTCGCACAATGCTACGACAAGGACTTTTTCCGCGACAGCCACTCACTATTGAATCTCGATCTCCAACGTCAACGCAAGGCATTGGTCGGTGTTCACTCGCTCGGTATGTCATCTGCGCGCCGCAGCCAGCGAGGAGGTATACATAGTGTTTCGGGTCCATCGGCGATTGGTGGCGGCCCTAATGGTACTCCCCGAAACGTGCCCAGCTCTCCGTCGTACCTGGCTTCGCCTCCGGCTCTTCGGCAAAGCGTCATTATTCGCACTGGCTGGGAAAACCGCACCGACATTGTTGTTTTGGTAATTCTTGCCTTTTTTGCATATTTCATCTATGTGAACTCGGCGCTTTTCCAGGAACAGCTGAAACAGAAGCTGGACCTGAAGAATATCCTAGCCGGATACGAGCAACAATTATCCTCGACACCTCCAACATCCCCAATAGCGACTTCGTTCCGCCAAGATTCAGGCCCCCTCGATGGCGTGCGAGCGGAATTGGCCACTCCCAAGAAGCCTCGCGTGCAGATCGACGAGCCCGAGGTCTTTGAAAATAAAGTCTCGACTCCACGAAGCGCCTCACAAACCCCGGATCCAGACTCAACCCGGATCCAGACTCAACACCCAGAGTGCGCATCCGCGAGCCGTCGCGAGGACCGGATGAAGAAGGAGATGAACTGAACTTGCAGGAGCCTGGGACCAAAAAGAAGAAACGTCAGCGTGGCCAGCGTGGTGGCAAAGCTCATAAGCGTAAACCAAAGCCAGGCTCGGAGGGCGATAAAGCTGAGACACCGGTCATGGACCAGATCCAGTCCCTCGCCCCACCGTCTGGTCTTGAGCCAGACGTTCAACTAACTCGTCAGGTATCGAACGAAATTTTGGAAGTCGACGGGGCTATTCGCATTGGCCAGCTCAAGGTTTATACGGATACCGTTCTTGGTCATGGCAGTCATGGCACCATTGTATACAAGGGCTCTTTTGACGGACGAGACGTCGCTGTCAAGCGTATGCTCGTGGAATTCTACGATATTGCGTCTCATGAAGTTAGTCTCTTACAAGAGAGCGACGATCACGCCAATGTCATTCGGTACTACTGCCGTGAACAGGCTACGGGGTTTCTGTATATAGCCCTGGAACTGTGTCCTGCGTCGTTGCAAGATGTAGTCGAGAGATCTCAAGATTTCCCTCAACTGGTTACTGGCGGCTTAGATGTGCCAGACGTGTTGCGGCAGATCACTCTTGGAGTACGCTACCTGCATTCACTCAAAATCGTGCATCGTGATTTGAAACCGCAGAATATATTGGTTGCCACTCCTCGGGGACGCAGTACCGGCACACACCCCGCGTTGCGACTGTTAATCTCCGATTTTGGTCTCTGCAAAAAGCTCGAAGATAACCAGAGTTCATTCCGAGCGACAACAGCACACGCAGCTGGCACATCTGGATGGCGAGCGCCGGAGCTGCTGGTAGATGAAGACCAACAGTCGGCCATGCTGATCAACGGTGGGCACTCAAATCACACCGAGTCATCTGAGCCAGCTGTGGTTGATCCACAGACTAACCGACGTGCAACTCGAGCCATTGACATATTTTCACTGGGATGCGTCTTTTACTATGTCCTCACACGCGGTGGCCATCCGTACGACAAGGATGGCAAGTTCATGCGCGAGGCCAATATTGTTAAAGGGAATCACAACCTGGATGACTTGCAACGCTTGGGAGATTATGCATATGAAGCCGATGATCTCATTCGTAGCATGTTGAGCCTAAACCCTCGTCTACGGTATGCATTGGATATCGCGTTCATCTTACATTGGGTGGGAACTATTTGCTAATTTAATTATACAGACCAGACGCCACCACAGTCCTGATGCACCCCTTTTTCTGGGGACCATCCGAGCGACTGAACTTTTTATGCGATGTGTCTGACCACTTTGAGTTTGAGCCTCGCGACCCGCCGTCTCCAGCACTCGAATACCTCGAGTCTGTAGCCAAGGACGTGATGGGACCGGACATGGACTTTTTGAAACTGCTCCCTAGGGACTTTAAAGACAGCCTGGGCAAGCAACGAAAATACACTGGGTCTCGTATGCTCGATCTGCTACGTGCCCTCCGCAACAAACGCAACCACTATAACGACATGCCTGAACATCTGAAGGCACATATTGGCGGCCTGCCCGAGGGCTATTTGTGCTTCTGGACAGTCAGATTCCCGTCACTGTTGATGAATTGCCATGCCGTGGTGGCAGATCTGGGTTTGGGGCATATTGAGCGCTTTCAACGGTATTTCACTCCGCCGGAGTGATCATAAATAAACCATTTATTTTTTTTTGTGTTTGGGTTGGGCTTTGTAGAAGTGCATGATATATATAGGTAATGAAATAATGATTGATGATAATATTTTGCTATGCTATATAAGGGTCATGGCCTTTTCTTTGCAATAGAAACCGCTTACTAAAGTCCGGGGACTAAGAATGGCTTGATTGACTGTGTTTATTTCGGATTCCAAAAAGACAAAAAAGAGAAGTAACAGACGCAGATGACTGATCTACAGGCCCCTGGACATCTATCTCACCCTAGCCCATCATCGAGACGTGCATGCATGTGTATGAATAGGGTGCAACCCGATTTAAAACGGACAACAATAAAACAAAACACAAAGAAGAAGGAAAAAAAAGGCCACCGATGCCATTCCGAAGTAAGATCGATACTACCAGTTGAGTATCGAAGCAAGCCCTTACTATCCAGCAGGCTTACTTATACAGACACAGCCAAGAAAGACCACGACCAAGATTACTCATGCTAAGGCCGCACTTTTCTCAGGACTTTCATAGCCATGTAACACGCCCACGCGGAGGTGTAGGCGCCCGCGGTGCCGGCGATCCAGATTGGTCGATGGATATTGAGCGAGGTGACCAGGATTTCTTTCTTTGATCGTTCTGTGGCTTTGTCAGCTGGTTGCTGCTGATGGAAGTGATAAAGGGATGGAGGGATGAAGTGATGGGGTGAAGGAAGTGATCGAGCTGATGGGGGATATGGAGGACAGGGATAGGGGACGTACCAGTCTGCCAGAAGCGGGTTCGCCAGCTCTGACCAACCTGCTCGCGGGCTCGAGAGGGGATCTTGAAGATCTCACGCAGGACCTGGCCTGCTTGGGAGACGACGGCGGAGGACATGACGACGGTGATGGGATGTTGTCTTTCAAAGAGATGATGATGAAGACGAGAGTGAAGAGAAGAAAGGCCGCCGGGGTCTGCTTTGTGGTAGATGATACGTGATGAGGATGATGATGTTGATGATACTTGATGAAGAGGATGAAGATGATGAAGTCAACAGCAGAGAGAGCAGTGATGGTTACACGCACAGGCACACTGTGACATGGTGGCCAGAACAGCAGGGCCGCCACACCAGGCGTCCCTCCCTTATATACAATAACTGGTGGAGGGCGAGCCTAATCACGTGTGGAGGGGGGGGGAGGGCCACAGCCGGGGTCTATCAGAGGCAAGAGCAAGCGCAAATAAGAAGCACGCAGCGAGTCCACCTTGGGCTGCTGGGTGGGGCAGGAGGGCCAAGGGCGTCGGCGCTAGTCGATACCTAGTCAAACTGTCACACAAATCCGGGGGTGGAGCCAATCCGGGGGTGGGCGCCCCACCCACCTCTTGCCTTGGGTTATGCTGGCCGGTGCCCTCCTTCCCCTTTTGCACGGGCGCGCTGTTTGCGCTGTTTGTCAGAGTCGCACGTCAGTCTGGCCAGCACAGCGAGATCACTACTTAATTATTAGCATTGAAGTGGACAGACAGTCGACGACCATAATCAGCACGCACACCCATCACGCATCGCATCAGGCCACCGTCTGATATATCCAAAACGCACTGCCCCGGCTGCCTGCCAGCCAGTCAGACCAACCGATCCCCCGGGCAATGCTCATGATTGGCAGCGGTCGACGCCCGCCTGCGTCACCGCTCGCCGTGTGCGGTCTCGCCACTGGCTCGTGTAGCCATTCGTCAATGCTGACCGGCCTGACATTCCCTTCCTTTCACAGGCATGCCAATCGACACTATTGATCGCTACACACGCTACACACTGCGTCATTGAAACATCAAGGAGGGGTAGCGCAGAATCCCGGGCTCGTCGATGCAACCGACGATCGAACCGCTCTACAGGTCATCAAAGAACCGGCGAATCTGCTCTTCTACCCACTTCGACCGTCGCTGGATGTCAGACACCTCCTTGATGCCTTCGTTGGTAATGTAAATGTCGACTAGGCTAGGGGGCACCTGTTCAAAGTAGATGTTCTTGACTGCGACCGCGACCGTCGCCGAACCGCGCCCAGCCGTCGCATCGACCGCATCGAGCCCTTCCAGCGTGCCCCATGCTGCAGCCTCCCTCCACCCCCGCATTACTTCAGCTGGCTGGTTGCTCTCCTCCGAGTGGCCGTTTGGCCCTGCCACTTTGTCTACCTCGCTTAGCACGACCACTTTGGCCTGTGGGCTAACATGCTTGGCCGCTAGCACTGCCGGGAGACTGCCCGTCTTGTTGCTTACGCCGCCGTCTGCTGTGACCCGATCGGCGCCTAGTAGCAGGAGATCAATACCGGCCGATGCAAGGGCCGCCGATGCGTCTGTGTACAAGGTTACGTGGAGTTTGGGGCAGTTATCTTCGCCCTCATCATTGTCGCTACTCTCTCGGTTTTGATAAGATGACAGAATCGACGAAGCGAGACCGACACCCTCGAAAAGCGGGCGCGATTCCAAGATGCGCAGATCAATAGCATGTATGTCCGTCGTCGTGGTTAGGAGATGGAGGAGAGATTCCCGGATCGTTGAGCTTGCTGACAGCGTTAGAATCCGCAACGTCATGCCGCCGTCATCCCCCTCTCGTCGGTCTATGAGCACCTCATGCTTGACATAGGTCGCGAACACCTTGGAGAGTTCTGCCGTCATCGCCCTCCGCTCATCGACCAGAGAGCTCATGAGTTGCTCAACGTACTCTGCATGGTATTGCCCGTCGCGTTGAAAATCCTCGAGTTCTGTCAGGGCTGTGATCAGGGCGCTCGCGATCGCTGCTTTCATGGACTCTCTCCCGTTTGCCCAAATGTGCCATGCGGCTAGTCGTACCTTTTTCCACCACTCCTCCCAGTTTGCTTCCCCTTCGTATCCCTCTGAAGGCGGCATAGCGACCAGTATATCTCTAAAAATGCGTAGTGCAATCGTAGCCAGCTCTCTGGCGCCGCTCGCATGATCGTCTTGCAGTTGCTGCAAGCCGTCTCGCAACCTCTTCCCCGATGTCGAGCCTAGCTCGTACTCGGGGTATACCCGTATCAGGGAATCAGCAATTCTCGGTACGAGCTTCTGCCCACTGACTGTTGCCTCTGCCCCATCCTCGAATAAGCGATGCAGAACTTCCTCCGGGTTGTACCAGTTGTGAAAGTCGTGCTCCCAATCCAGCACAACCCCGTCGGTCTTGTCTACCGAGAGGTTCCTCTCGTCCACCTCGGTGTGTGAACATGGATAGGACTTGAGCAAAAAGGCAAAAGGGTAAATTGTCCACTCTCTGCCGACGGCATAGTCCTGAAACGTGAACGGCCGCCCTTTGCGCCACAGTTTGACCGACGACGGTGTCAGCGACGTCTCTTCCTTGAGTTCTCTCCACGCCGCGTCCAGCGGAGTCGAGTCTGCCTGCCCGTCGATGCTGCCGGATATCGGCGCTAGGTGGTGTCTGTTATAATCGCTTCTGTTAGCCTGTTCTCCGTATGGCTACGAGTTTCGTAGGGAACACGCAACTGGTATGTGCGGACCTTGTCGCTGCGCCGAAACAGCGCAACTTCGGCGGCCGAGGCGTGGATATCAGAGTACTTGAAGAGGAAGCTGGACACAACAGAGCGCCTCTGCAGGGTGGCGCTGCTCTGGTCGGGATCGGCTTGTGTAGATGGCATTTTGCACTGTCTGTTGAGGATTTCTCACGCAAGAGACGCGTGGTAGCCGTGTCTACTGCTAATTACGTACCTATATAGTCAAATAGTTCACTTACTGGGCAAACACAAACAGAGCCAGGTGACATCATGCGGGGGGGCTTTAAACCCGGCAGTCCGGGCCCAACCCCCTCCTCGGTTCGCATATCGGATTTGCTGGTGATCAAAGAGTTGAACATGCAGCGAGTGAATTGAATTTTGGAGTTTAAGACTGCCTGCCCTGGGGTCTAGACCGTGCGGCAATGTGCTCTTGCTTGACATTTGTATGCTACTCTGCGATTAACGTACGTACGTACTCTGAGGGACTTCGGAAGCAATCTAATAATGTGATAGCACTACTCTGTACTCTGCAATTACTGAGTATGCAACAATTGAGCAAAGGAACCGCTTAATAATTAATTAATTAACGCGTCGACGCGGTGAGGGCTGCCGCGCCTTTCCCAATCGGGCAAGAAGCCGTCGGCGATCGAAAGATTTCCTGACCGACGACGCCCTGAAGCAAATGAACTACTATCGCCGTTTGCCTCTTTGCTCTCATCCCCGCGTCGTTCCTTTTTAATCTGCGTCCTTTTCCTTCTTCTGATACTATAAATAAACCAACACCTAATCTTTTCTTTTTTTTCCGTCTGGAAATTGTCCTTCTGCTTTTTCTTGTCTTTCTGTACCGTCCGTCGTTTGCAAGTCCCTAGCATAGCAGGCACAGATTGATTTGCTTGAGAGGAAAGAGAGACAGAGAGAGAGCTGTCATCGCCTGTCAAGTGCCCTTCTCTCATCTCGCTTCATCTCAGTGCTCTCCACGACATGACCATCTTCCCATGGTTTTTCTACGCTTAACCGTCAAGGTCCTCCCCCGGGAGCGGCTCACGCCAGTCTACCAGCGAAACGGCGATACAGACGACGTGACGGTAAATGCACCTGCTGGGAAACCCATTACCTTTCTCGTGCCAGTGCGAGATCCAGACAATGTCTCGCTGGGCGCCCTTGCTGGGCTGATACAGGAGAAGTGGAAAAAACTCAGACCAACCGCAGAGTGAGTGCTGTCCCGCAACCCCCTCCCCCTCCCCTTCCTTTTTTTGTCTACAATTCGTGTGTCTATTATATCTAATGCTTTCATGAAACAAACAATAGACCATTGTATATCAAGAAAATCCTCCACGAAGAATATCCCCATGAAAACCTCGACGTCGACCTCTCCGTCGCCGACGTATTCGTCCAGCATGGCCGTGCATCTGCAGATGGACAGGACCAAAGGGCCACTGCTATCGTTGAGCAAAAACCACTCACACGAGCCCCGTTCGTTCGTGAGGATTCTGTCTTCCAAGACTGGGCGAGTGCAGCAACGGCAAGCCGCTCGTTCTCCACAACCGGAGGATCTCATTCTTTCCAGCCGCCCGCGCCTTCAATCACTACCATCCAAGAAGACGAGCCGTCATTGAGTCATGCGTCGTCTCACAGCAACAACGAGCACATAGAACTTGAGTCTGCCCACAATGGTTCCAGAACTTCCGGACTTAAATCTCCGTCCCACGACATCCCTATGCAGTCTGTGGAGCGAGACCAGCCTGGTGATGGCACTGAACTCCCAGAATCGCCAACATGGAAGCAGAATTTCAATGCCGATGACCGTGAGATTAGCGAGAGCCCCCCTCAACTTCCTCGTGTGACTAGCGAAGAGCTTGGCGCCCCAGAACCTTCCAGGGCTTCACATACGACGTATCTTGAGCAAATTGACGAAGAGCACATTGCAATGGCTTCTAGAGTGCGAAGCGAGTCACCTGCATCTAATCGGGACCTAGAGAGGCAGCAATCTATCGTCAAGGATTCTCAGCCTACACCCCTTTTGCAGGAAGCTCCAAGGTCTCCTCGTGAAGTGAACCCTCAGCCTGAGGTTAAGGAGTTGCCTGATCAGCAAGCGGAGAAAGAGCCCGTGAATGAACCAGAGGTATTAGAGCGTGGTCAAAATGGTGACATCGAGATGGCGGATCCGGACAATCTTGCAGAGCCTGTCCCAGGGCACATCACAGAGTCCATTCCAGAGTCCATCCCAGAGCCCACGCTAGACCCGCAGGACTTGGCCACACACGGTGCTAGCACCGACGAACCTCTTAGCTTCAAAGACAAACTCCTCAAAGACATCTCGAATAAACGAAAGCGTCGAAGCCTTGGCGAAGTACCTCATCCAAAGGAGCCTCGACTCGAGCTTTCAACTGAGCCATCGACTCCACTTTCCCGCAAGAAGCAAAACTTGCACCATGACGACGCAGAAATGCAGGACCCATCTCTATCTCCCACCCCCTCGCAGCCTCGACGTCCCCCATGGTCTTTCTCAAGCCCGCGCAGAGCAAGCTTATTCGCAGCACAACCACCACACCCTCCACCCGAAGGCTGCCTAGGCTTTGGCATAACTGAGAGTCCAAGAGGACACCGAAGAATACCGCTGAATGGAAATAGCTCGACATCCAAAGCTCCTAGAACACCTGTACCTGCAGTAGAGATAAAGCTATCTTCAAGTCAATTTGCCAACATGACACCATCTCGCACAGAAAACAATCTCACAGATTCGGGAACCAAGCTCCGTTCTGCCTTGCGCAAGGATGACCGGGTCAGAGTCAGCCGCTCCATTTCGTTTGTCGATGACGGACCAAATGAAACCTTGCTAGCAAAGGCAGCTCCAAAGGCGTCGTCGAAGCTTGGTCAGTCGATGGAGAACGGCAACCCTTCTCCCAAAGAAACACGTCGCTCTGTTCCCCCACAATCCCAGCCTGCTCAGTCAAATAGCGGAGACTTTTCAACTCCATCTTCAATTAGTTCGGAGAGAAAGCACCACTCGGCTCCTCCGACGTCTAAGCTTGCTCAATCGCAAAACGAGGGCACTCCATCCTCTGCCAACTCTAATCATCCAGATTCTAAAATAATCTGGCCTTCTAATGTGTCACAAGAGACAATTGAGAGATACAAAAGAGAAGCAGAATTGAAGAAAAGCAAAAAAAAGAAAAACAAAGCCACAGCGAATGCCCAACACGCAGAAGCCAACTATGCTGATGAGCCAGCTGAGAAAGAAGCAGTGTCTGGAAAACGAAGCAATGCTTCAGAGTCTTCTACCAAGTCAGCAACTCCGTTGGCAACAAAAACTCCAGATGCAAATAATGACAGCATCGAAGCGCACGCTCGACCTGAGCAACTTAGCAGTGGGAAGTCCAAAAAATCAGCTACGAGGAGAAAATCACATGACCTGGTTGATGATGCCGGGGTCGAACACCATACTGACCCTGATGGTGGTAACGGACCTCGACTTTCGCAGCCAGAGAGTACTGTCGTACAATCTTCAATGGACGAAGAAGACAACTTGCCTCCAACAGAGAAGAAGATTCGCGAAGAAATCGGTACTCTCCATATGAAAAAGACCAGACCCACTCCAGACAGAGTCACTCCGAATTACGTCTCACCAACGAAGGGGAAAGCAGCAATACGCACAATTTCACAGATGAACACGGACGAAGTTCCAGGAGATCGCCATCATGAAGGTTCTGTGCAACGTGCGAGGACACCAGTGGAATCACTGGAATCACTGGAGCCAGTGGATTCTAACTTATCTCAATCTTCCATGGCCACAAAGCAGTTGTATTCAGAATTGGAGTTGGCACACAACGAGTCTCCCATTCAGCATAGATCTTCGCCTGCTCCACACACCCGAAAAACTACAGAAGAATCTTCAGAGAGTTCTTCAGGGGTTTCTGAGTCCGATTCGGACTCGGACTCTTCAAACTCCTCTGACTCATCTGATTCATCTGATTCTTCCGATTCTTCCGACTCGGATTCTGACTCTGAATCAGACTCACAGTCGGAATCCGTGAGCAAATCCGAAAAGGACCTTAATGAGATCATCGCCAATCCATTACTGGACCATTCAAAACCCAAACCCCCGGCTTTCGTAGCTCCAGAGTCTGATAGTGATAGCGATGTTGATGATGACAGCGACAATGATTTGTTTGGACACCTCAAAGCGGCGGGACAGCCGACGACACCCAAGTCGCAGGACAACATTTTCGGTAGCAGCAACGGCTGGACTCCAGTCAACGTAAACAGGCGACACACCTTTTCATCGATTAGAGCAGACATGCGCCGAGAAAAAGAAGCTACCAAGGCAGCATCAGAGACCAAAGCTGCAGCAAATGGCGCTAGAAAGGCTCGTAAAGACATATTTGAAATGTCGAGCAGTGACTCCGACGATAGTGAGTGACGCCGGCGGTATACAGCGGTCCTAGTTTTGAGTCTCGCCAAAGCCAGCCAGGTTTCTCTGAAGCCCCCCTACTCGCGAAAGTGAATTGACACGCAGGATGGGGTAATGAAAGCAAATTCTTTGTATCTTTTTTTAAAAAAATTTTTATTTTGTGCCGATCTAGTCTGGACAGAGTGGCACTCACGTGTCTGTGTTAAAACGAGCTCCATGTCTAGAAAAAAGCCATATTGCACAGCGTAAGATTAATAATTACCAAATACCAATTGAAAATAAATCCAACAAATTCTCTGTTCTCTTTTTTCTTATGGTCTATATAGATAGATGGTTTCAAGGAACACTCGTCGCACTCCCATTCACTTCTCCAGCACTGTCCACAAACCCCTTTGGCGGTGCTGTGACCTCGACGTTCCAGCCAAACTTGTCCTCTACCGTGCCGTTCTGGATGCCCTTGAGCGTCTTCAGCAGCTGCTGGCACACCTCGCCGCCGCTTTCATCAGCGCCCACGTCATAGGAAAACTTGTCGTTCTTCGACCGCATCGTGATCGATTTGATTGGAACCAGCGCGGCGGCCGTACCAGCGGCAAACACCTCTGCAAACTCCCGGAGTTCCTCGTATGGGATGCGCCGCTTCTCGACCTTGTAACCAAACACGTTGGAGGCGATGTCGCACACTGACGCCGCCGTGACCGACTCAATCACATTCTTGCTATCGGGTGTCACGAGCGTTACCGACCCATCGCTGCCCTTGCGCACGCCGATAAACGCAGACGTCGAAAACTCGTCAATCTCGCTGCGCGTCTTGCTGTCTAGGTGCAGCGTGATGCCGTACTTCTCCGCATACGCTTTTTGTGAGTGGCGCAAGACAGGCGCGTAATTGCCGCCCACCTTGGCCGACCCAGTGCCCTCTGGTGCAGCGCGATCAAAATCCTCGAGAACGAGCGCGTCGACACCGTGCACTCCGTGGTACACGCCCGTCGGCATGACAAACACCACAAAGGTATACTCATCGCCGGGGGTCAACCCCAGCTGTGCACCAGACCCAAACACCAGCGGCCGAATGTACATGGCAGCGCCGGTCTCGTGCGGCGGCACAAAGCCCGCGTTGGCTGCGACAGCCAGGTTGACGCACCTCAGAAAATGCTCCTCGGGGACACGCGGGATCGAGACGAAGTCGGCAGATCGTTGCATGCGTCCGGCATTGCGATGTGGCCGGAAGATTGTAATCCTTGAGCCTTGTTGTGGAGGCGCCCTGAAGGCTTTCATGCCTTCGTACGCTTGCTGGCCGTAGTTGAGGCCCGGCGCCATGCCGTGTATTTGCAGGTGAGGAGATGCGACGAACCTGGGTTCGGACCAGGTGCCACCGCCAGCGTGGCTAAAGTGCGATTCGACATGACCGTTGACTTAAAGAAGAGAGAAGAAATGACGATTACTCTCGAGGAACTCCCAATTTGTCGACTGGAGGACGTACCTTCGCGGACCTTGAAGCCAACGTTGTTCCAGTCTGCGATGGAAAATGACGAATATTAGACACCGGCACTGCTTCAATGACTGAATCAAGATACTCACCGATAGAATCCACCGGCGGTGGAGGAAACTCTGAAGCCATCGTCTACTTTGTCGTGGTTCTTCAAAATTCAGAAAAAGTTCCCCGCAAAATGACGAAATGGGACGTTTTTGGTGTCCAGCAGGAGCGACAGTCACGACCACCGATAGAAGATATACCAGGCGATTAAAATAAGGCAATACCAGTCACAAAAAACACGGATTGGACTCCGATCCTGACGTGTGTCGAGAAGAATGCAGGCCGGACACGCGCAGACACAGACATTTGATGAGTGCAGACAGACGCCTCCGAAAGCGGAGACCGGCAGTCGGCGGCTAAACCTATCTCAGCACAACCACGATGCTATATACTAAAGACTATGGACTCTAAACTATGCTCTCTATAGTACCATACTAATTATATCTACTGTATGATTCGAAGAGCTCAAGACCCGAGGATGGTCAGCTGCCCTCTGCTGTCCACGTCTAGTTTTGCAATCGCCATGACCAACATTCCAAAAGAGTCCAAGTTCATGCACCATTCACCCAGATCGTGATTCCTCCCTGTGCCGCGTGGTATGCTGGACTTGGAGCCTCTCAGGTGTCCGAGATTCAATTGATGACTGTTTTTTTTCTGGTTGAGAAATGACGTGTATCCCTGCTGCCAAACCTTGTCGTTGTCCGACTGCCACAAGCCGCGAAAGCAGGGCAATGGAACCGAATCAGACCCTTCGCAGACCGTGCGTCTCGGAGGGCCTATATTGACATTGAGGATCATATCTACGGATCCGATAAGGCAAATGACTCTTGAAACAGTTAGCAAATCCCCAAGAGAGCGCGGTCAGAATTCTGAGTTCCGAACCTTCCCATGCTCTCACAGAATATCCATTCTCTTCGCGTTGGAAAAGTCAATGTAGTCTTTCTTCTGGGTAGATAGTATTTTTCGTAAAGCCTGGCTGCCATCTCCTAGAGTTAAAAAAGGGCACAAATTGCTCAGCCACTAGAAAATCTGTCTTCAAGAGGGGGAGCTTACGCCAGTCGACTGGAAAAAGAAGTTGACCAAGTCATTATCGGCACAGGGCTCCAGAGCCCGGAGGATAACGTATATAGTAGCTGACTGAACTGCTGCGAGCAGGGAATTTCCGTCGTATTCTCGAAACTACTTTGTGAGTGAAGAATACTAAAAAAAGAAGAAAAAAGAAAGAGTGAATATATCCAGCTAGTGAAAATATAACCTACTTCTTTATACAGTCGCATGTGCTCCGCATAAATCACTGACCACACGAAATCGCTGCTTGTGGGCGTCTTGGAATAAAACATGTGTACAAGGCTCACACAATTTGCGAGGGGCTTTGAAAGACATTCGTGACACCCAAATTTCGTAGCACAGTCAATTTTCAAATCACCCACCATGCATCCAGCATGGATGAAAGGAGGCAAGATTCCGCCACTAATTAGCATCCTGGGATACGACCTTATTTGGCCAAAAATGGACTTTGCCGTAAGACAGGCATCCAGACTGACTGCTTCCCGTAGCTGAGGGGTGGTTTCACACACTTCGGAAAAAGCCAGTAAAGAGCTTCTTCTAATATCCGGGCTGTCCATAATGAAGCCCCGAGGGATTGATGTTAGAGCTTGTGTTGTTAGCTGCGAAGAAGCAAACATGGTTGTTGGTAAAGTCTTGTGTAAACTGTTGCTTTGGGGAGAGTTTTCTTCGAAGCTGAGGATATCATTCTATGTAATATCAGTTAAACGCTGAATCTTTTTAATGGATGAGAGTAAAACTGATTCAAACTCACTGTTTCGTCGAATCTGACATCTGGAGGCCCGGAAGCGCTGGACATGTCGACAGGTGAAGATCCAGGCAAAATACAATTCACCGCAGCCAAACCGGACTCCATTTCAGGACTATTAAAAACCCGGTCGTATAGCCCAGTATTAATAGCTGCACCCTGGATTTCTGTTGCCGTAGGCTTAGAGCCATCCAGAGCTTCCAGGTAGCCAGAGTTTGAGAGTTGCATTGTGGCTGACACAGAATTATCAGAGACATCATTGGTCCATCTTACAGTAGTTGCAGAAGATGTGTTCGTGGCTGATTCGCCTATACTGCTGTTCTCGTACCTACAAGAGAGTGCTCTCTGGGAACATCGAGAACACGACGGAAGATGGAGGTTGCATCGCACCTTTGCGGCTCTGCACTGAGTGCACGACTTTTTCCGGGACAGAGGCATTACCAAAACAATTTCCGCACCGGGCCAAGAATAGAACACCTGGATTTCTCTACTGCGAGAGTCGTCAGAAGCCAGGGAAGAGAACTAATCGGCAAGAAAAGACAACTCTTTCGAGTCGCATCATGTCATCGCCTCCTTTGGGGTTAGCGCCGGAATTCAGATGGGTCTCGGTTGAGGCTTGGCGCAAGCTTACTCTCGCCTCCACCAATCGGAGTCGCGTACCTTCCGCTACCTAGCAGCGGAATTCCGCTGGGAGAAGTATATAATTAATAATTCGTGCCAGACGTCTGATTTTTTGTAAAACATTTCCGGAATTAAGCAGAAAAATCCCAACTGGTCTGTCCCAAATCATATCCTCGTTTGACACTATGGCTCCAATTCGCGTAGGGACTCATCGGACTGTCAACTACAACGTCTCCACAGACACCAGGTTCCTGGGCGGCCCTTGCTCATCTTCCATCCATATTGAACTCTCCCAACTACCAGCTGGTGGCGTTGGCAAATTCCACAGTCGAATCCGCTAAAAAATCAATTGAGTTTCATAATCTGCCGCCTGAGACGAGAGCGTATGGGAACGCCGCGGACTTGGCGCAAGATGATGAAGTCGACCTTGTGGTCGTGTCGGTCAACGTACAAAAGCGGCCAAATCTTGTGAAGCCTGCTCTTTTGGCAGGAAAGGATGTATTCGTTGAGTGGCCTCTTGGTGCCAACAGTCAAGAAGCTCGCGAATTTGCGAGCCTAGCCGAAGCACATGATTCGAAGACCATTGTTGGTCTACAAGCTCGGGCAGACCCTCTGGTACTCAAAACCAGAGAGATTCTTTCCAGCGGAAAAATAGGACGCTTGACCAGCTCTTCTGTCTTGGGATGTTTCAGTCCGTTATCAACTAATATTTGGATCCGGGGCGCAGAATACTATCTGGACATGGAGAGTGGTGGAAATGCATTCACCATTTTTTTCGGACATTGTAAGTCATTCAGACTCTTTGTGTATTTTTGTGAAGTCCTAGGTGTGTTTTCAATTGTCTAATTTATCTAGTCCTGGATACTTTCACCTCTGTTTTGGGTAATTTTGCAAATGTGCAGTCCATCCTTAAAACGCAATATCCAACTACCAACATCGTCGATAGTGAGGGGAAAGTCGTCCAGGCCAATCATCCAAAGACAGCTCCAGATCACATACTTGTTCAAGGAGTCCTTGAAGGTGGTGCTGTTGCTTCTCTTAGCTTTCGCTCAGTTCCTTCTGCTGTTGACCACATCGGCTTCCGGTGGTTGATCAGCGGAACCAAAGGTGAAATAGAAGTGACTGCACCTGAGCTTGGTTGGCAACTACGTAGCCCCGAAGCAACTTTGAAAATTCGAGTTGGGAAGAAGATTGAGACTGTGAATCTGTCTGCGGATCCAACCTCTACCGCAGTTCCATTTCCCGGAACGAATACAGCGGGATTGTATGATGCCTTTGCAAAAGGCGACATTAGCCATTACTCAACATTTGGGGATGCGGTGAAAACGCATCATTTGTTAGACCGAATTGTCCAGGCATCCAGGCTGCCCCCTTAGCCGGTATTTTCTAGGAAGGAATAACCCTTTAAGAGTTATATTCAGACATTGTAGTCGTAATATCGGCATACTTTACTTATAAATATGATTTAAAGTATGTTCTCTATACGTATATAATTTGATCTTCCTTGTCCTGCATATCAATTGATTGACCGTCCAATTAAGGTCATAGCCACACCCTGACCACGTAATGATTATCTTCATGTCTACATGCCGTGCAATCGTGTCGAGGAACATATGCCTGACTAAAAGCCTCCCATATCCCAGGATCAAGGGGTGGAAAACCTGACCCGCACCTACAAATAATATTCTGTTGATACGTAGTTGATAAGTATAGACAGTGTACTCTGTACTTACTCTCCGTATTCCGTGCTCCGTATCCGTACCTCCGTCTCAATAATGCTATTATTAGAGAGCAGCTTTCGAGGCATTTGAATCACCAATCCCGGGCGAGTAGTGAGTAAGATTATAATTAACGAGCGACCGTAGGATCACTGCCAAGAGCCCGGGATTGCTGTTAATTGGGCCAGGAGGCTGAGCAAATGCCGCAAACAAGAGGGACAAGCACGTTACCGGGCGATCGATAAGCTGATAGCGTCGCCTCGTCGCCCCCTTTAGTGGGCCAAACGCCCATATCGATAAAGCGTGCACTTGCCGGGGAGACTAGCAGGCTTCGCGTTGGAACTTGGAACTTGGCGGCCGTCCCGTGCTAATTATGACAATCCCCGCCCCTTTTCGCTTGTCGTTTCTGGTTCCTCTTCATCTTCTCTTCTTCGAGAGGGAAGAAGAAAGGACAAACGACATCGCCGTCCGGATTGTCTCACCTTGCCATGGAAAGTTCCGCGGAAAGTGATACACCCGGAGAACCGTTGATAGCACGCGACTCCGAAGCCGCACAAGCCTCCGACCAAGTAAGCAGCCTGCAGGTCCTTTGCTCCCCGTGGCATCTTTGCTAACCCGGATGACAGCATTCTAGAACATTTCGGTACGATTATCTCCGCGATCTTTGTGACGAAGCCGTAGCCCATTGACCCTTTACCAGCCATCACAGCGGATACAAATCGAAGCAACAGCACCGTGAGTTGGCCAAAGAGATAGATTATCCCATCCGTCCCGGCTAAATTAGATGTGCTTTCAAGGAGGTTTCTTTTCTTTCTTTTCCCAAATTCGAGGCTTAGTGAGCAACGTTTCCGATAATTCATATCGATATGTCTCGACCGACGAACAATATGAGCCCTCCTTTCGGGACCAACACCTGCTGCGCCCGAGCCCGCGGCCGTTGAAATGGATTATGCAAATGATCGCTTCAAATATGAAGCTAGCTCTATCGATGACGATAGTCCCCGTTGCGCTGGCTATCGGCGTCATGAAGATCCATCCTGCCGCGGCATTTTCTCTCAATTTGGCGGCTGTGATTCCTCTATCCGTAGCGTTGACAATGGCTACTGAATCTTTGGCGCGCGACTTGGGACCTACTGCCGGTGCTTTGCTGAATATCAGCTGCGGTAACCTGGCCGAGATCATCATTTTGTGAGTTTTCATCCTTACGGCTTTGGACATTGCGGAGGCTAATATATGGTAGGATGTGAGTTTTATCCAATGCAAGGGCACAAATATAACAGGCCAACCCCTAATTATTGCAGGACTGCCCTATCAGAGGGCCATGTGCGCATTGTTCAGGCATCCCTCCTTGGATCACTTCTGGTCAATCTACTCCTCGTCCTCGGACTCTCGCTGGTCGTAGCAGGCCTGGCTTATAAGGAGCAAAATTACGACGACACATCGGCCCAATTATTCATCGGCCAATTGAATTTGACCGTCTTCAGTTTTATCCTACCTGTGAGTTGACATCCTATTCTCCCTTTGGGATCACAAACAACTAATGACTCTGTAAGACTGCATTCTACGGAGCTATGAGCAAAGTTCATGACGCTGACAACGCGTCGCTTGCATTCAGTCGCGCGGTTTCTGTGATTTTGTTGCTCGTTTATGCGTTTTATTTGGTCATGCATTTGAAATCCCATGAATCTCAATCCGATGATCTCCTAGAGAAAGGCGTAGATGGCCAAGATGCGCTAGAGCGGGAGTCTGAAGGTAGGCGGCAATCAGCATTATTGACATCATAATTTTTTCTGTTATGCTAACGAGAGGAATCCAAAGACGGGGTCGAGCTACCATCACTATCCCAGTCCGGCCGCCGCGTGAGATGGAAATCGAATAGTTACAGCGGCCCTGCACCCTTTGACTACCGTCAGATACTTGCCAAGCCGACAGCATCGCCATTTTCTCATGTCCGGCATAGTTTTGACCACCACCGTCAATGGGCATCCAATGCTAGCTACACGAATGATAATCTGGACAATAATAGCAACGAAGACGAAGAACAACGGCCAGCTCATTCGTCAACATGGCTGAGCCGCACCTGCGCAATTGCCGTTCTCTGCGCTTCGACTTTTGTTATTGGAATATGTGCGGACACAGTGGTAGATAGTTTTCGCACACTGAATGAGCGTGGCACGTTACGAGAATCCTTCGTCGGTCTGATTATTTTGCCGGTTGCAGGAAATATCGCAGAAGTCATTACTTCGGCCATGGTGGCCTCAAAAGGCGAGATCGACCTTGCGATTAATGTTGCTGTTGGATCCGCTATTCAAATCGGTGTACTGGTCACACCTCTCACAGTGCTTGCTGGATGGGCCATGCGAAAGGATATGAGCCTTCATTTCAATGGCTTTGAGACAGTGGCGATTGTGGCGGCGTCCTTGATGGTGAGTTTCTTGCTTGTAAGAGGAAAGGCGAACCATTTTGAGGGAGTTGTCTTAATCGCTGCCTATGCCGCGGTGTCGTAAGTTTTCCCAAGAGTCCACTAAACTCTTGTTCAGCTGTTGACTTGTCTTACATTAGAATTGGTGCGTTACTTCTGCCAGACTCACCGTGATACAATGAACCCTTGTGCTTCTAAATGAAGTGCGAATCCCAGGGCACTCCATCTTTAACCAATCCATTCTTCTTCACATTGTAAAACTATATTTCTTGTACATAGTGTGAGCAACCTCATGACATACGTACTCACTCGTTGCATTCTCTGGATTATTTTCTTGTCGTCACTTCTGCCCACTGAGAAACACAAATTAAATAAATATAAATAAACTTTCCTAAGTGTTATCAACTGCGCTGCCTAAGACTGCTAAACGTATGGCTATATTGAGGCAGCCTAAAGGGCTAAAGAGTTGCTAATTACCATTCCCAGCAACTGGACTATCTTTGGCTTATGGACAAAGCAAGCTGACATGACTTTTCATCGAATACTCCAGTATCGGCATATTCCTAATAATGTCATGCCCCTAATATGTTCCGTGACAAAGATACATATACTCAAGCATTGAGTCAACATATAAGCTCGCTAATAATAATTGCACAATATGTAGTTGACATTTCATTACACTATCGATTCATTATAAAGTCGTACCAATCAAATGGTACACTGTGGCCCATGTGGAAGTAATATCACGATTGATACTACAACAGTAGCTAAATTAAACATATCATGCTTCTAGAATAATTTCAATACGTACACTTCAAAGTGCATCCAAACAGAATGTTCATTTAATCAAACAGAATGTTCATTTAATCAAAATGAAACGAGTCTACTACGTATTTGTACTACTACAACCGCTGACTGCGCTTTAGCTTAGATAGTAGACATAACTACTCTGTAATGATGTCTTACCTTGACTACTTTCCCGAAAGAGAAATGGAGAAGGGCAACTAAGGATCCCGGACCTTTCATAGCTGTATTTTCACTAGTCGGTCATCCTCAGATTAACAACTAAAGTATTAGTCTAAATTATATATCGATAACCCCGTCTAATACTTCACATATCTGTCAGTTGCCCCGGGGTTCACTTGGTCGGGGTTTCGGTCATCCAATAGTACTATCCATCGTAGCGTCTTTTTGAATAAATCAGGTTTACGTCAAATGAGGCTATTAGAAGTCAGCACCTTAAAAAAAAAGGAATTTTGGCGTTGCCAATCTTCTTACAAAAGCCCTCTTAGCATGTAGATCCTCGGTTCGTTTCAGTCTAGTACGAACTCACGAAACTATGCGATGCTACATTCAATCTCTACGATTAGTTTGACATTCTTAGCCCGCTTTCCCATAAGGTTATTTAAGTGCTGCTGATCTCCCCGCTGAGGCGTGGGGTTTATTCCCTACGTGTACATACCCTCTTACAAATCTCAATACAGATAAGGTGTTTGTTCACATTTTAGCTGAAAATGCATTTCCAAACTTCAACAGTTTTGAAACTACTTCCACTCTTGCAACTAGGATGGGCTTCTCCAACGCTGTGGACAAGGGATTCCTTTGACTGTGCTCTGGGATATTCTGCGCCAAACATCGGCAATTTTGACCTCCAGCTTCCACTTGGTAGCCATGGGAACCCTAAGCTATATCCGGCTCTGACCTGACAGGCTGTAATGGATTCCAAGATTCGGGTTAATTCTCGGGACACCAATGGAAAATCTATTGTCACGAAAGCACCACCTAGCTCTTCTGAGTACGTCGAAACAACGAACAGCTAGCATTGTCGCACTGAATTCCACGAGACAAACCCCCAAAGCTGGTCTGCAAGTGGCACCAGCAAAATGACTGTCTCATTGACCGTGGTCACAGTCGATGATGGAAGCCATGGCACCGTTATTGGACAAGTCTTTTCGGCCGAGTAATAATCCAAACCAGTTGCTGAACTGTACTATAACGCGATTGGTGATATCTACATCCGTGTAGAGCAGTCAACCAGTGGCGGAGACAGCGTCTTCACCAAGGTTGGAAATGTGCCTGAAGGAACCGCATTCCCGTATGAGCTCAGTTATTCGGATGACAACTTGACTTTCTTCTTGAACGGCGGGGATGCCCAGAGCTTTGATACTAGTCAGCTCGGTAACCCGAACAGCTATTTCAAGTTTAACAACTATAACCAAGGAACAGATGTCGACAGTGAGGTAGACGTAACATCGGTTGATATTGCACACAGTCAGTGCGGCCTAGGGAAGAAATTTTAATATTTGCTTTTATTTGTATGTTATTAAATGATACTAAAGTATTCGAACGAACAATATACATTCAAAATGGTGGTCCTCATTTATTTACCATTGTCCTATTAAAACGAGTCTTTGTTTTAACGAATTGTCTTAGGTTTTTTGAAGGGATACTGCGTGAAAAGTAAAGTACAGACTCTTGTTTTTGACGGCTTTCAAAAAAAGAAAATTAGGGAATGGTTTCGGATGGCATCATCACTGACCAAGGCACTGTGCAAGTATAATTAGCTGAAGCTTCGGCAAAGGACGGTTTATTAGCGGCGGGCCCATTGCCGAGGAGCCGACATCGATTTGATATGCTTGTGTCGATAGTTGACCAACATATCATGTGAAAATGACTCAGCCTTAACATAAAATACGAAAAAAATTATTTGTTCAATGTTCTTCAGGAATTCCACTTATCAACTAAAGAAGAAACCATGTCATACTCGCAATTACCCCTCCCAGAGGGCATTACCTCTCGTCAAATTGACCTTTCGTCATTTGGCCATCTCTCGTTCCATATCCTTGAAGCAGGATCCTCATCAAATCCTCTTATTTTACTTCTTCATGGATTTCCGATGCTAGCCTACTCATGGAGAAGGATCATGCTCCCACTCGCAGAGGCTGGGTACTATGTAGTCGCCCCGGACCAGCGAGGATATGGTCGGACAACCGGATGGGATGTGCGGCCGTATGCTGAAGTGGACTTGCACACCTTCTCAACAACTATGTTTGTCCGAGACATGCTTGCTGTGGTTTCTGCTTTGGGCTTTACAAAGGTGAAATGTGTGGTGGGTATTGATGCAGGCGGTGTAACCGCCGGTGGTTGCGCAGTTATTCGGCCAGACGTATTTGAAAGCGTGATGTTACTGACCCATCCATTCAACGGATCCCCTAAACTTCCTTTTGGTGTTGCAAATAGAGAAAAGCAGGATGGGACCACTGATGTCGCCAATGTTGGTCAGAAGCCGGGCTCAACATCAATCCACGAACAACTTGCAGCGCTCGGTCGCAAGCATTACAAATGGTACTACTCTACACCGGATGCAAACGCCGAAATGACAAACCCAAAAACCCCGGGGGGGTTGAGTAGCTTCTTACGTGGGTATTTTTATGTTAAATCCGCGTCCTGGGCAGGCAATAGTCCCCATCCACTGGAAGGAGGATGGACAGCATCCGAGCTTGTTAAGCTCCCTTACTACTATATTATGCCTCTTGAAGCAACGATGCCAGAATCAATAAATAGGCTCATGGCGAATGAAACAGAAGAAGCAGTGAGATTGTCGAAAGAATGGTTGTCAGACGAAGACATCGAGGTCTATGCATCCGAGTATAGTCGTACTACATTCGCGGGTGGCTTGAATTGGTATCGAGCATACACTGATGGGGCGTTTAAGCGAGGTATGGATGTTTTTGCTGGGCTGAAAATAAAGATTCCTTGTGCATTCATCGCTGGAGACAAAGATTGGGGCACATATCAGGAGCCTGGGACTATAGAAAAGATGCGTGACGGTACATTTTGTGAGGACTTTCGTTTCTTCAAGATGGTGGAAAATGCAGGACACTGGATTCCACAGGAGAAACCCAAGGAAGTCGTTGAGGGCATTTTGAGTCTTGTGGGGAGTCTCGAATGAAATGTATTTTTGTTTTCGTTTGTATTCCCCCAAACACTAAATAGTCCACTCATTAACCCCACTTAATTTAGAGTTGATGATCCTCTACACGTCTTTTCATGTGTAGATATCAGTACTCGAACCGAGGAAAAACTATTATCTTTGATTTGGTGCGTTCTCTGATTTGACTAACCACACCCTTTCCGGAATGCGGGTTAACAAAATGTGTAGGGACTCTCAACACACTCAATTGGTCATCCGTCGAACTCGGCGTCGCCGTTTTCATAGCATGCTTCCCACCCTTCAAGTCCCTTGTCACATTCTGCTTCCCAGATTTGAAGAGAATGTTCGGCTTGTCCTCAAATCGCAGCTACTTGGCTCACTATGAAATGTATGGAGCCTCGGGTCGTACCGGAGATCATACCCGTCGCTCCCAGTACAACAACATGAACCATCTTAAGGGAAGCCAGGCCACATCTCGTACCAGAACACGGATAGAGAGTACAGGCAACGAGTCGGACGAACATATCATCCCGACGTCGTCGGAAGGAATCCAAGTCCGCACAGACGTCACCGTAGATCCCTTACCGGTATGATTTGCACAAAAAAAAGGGGAGGTCATTCTTACATAGGAGGGGATTTTCTTCGATACTCATGTATATATTAATATATTATTCTTGTTTTAAACACAGGTTCTTTTGCTGTGGGATTTTATGACCTTAGTGATGATGCTTAGAATTGACGAAGCTCAAGTTGGAGAAGAAATAATTTGTTAATTCCAGTTCAAACCAACTAAAGAGGAGTATCTCATTACCCTGTATTATCAACACCTATAATTTCCTCAAAGTTGGAACTAATTCTAACTATCAGGT
This sequence comes from Talaromyces sp. DC2, assembly GCA_039119965.1. Classification (NCBI taxonomy): domain Eukaryota; kingdom Fungi; phylum Ascomycota; class Eurotiomycetes; order Eurotiales; family Trichocomaceae; genus Talaromyces; species Talaromyces sp. DC2. The sequence continues at coordinate 55,663 of JBCLNQ010000099.1, forward strand.
TTCCCAGTGTGGAATTATCCCTGGTAATTCCTCTTAAGTTTATCATATACTTGCCTGTTGATACTCTTCCCTGGAATATCCCTATGAAAGGGCACAGTGTGATGACAAGCTCATTATATCTATATATTGATTGACAATCCATGGTCTCCAACCCTTTTGTAATCTGCTTGTAGGGTGGAGAAGCCAGAGAATTTCTCGTCTACCGTGGTACCATCAATAAAGGCAATTTATAACTGAATCAAATATACTGACTGACTGTTGTGAAATGGAAATGTCAGGTGGGAAAAGTCAACGGGTGTGCTGGCAAGTTTGGCTTTTATCTTCAAATGTTCTGTCGTTAGTATTATTAACAGCTGATCTGAAGCCCAGCCCCAATTAGTATTTCGTAACTTGCTCTTCTTAACAACAAAGCAATCATTCAATTTTCTTCATTGACTGGCCAATGAAAATACATATAGGAAGCGCATTTCTCAAAGAATTTCCGCAGCTGAGATACCAATGTCCTAATTTTAAAGCCAACAAAATTCGGAGGAGTAAAATGACCCGCATATAAAACAAAACCGGCAATGTTTGAGAATGTCCGTACGTTGCGAGTAATTATGGGATTGGACGGTTGGTTGGTGTTGGTTGGTTTTCAGCAGTTCTCACAGTATATATCAAATCTACAACACTTACAGAACAATACATGGTGCAAATTGGCGTAAGCAATCCCGCAGGATTGCACGTATTATTATTTGTATTCACCGGACTGCTTTTGCAAGCAATTTCCCCTTCACGGGTTATCTCTACTCGACCGTCCTGAGTCGCCTCCTAGTCAAACCCCAACATGCGACTTGATCCTCGCAGGTACCTAAGTACCGCTAATACTGATAATAATATATATATTATGCTATGAGTCAGATAAAAAAGTTAAAGAAAATCTCAATTGATCTGCTGTATAATAAGCCAGATGATGTGACCTCCGACAACCAACCTATAATCGTATAATAAGATAGAAAATAGAATATATCTCGCGCCTATCCTATTGAAATGCTTTAAGATGAATACCAGGGACTGCAGAGCAAACGAAAAATGATAAACGCTTGTTGTAAATGCTATATCTAGAGTGATGTCTACCTATATCCACTCCTCTGTATCTATGAACAAACCAAATTAAAAAGAATATGTTACAGTGAACCACAGAAACTGAAAAAGACACACACACACACACACACAGACACAAAAAAAAAAGGACAGACAAAATATTAATAATAATTCACAGCCTAAGCCTTCTCAGTACCAGTGGCAGGGGGTGTAGTTTCACCAGGAGAGGAAGTAGTAGATGTCTGCTCCTCCTTCACCTTGCGCCCGTTCTTCTTAGGCACACGTGCGAGCCAATACAAGGCTAAGGCACCCACGATATTAAACGCGATGTAGGCCCAGATGATGCCAAAGTTGCGCCATGTTTGTTCTGGGTCGATTGATTCTGCTTCTAAAAATTTGTTGGTATACAGAATGGAACAGTAGGAGCAGTTGTCCGTTGCATTCACGGTGCTACTCTCAAGATATCCACCGACATCGTTGATATATGGTTCCATGAATTGATAGCATGTTTGACCAGGCGGAGGACTAAAGGTACGGAATTCGTTCGCAGCGCAAGAGACCGTGGTGTCGCGCACCGAGGCCGAGAGCATGGCACCGACGATATAGGTGAATGGCGAGACACGGTACATGAAAATCCAGAACCCTGGCAAGGCAGTTGGGCCGGCAAGAACACTGTTGGGCAAAAAAGTTAGTAAGCAATAGCCCATCCCAAATCGAAAGACAGAACCTACCCGCAAAAGATCAAAGTAAGGGCAAAGATCAAGTTGGCGACGTTACCCGCGGTCTCGGCCGTTTCAATGCCAGCAACACTCATATGCGCAAAAGTCGAGGTAAACATCAGGAACTGGAAAACGAGCATCCACATCAGGCCACCTCGTTCAGTGACGGTGTTTGTTGGCTCCGCGTTGCGGTATAAACCAATGGGGTAGTACCAAGTGAGAAACAGGAGGGTTGCGCAAACAAGGTTCCAAGGGATTTCGGCGACAATGTTTGAAAGTATGAAGGCCTGCCATGAGAAAGCCTTGGAAGGACGTTCACGGACTTCGTAAAGTGACCTCTGTGAGACAAAAACTGGCATGATTTGCTGGCACAATTGACCAAAGATAGTCATCAACATGAAAAGTCCGAACATCTGGTTGGTGAGACCTTGCTGTGTGTTTTCTGCGTGGAAGAAAGAGAAACCAATGAAAAGACCAGTGAAAACACAGAGAGCAATCTTGGAGTAGATGTAGCTTGGTGTGCGCCAGTACTGCTCAAAAACCCGCTTCTGCACTTCGAGATATTGCACGAAGAACGGTGCCGCAAATTCCCGGTAGTCGGCCTTGTTATGTTCAGAAGTCTTGACTGAAATCTTGGACCTTTCAGCTTTCATTTGATCCAGTGTGGCGATCACGTCATAATATTCGGGCGAGTTTCTCCATGTCTCAAACCAGTCAATTTCGGTATGGGATCCAGGAGCAGCGCCGATGACTTCAAGCATCCACTCTGCTGGGTTTGCACCGGCAGGACAGTTGTGGGCACCATTTCTCTCAAAGTAGTCAATCATTGTTCGCGAAGACTCTCCAATGGGGCCAAAGTAAACTGTTCGTCCGCCTTTAGCGAGGAAAAGAAGTCGGTCGAATCGTTGGAAAAGGATAGCGGAGGGCTGGTGAATGGTGCAAAGAATGGCTTGTCCGTTCTGTTTCAATTTCTCCAATAAACTGAGAATAGACCAGGATGTCTGCGAGTCCAGGCCGGAGGTAGGTTCGTCCAGGAAAAGCAGAAGCTGGGGCTTCGCAGCAAGTTCAACTCCAATTGTAAGACGTTTGCGTTGCTCGACGTTTAGACCTTCACCGGGCACACCAACGACGGCATCTGCGTACTGTTCCATTTCAAGCAGCTTGATGACTTCTTCCACATACTCGACCTTTTCTTTTCGTGACACGTGAGCAGGTTGACGCAAGATCGCACTGAATATCAAAGCCTCGCGCACAGTAGAAGTAGAAAGGTGGAGATCCTGCTGTTGGACGTAGCCGGTTTTACGTTGGAATGAGCTATCACGTTGTTTACCATCAACCAAAATCTCACCACTGATCACACCCATAGTCACACGCGTGGCAAGAACGTCAAGAAGAGTTGTTTTACCGGCACCACTGACACCCATAAGAGCAGTGAGGGTCCCAGGCTTGATCCAGCCATCAACATGGTCTAGAATGCGTCGGGGTTCACCCTTGATCTTGATGTCGTAGCAGAGATCGTGCCACTGGAAAATAGCAGTCTGGCGTTGAATGAAGTTGGTGGAGTCTTGGTCGCTTGCCCCGTCCTTGCGTGGGCCAGGGTCGCGGATGTTCAGATCTTCAGGATCTTCATTGAAACCTTTCTTCATTTCCTCGGGAATATGACCACGGCGGAAAACGAGCACCTCGCCCTTGGACTTCTTGGCTTGAATGTACTCGGTGGTGAGGAGGTGGACAGCAAAGAAGAACAGCATAAAGGCCCACAGAATACCGAAGTTTCTCCATCGGTGAGATGCGACGTAGTTGTAGGCAGATTTGAGATAAACATCACCGTCAACAAAGTTGTCACCAGGCAAGGCACCGACAGCGTTGCAGAAACCGTGTTCAAAAGTTCCATAGGGAGGCGTAACGGTAGTGCAATTGAAGCGACGGTTGGTGAATTCGTTGATCATAACAGACTCAAAGCCATAAGCGACCGGGTCAATATAATTGATCCACCGGGACCAGCCGAGCATGTAAGTTGTAGGAATTGCAAAACCAGTATACATGACAAGACCGAGAATGAACAAAGCAGCTGGCACCAGGGCTTGAGACAGGGTACGTGACACAGAGGCCATGGTCCGGAAAATCATACTCATTGTGAGCGTGATTATGAAAGCAAAGAGGAGATAAAAGAAAAACGGACCAGGCTCGCGTCGCAGGTTCGTCATGAAATAGAGGGGTAAATTAAAGGTAATTGTATTGAGAATTTTGTAGGGCATGTCAGTCAACGCAGACGCAAAGGCTTCGGCAGATGCATGGTACAGGGCGTAGCGTGTATGTTTTTCGACAATTGGCCGTTGGGCGTACATGATGAGAATTTCGAGGGCGGAGCTAAAAGCACTCATCAAAGTGCCGTAGAAAAGTAGGGCGCCACGAGAGAAGAAGGATTCGGCAGTAGTAGGCAGGTTGTAGAAGACGGAGGCGATGATTAGAGCCATGCAGAAGTTACCAATAAGTGCTGTCAATGTCAAGCTTGGGTCGGCAATCAATCGTTTGAAGCCCCGCCACAGACAGAGAGAAACTTGTTGGCCATAAGAAAGGGTATAGGGCGAGTGAAGGCGCTGGCGCTTGGATTGTTGCAACTTTCTTGATTGCTCAAAGGCTTGCAAGTCGCTTCCTCCGATTGGATGTTCTCGCTCGTAATGCTCGATCTCTTCTATGAGAGTCTTGTACTCGTCACTGTTCTTCCAAGCAGTGGCAAACTCGTCGGGGGTGCGCGGGACAATATTTTCATACCCTCGCTGAACAATGCGCTCCTCAGGGTTGGTCATCGAGGTCAAGAAATCGGCATCGGTTTGGCGGTCAGCGCACTCGAAACCCAGCTTGACGAAGTAATCCTTGGCCTTTTTGGCATCTCCGAAGTAGATTTGGCGGCCTTCATACAAGACGGTGGCTTTGTCAAAAACATCGTATGCAGCCTGTGGGGCCTGGTAGATGGCCACAGCGGCGGTGACTTTTGAGATTTCGGCTTCGAGACGAAGAGTCTTGCAGAATTCAATGGCGTTCGCACTGTCAAGACCTCTGGTGGAGTTGTCCCAGCATTGCAAAGGGGCGCCGCTAAGGGCAGCCTCGGCGATACTGACTCTCTTACGTTCACCACCAGAAACGCCTCGAATATAATCGTTCCCAACTTGGGTGTTGATGGTGTGACGGATGCCAAAAGTGGCCATGATCATGTCACGCATGTGTTCCGCATACTGATGGACCGTGACACCACCTGGGATGAACTTGGGGGCTCTGGCGCGGGCAGCGAAGTATAGGGTGTCACCGACAGACAACTGCGGGAAATGCACGTCCTGCTCAGCAGTATAGATAGCCTCGCCACGGAAGTGCTTGTGCATGTCGTTGTAGGGGATGCCCTGGTAGTTGACATGCGAATTGGAGTCGATCGAGAAACCGGCCGTTTCTCCGGCGATTGTTTTCAAAAAAGTCGAGCAGCCAGAGCCGGGCGGGCCCAGGACGACGAGCATCTCGCCAGCGCGAACCAAGCCATCAAAGTCGCGCAAAATATCTATGCGACGTTGGCCAGTGCCGATAACCTTGCGGGCCAGACCAACGATCTGCATGCCCACGTTGCCGACCGTGTTCTGGAAGTCGGCAGCGGTACCGAAGCCATAGGCGCTCAGATGGCGGAAACACACGCCGGCGGTACGGCCCATGAAGCGGTCGCTGTCCTCGTTCCGCAGTTTGAACATGGCTCGCATCCAGGCCCTCGCATTGAAGTTGTCGGATGCCGGGTCGAGGGCGGAGCCGGGCTCTGCGTTGAACGGGTTCTGGTCGGACTTGGTGTGCGCCGATTGCTGGGTGTACTGGCGGGCCAGTGCCTTGACGTCCTCCTCGTTCGCTTGTTCATCTTGGATGGCGTCGAGCCCCTCGACCGAGTGGGCATGGCTCAGGTCCGGGCTGCCGATCAAGGTCGACTGGTCGGCCTCGCGAAACGTGTGGCCGGATTCTGGCGATAAAGTGGCCGAGCTCGACAGGTCGCGGGGCAGACGAGACGCGGGCGACTGGAACGAGGAGCGTCTGTTGGAGCCAGGGCCGGCGGTCTCCTGCGTGAGGTCGTTGTTGAAGTTGGAAGCAAACATGGCTGGCGGCGGCAGTCACGTCGCGGGGGCGGAGATCTCGTTGTCGGAGCCAAACATGCGAGGGTGCCAAAAAAGGAAGGCGCGGATGATGTACTGGGCGGAGGAAATCACAGTCGCAGCAGGACGGTATAATACTTCACTCAACTCCCTGATCTGCCAATGCTCTGTTGTGTTATTTATCAACGCAGAGACTGAAGCCCAAACGAGGGGGAGGCTGGTAATAATAATAATTATAATTATAATCGTCCATCCGCCCTGGGCAAGGGAGAGGCCGGCTGCGAAGGGATCCGGGTCCGAAACAGACCAGGAATGCCGCTGTGATTGGCTGCGCACCGTCAGCCCTATTGCAGCTTTGGCCGGAACGGATACTCGAGTTCAAGTTCACAGTGGGAGGGTTTGTAACTCAGTTGCTGGGTCATTAACGGGCGGTTTGGTCCGTGGTAAGCGGTAGGCTGCAAGCCGGTAATTAATAGGCAGTGCCATTATTGACATATCGTGCATACGACTATGCACGATTATGCTGCATCGTGCATACCCGGAAAAGATAATTCTCCGCGTGGACGCCAGGATTCCAGCCGGCCGCAGTTATGCAAGGATACCACACGCACGATGTCGTTGTTTAGTACCTATTTACATGTGTATATACATACTCTGAACGTAAACATATAGAGGATAATGTATATTTACTTATGCGATCTGTGAAACTCTTCTGCCCATACTCTGTACACAATGGCATATTATTATAATTTATCAGGACTCCTTGTTCTAGCCCGATTCTTCCAAGCTTCTAGCGCGGACCGGGGCGGCGCACTTCCCGGGTCGCGAGAGCACGTGACCGCGCGCGGGAAGCCCCCATTCCGGCGCACCACATTCGTCCCCGCCGCCTCCCCCAATGCGGAAAGATCATTTCCTGATTCAGCTAGCGTGTTCGGCACCGGATAGCGTGGCTGCCGGTGGCCCGTGCGGGTTGCGGTCCCCTCAGCGTGCGTTCCGGCCGTGTTTCATCCCGTCATTCTTCGCCCTGTTGTTTACTCTGATTGTTGCACTTAATATGTAATATGATGCGTACCCTGGTATTGGTGTTGTCATTGTTCGGAGCTGTGTATTCTTGACCACTTTCAGTTTCCCCGCTGCACGGTCGCTCGGCCCAATTCGGCCGTGGTGCATTGTCTTGGCTGAAATCCAGAGTGGTCTCGCTTGCTGCAATGTTCCATGCTTGATTTTTTTTCGGGCAACTTTCACGTCCTCGGCTCACGAGATGATTAGGGTTAGTATGTCTGCCAGTATGGGATCTCTGACTCTCTAGCCGAGTGCGGACAGGGAACCGCGCTTGAAGCTTCCCTGCAATTTCCCGTTTCGGCAAATTAACAACAGATACATCATAGAGTACTGAGCTACCCTTGAAATGTGATATATTATCAATGGATGAATCAATTGATATGCCTCCTAACTTGTTTATGGCGATACCTTCGCTAGATCCCTAGTGTGACATGTTAGAAGCACTCTTATTCGTCCTTTTCATGGGACCAGGGGAAAAAGCTCCTTCCTTCCACGGGTTGTTGTTCTCGCATCGTCATAGAGAGGACCCAAAATCACTGCATTGGGTAATTCTTTCCATTACGGGGAATTTTGTTTCCCACCTCAGCACAACTCGGCAAAGCATCATGGATTGATCTTGTTCCTCTAGACAAAGGTTCTCTCTCTTCTCCACTACAGAATGACCGCACATATGAATGATAACGCTCAAGGCAAACGTCCAAATGTTTCATCTCTGCTTGGCCAGTAACTCCGAACTCCTCCCACGAATACCTTCTCTCTCCTCGTCCGACAGGGTGATGTGGAACATCTCCTTCAAAGCCTTGATACGCTCTTCTTCGGTCCTGCAAGACAGCACCACAGACGTCTTACCGCCAAGGTTCCGTTTAACCTCACCATCAACAAGCATCACCTTGCCATAGATCTCAGCGCTCCCGGGGGTCCGCAAAAACCGAACGATCAACATGGTGTACGTCTGGAAGCTGTCCGGGTGAGTACTGGCCCAGTAGTTGATTGCATCGAACTCTGCCGGTGCCCATTCATTCTCTGCAAAAGCATAGAAAGAGTTCCACGGCTTGTCTATGCTGTTGCGGTACTGGTAAATCCACACTTTCTGCGGCTCCGTCAGATGATCCGGCAGCATGTCGTGCAGCAGGCGAATCTCCTGGGTCCCGAGATTGGGAACGATATGTCCACTGACCAGGGGGAGAGGCTTCGTGGGCCCATCACCCCCGAAGCCGACATCGCATGAATACCGGCTGCCATCAGGGAAGATGATGATATTCACAATGTGGCGCCTGTCGAAGGGTTAGTGAGTGTCCTTGTTTCTCCAATTTCAGTCGTTACCATCCACTATATGGGCCTTGAGGAACTCCATCTTTCCTCAACCGAATACGTGCGCCCGTCAAATAGGCGCGAAACCCCAATGCCCGCAAAACGTAGTTGAATAAAATACTAGTTTCCATACAGTACCCGCCTCGTCCATTTTGCAAGAATTTCCGATGCAGGGCAAATGCGTCGAGGCTAATGTTCACTTTCTTGGTATAGTGAAGTGATAGGTTCTCATAGGGAAACGCGGCGATGTGATGAACATGCAGCGCCGTGAGAAAAGCAATGTCAAGTTCGGCTTTCGAGGCTTGCCGGAACTGCTGAGGCATGTCGATGTATTCCAGATATTGGTCGATGTGATCCGACGTCAATTTGTCAACCATGGCCGCCATGATGGATCGCTTCCCGATATTTCCCGAGTTAGAAAATGAATGTTTTCATAAGAAGATTGGGCTCCAGAAGTGTGAACTGGGATATTTTACAGCTACTAGTGCTTTTGTTTAATGCAGAGCATTGGTCAAAGTAAACCTCAAAATAATACCCTTCTCATTCTCCCACAAACGAGTTGCATGGCTAAAGCTCTCGCAAGCTAGCGCTAATTTATGGTCGTTTGATCAGCCGGTGAGTCATACTTCTCGCAACTAGCGGAGTGCTCGCAACTGTGAACGGTGGAATTGGGCTATTAACTAATCGTAAAATTTGTCTTTCTTTAAGGGAGGAAAAAAACAAAGTTCTACTGTTATTGTTATTATTATAAAGGAGGTGGATTTTCTAAATGTTATTTTGTACATAACTCCGAATCTGAGCGGCGAATCTCTCTATAGCAGAACAAATATGCAACGTTAATACCCCACAAGCACCAAATCCTTTTCCAAATATATATATACATAGATGTATCAGTTAACAAACAGACATAAATATGCGACTCTTAGAAAGTGAGTTTTCGACATTCTTCTCGCGACTTCAAGCCAAAAGCTTTCTGACCGGCTTGCCAGCTCATGCCAACCCATTTCCTGGCAAATTCCCTCAGATCCTTCTCATACTCTGCAACAATATCTCGTGTGATGTTGGCACTACCTCCGGCCTGAACGATTTTTTGCGCCAAATCTGCTGCATCACGCAGTGCCGTGTTGACACCGGCGCCACCCGTTGGGGGAAGAGCATGAATGGCGTCGCCCAACAAGGTAACTCTGCCTGTAGCCTCCCAGTCTGGCATTTCCGGGTCAACTGAGGTCATTCTCAGTGTCGATGTTTGCGTTCGGTCCTGGAGCTCAATAATTGCCCGGACGCGAGGATGCCATTTCTCCGTCAATGTAAGCGCAAGGTCCGACGACGCCTCGTTATCCAAGCGAAGAACCTCGGCGTCTGGAATCGGCATATGTTCTTTTCGAACCACCAGTACCCAGTAGATATAGTCGTCTGGTAGAGATATATGCGCCACAACTTTGCCCTGCGGAAACTTGATTGCTTCAAGGACCCCCGTTTTTGGTCCATTGTCCATCGAACCGTCGTCGTACAACAGCGACATTCCGTGCTGTGCATTATCGAGGAATTTGCTCTTGAGTTCTGCTGTCAGGGGCGACTTTCCATACATAATTCTCATTTCCGTATCAAGAAATGGGTATTCTGGAAGTAATTGCTGACGAATGGTTGACTTCACCCCATCGGCACCGACAAGCAGCGCCCCGGTCTCGGATGAGCCGTCATTAAAATACACGGTCACCCCATCGGCAGATTCCTCGTAGCGGTTCACAGCCTTTCCAAACTGCAACTCATCTTCGAGTCCAGTTAGAAGCACATCGCGCATCGCTGTGCGGTCCACTGTGTATGGTGTCATATCACCTTGCGCGCCTGCTGGCGGCCCTCCCCCGAGAGCACCCTGAGCCAGTGGCTCGGCGGTGAAGGTGTTGATGCGTGCTTTTGGTCCGGGTAATTCAAAAAGAGCTGCAGTCTTGTCGAAAAGATCCCATATCTTATCGTCCAAGGCATACTGAAGGGATAAAATGCCGAATTCGGATATGCGGAGACGATAGCCCTGAGCTCGAAAGTTTTGTTTCATGTCTCTTTCGAAGATCTTGAAGGGGATTGAATGCTTTTTTAGGGCCTGGGCAAGACAAAGTCCACCGAGGCCAGCGCCTGCGATGAGGACCGTGTTTTTGGTTGTGTTGGTAGACATATTATTGATTGATGTGTTTTTTGCACTTAGAAAATAGTGAGATGAACTGGAAGATAGATGATGATGAATGAAACTATTGATGTCCAGAGCACTTGGGGATATCCCGTTGTTTTTATATTCGATCGCTACTATTACAATACGTACATGAGTTCGGAGCGGCATTAAATAATCCCTCCGAACTGCTCCTCAGTCGTTGATAATTAGTCCTTTTGTTGGTTCGTTTAAGACGCTGCGGTGGGTGTCTTAACTTGACGCGGAATAGCACTTGGGGGCGCTTTGGTAGATTTCCGGCCACGGACTTTTCTTACGGCCACCTCTCGGGACCGAAATATGATTAGTATTGTAGACTAACAAAAATCAGTTGGTGCGTGTACATTGACAAAATATATTCGTGGAAATAGTAGCCAATTTGCAAACATGAAAACATTTATTGTCTAGGAATAAGTTCACATGCCCCAGTTCAAGACGACGACGCTTTTCTCACCCAAATATAGACGCCTATGCCTGTATACTGCGGCCATATGCTGTCGTCAGGCAAACTTTGAGTCCCCCGGGAACTTGATGGCGTGAAAATAGTCTGTAGTACTTGCCGATATTCTCAAACTCATCTATCGTTTATTTAGCGTTCAGTATACCTATTATAAAGACCTTATGGTATTCTCACCATCATGAGTAAACATCCATGAAGGATCATATTTATTCTGGATAAGATCCAGGAGCTGTGGGTAATACTACATGCAGATATTAACATAAACACTTTGGAAAGGAAAACTCAACAACTCCAGGTGCTCTGATTACCTTTTGAGCAGGCAAATAACCGCCCCTAATTGTAATATTCTTTTGCATCACCATTCCAATTGGGAAATCATTCGTACTGTAAAAAAAATCCCCAATAAGAGCAACATGGCCGCCCTTTCGGGTTGACTTGAGCACTGCATGAATTGTATCCCCGCTATCTGTCTCTGCACCCGTCGTCCGCATGGCCAAATGCTTGGTCGTGTTGGTGCTCCGGAATCCACTGGCTTCAATTCCGCAGTCCAATCCATGAGGCTGTAACGAAAGGATATAGTCGGAAACATTAGCGTGCCGAACAACATCAACAGCGATCATGCCATATGTCTCGGCGATTTTGAGTCTGTTGGGATCCTTGTCGATGGCATATACTTTACTCGCTCCACGTAGCATCGCAAGGCGTTGAATTGATAGCCCAACTGGTCCACATCCCCATACCCCGACAATGTCTCCCTTGCCCACTTCAGCCAATTCACACCCATGCCACGCCGCAGTTGTCACATCTACCAAACCAAGTAGCTTCTTTGGTTCCGTGTCAACTGGAACCTTTATACAAGTAAGGTCAGCATTAGGAACACGGCAGAACTCCGCTTGGTCCCCCGGAAAACCACCCATGACATTGGAAAAGCCAAAGGACCCCGATATACGATAGCCATATTGCCCCTCCATTTTCTTGGAGGGATTTGTTGTATCGCATAGAGAAAACTCTTTTCGCTCGCAGTAGCTGCATTTTCCGCACGCAATAGTAGGCAGAATGAGAACACGATCGCCAACTTCTACTTGTTTCACATCGCTACCTTTCTCGGCCACAAAGCCAATAGCCTCATGGCCCATAATCATACCCTGCCGTGTGTAGTCTTTAAGCTCGCCCGCGTATAAGTGCAGGTCTGAGCCACATATGGTAGTGTGCGTGATATGGACGATAGCATCGGCAGGTTCGGTGATGACTGGCTTGGCCACGTCTCTAAGTTCAATGTTCCACGGGTTCATCCATACGGCAGCCTTCATCGTCTCGGTTGGATGGGGTTTGTACTGAGTGGTGCATACTGGCCTGTGCAACGTTAGCAGATATTTGTGGGTTTCAATGTTGGAACCTACGGTGCGACTTCTGTCATCTTGAATTTTCCCGAAATTCGACATACGGCAAATAACTCGGATGATAATAGCTACAACATACAAGGTTCAGCACATTGAAGCCAGTGATTCAAATTTTTTTATATTACTTCTGTCCCATTTGCATATATGAAATAACTTATCGCTGTCGGGGCAAATATGTCATCAGAGTGGCAAATGGAATCAAATTCCGGTTTCATCTACTTATTGCTCTGGAATCTTTGTTAACTAGCATCATCACATCTCTTCTAGCCTATAATTTAGTATTAAGGTCTGAGGTAAAGCTTCTGAAGCAATGTTGATCTCTTCGTATCCTCTGGGTAATCATTACTGGCGAGGGAGTATGCTTGATGTTAACTGGTGTATAGTACAATCTCTTGCCAGAACATATTCTCCAGAAATCGACTGCACATTTGTTTTGATCATATTGAATATTGATATACATAAGGAGTAAAATTGGACTTTAAATAAATCAATATTCAATTTGTTGCAATGGATAGTTTGTGGCGGCGCAAGGTGAGGGCCGCCACTGTTGGGGGCGGTCTCGGGGCTCTCTTCCGGGACTTGATACTTGAGCGCAAGAAGCAGCGCACGATCAGCGAGTGATTCAAGATCATTTGTTACTGCAAGAAAAGCCGCGCCTCTTTTTTTTAAAAAAAAAAACCAATGTGGAGGGTAGCTGAAGGACAACTCTTCACCATGTCCAAGGGAACGTCGAAAAAACAGCAAAGATTTGCCCCGAAGCGATCATAGGTACATTCCAAGAGTCTTCAAACCAGTAAAATTGGTTTATTTCTTATTTCCCCAGTCCTGTCCACTGGTCATCCTCCCATGGTGGCATACACAGCGCCTGTCATGTGGGGATGGCTGGCGGCCATCTCGATGGTCAGCCGACACCAGTTTCCTATTTCTCGCACTCTAAATAATTAGTTACTCGTCCATTTTGTCGGAGGTTTGTTTTATCTTTCGCTAAAGCGATGTGACTCTCTGTTGGAAAGGTGACGAATTTATTGTGGTTGATAGGCTATCGAATGTTAGCTAGGGTGGCCTAAGGCGACTAGCTTGCGCCAAAACAGAATTCAGGAGAAAAACAAATAAGCAACTCGTGGTATTCGTTTAGTACGGAGTACTTGCCTTTGGGATCGGCAGGCCTAAACGCGAGCCTAATTCCAACAGCCGATTTCACTACTGATCGATGATGCGTACTCTAGTCTCTTGCATGATGCATTAGAAGCCAAGCTGCGTAATCCTAATGCCCCGAGCGAGCCTAGAGCCATGGGTCCCCTGTCATTTGTGTTTTCGTGTTTTCCCAAGAAGAACATCACGCTCACACCAAAACAAAAACTTCGAACTATGTCATCTGCACACCCCCTCTACCGCAAATCTATGGTAAGGAAATGGGGAAATGCGGGGGAAGATGCAAGCACGGCCCGGAGATGATGCTTTTCTCGCCGGCCTATCAGGACGGAGTGGCTGCCATAGAGGCGTACTCTAGTTTCTAGTCTGTCCCTAGTGGCTTCATGTAATCTTCGATGTGACTGTGCACGGAGGTAGTATGGTGCTTTATTCATCTAATCAAGGTACTACTTGTACAAGCCAAGCGGTTTGTGGTTAGTGTTTTATTTATTAATATCATTTGTTTCTTCTCTCTCACGACATCTATCATATCCTCTGGAATTAAGTGGCTTGTTCCGTATTGCACGCCATTGGTTCGCTAACGTAGCAAGTGTCGGTAAAAACTTTTTTGTCTTCCTGGAATGAGTAAGAAATCTTTACTGTGAGATGCACATGATGACACGCTATGGCTATTTTACGCACTACTATATGAGTAGATGTGGAAACGACCCGATGTCACCATCCACGGAAATTCACCACTCATGCCTGCTCTCCATGGGTTCACGACGCCGTGCATAGTTTGGCAATAGCCAAGCTTTTCATCAAAGTAGTACTAATAAGACGATCTAGTTGCTTAGTGGCCGCGTGGAGCTGTGGCCGGCTTTGGACGCCCGGTCTGCTGATGCACACGTTTGGCCAGTGGTTACATACAAAAGGAATGCATACCCCCAGGGAGCAGTGAGATCAGACGCTGAAGTTGAGAGTGAAGTTTCTTTATTATCGCTCCTTTCTCTTCTCCTCAGGCAGGGGATACGTTTTCATATATACGCGTACCAAGATATCAATCTTGCGTCGTCGTTTTTTCAATTGACTTATCGGTCATTATACTTTCTTTCTCTCCTTGATTACAAAATTTTTTTGGCGACAAAAACGGCAAAATGCGTTGGGCAGCTCTCGCTTCGTCCCTTCTGCTTGCTCGCACGGGCGCCGAACAGTTTGTTATTCCTGAAGTACAAAGTGTTGTAGACTCAGCCCTCGACACGTACTCCAAATATGTAGCATATGCCGGCCCGACTGGAACAGCTGCGGCTAAAGTGGTATCTCAAAGCGCCGGAGTATCCCACGCAGTCGAGGCGACTGATGCATCATACTGGCTAGCCGATATCACTCACCAGGGACTCTCGCCTAACGCGGCTAGTGGTTATGTTGTCTTCCGAAATGTCAAGGACTACGGTGCTGCTGGTGAGTAACTTTTCGAATCATATTAAAAACGACGAGACCATAAACTAAATGTATGGATACCCCAGGTGACGGCGTGACTGACGATACCGCGGCCATTAATGCGGCCATCAGCGACGGAAATCGCAGTGGCCCATCATCTGGTGTGACTACATCGACCACTCCGGCCATCGTCTACTTCCCAGCTGGAACCTATCTCGTCTCCACGTCTATTATCGATTACTACTTCACTCAACTGATCGGTAACCCCAACTCGCCTGCCGTCATCAAAGCTAGTGCCGACTTCTCTGGTCTGGGTGTAATTGATGGGGATCAATACCAGAGCAGTGGAAACCAAGGCTGGACGTCAACCAACGTCTTCCTTCGCCAGATCCGGAACCTGGTTATTGATTTGACTGCTATTCCTGCAACCTCTGCGGCAACTGGTATTCACTGGCCCACAGCCCAAGCCACGAGCATCCAGAATGTTGAGATCCATATGAGCTCCGGTTCCGGTGCGCAGGGACAAGGAATCTTTATTGAGAACGGTAAGATCTCCTCTAGTTACGAGTTAGGTTATAGTATGAGAACTTTCCATACTAATTTTGCGGGCAAGGCTCTGCCGGATTCCTTACCGATGTGACTATCACTGGTGGTCTGTATGGTCTCAATGTTGGAAACCAACAGTACACTATGCGCAATGTCACAATTTCCGATTCTATCACCGCCATCAGCCAGATCTGGGACTGGGGTTGGACCTACATTGGTCTCAACATTAATAACTGTAACACGGCCATCTCGATTGCTCAGGGTGGCTCCTCTGCTTTGGTAGTTGGATCGGTCCAGGTGATCGACAGTACTATCAGCAACTGTGATACCTTCGTCGACACAGCGTGGACCACCAGCTCTTCCCCAGCAGGGGCAGGCAGCTTGATAATTGAGAACGTCAAGCTTGACAGCGTGCCTACTGCCGTTCAAGGGAACACTAGTGTTTACTTGACCGGTGGCTCCACCACAATCTCAGGCTTTGGCCAAGGACATCAATACACCCCGACTGGACCAGGAACACTGCAGGGTACCTTCACACCCCCAGCCAGGCAAAGTGGGCTTTTAGCAAGCGGCTCGTCCAATTACTACACCAAGAGCAAGCCTCAATATGAAACTGTTTCTTCTTCCGATGTTGTCAGCATGCGAACCTCCGGTGCCAAAGGTGACGGAACAACTGATGACACGGCCGCCATCCAGAGTGCGCTCAACTCGGCAGCTTCTGCGGGCAAGATTGCATTCTTTGACTTTGGTCTATATGTGGTTACCGACACAATCTATATTCCACCTGGATCCAAGGTTGTGGGAGAGTCGTACGCCACAATTCTCGCGAGCGGTAGCAAATTCACCAACATTGACTCTCCCTATCCCGTAGTACAGGTCGGTAAGAGTGGTGACACTGGCACAATTGAATGGTCCGACATGATCGTCAGTACTAAGGGCGCCACCGCTGGCGCTGTCTTGATCGAGTACAACCTCGATGGGGACCAAGGATCTGGCCTTTGGGACGTTCACACTCGCATTGGTGGCTTCACCGGTTCGGATTTGCAGGTTGCTCAGTGCCCCACGTCAGCAGCAGTATCTTCCAGCTGCGAGGCAGCCTACATGTCTCTGCACATTACAAGCTCGGCAAAGAATGTCTATTTCGAGAATAACTGGTTCTGGACTGCGGACCACGATGTCGACGATGCCAGTAACACTCAAATTTCCATCTACACTGGCCGTGGAGCCTTGATCGAAGGATCCAACATTATCCTGTAAGTGCTCAAAAACTTTGGTAAGTGAAAAGCCGAACAGAACTAACAAGACCGAAAAGGTATGGTACCGCGGTCGAACACCACTCCCTCTACCAATACCAGTTCTCTGGTGCTTCCAACGTAGTGGCCGGATTCATTCAGACCGAGACACCGTACTATCAGCCTACCCCAGATGCAACGGCGGGCCCATACAAGGCAAATTCATCCATCAACGACCCAGACTACAGCACCTGCCTGTCCGGCAACTGCGATGCTCTTGGCCTGCGCGTTTCCAACAGTGACAATGTTTGGATCTACGGAGCTGGTCTTTACAGTTTCTTTAATGATTACAGCACTACGTGTTCCGACTCTGGTGGCTCGGAGAACTGCCAGAGCGAGATCTTCCGCGTTGACGGAGAGACAACCGGGCTGAGAGTTTACACTCTCAACACCGTTGGTGTGACCAACATGATCACGGTGAACGGAACCAGTGAAGCACTGTACTCGGATAACGTGAGCGTGTATCCTGATGGTTTGGTCTTGTTTACGTATAACTAAGGGAGGGTCGTTCATCGGTCTCTATATCAATCATACGATGACGATTGATGATTTGTAGATAAAAACTCGAAGATAGCTTCTGTAGGCCCAGTCTTGTATGTGTATTAGAAATTCCTAACATAATATCACAAGCAAATTGCCTTTTCAACCTTCCTAGGTTAGCCAGTCCCTTCCTTCTCTGTCTTGAATGCCCGGTTTGAATTTCTCTTGCTGTTTCGGCTCCTCAAGACGGACCCATGCATGGACAGATTCTGCGCAGTTCGACCAGTCTAGGCACTGCCGTGGAGACAAGCAGGATGATCCATCCTCCATTAAATCAAGGCCCCCACTGGACGACACGGTCAGACCGGTCTAGAGCATCGCTGTATGGCCATCACTATCACCGGCCCCATTTGGCCCCGACGGAAAACAAGCCATGAAGGCATACTACTAGCAGTAATGTGCGGAGCCATGAGTACTACTAGTATGCCGAGAGCCTTCCCAGCAGCTGGGGATTTGGAATTGTGTCGCCAGGCACCCGTGGAAGCAAAAAGGAAAACTCTGCCCTGAGTTGCCACAGCCGCCAGCAGCAACTGCCGGAGGCCCGGAGAACCGCCGATGTGGAACGGCTCTCTGGTCGCCGACCGCGCTATGGATAACCTTATTTGCCAGGCCCCCTCGAATTGTGGGGAAGGGCGATCCACGTTTGTTGCCTTTGTGGATTTTTTAAATATACTCTGTACAAAACGTTTTCCATGGATCGGAAAGTCCGCACTGGCTCGCCATTTGACGTGCACTAGGACAGCCTGCTCCACCCGCTAATTGGCGCTGTTCCCACTCGACCGGTCCAGACTGCCGGCCCATGGATCTGTTCAAGACACAATGCCATGTGTATTGCCGAAAGGAAAAGATCCGAGGAAGGATGCATGAGGGAATTCTGGATCTGGCACAGGAACAAGGGGGAACAGCCAACCAAATCAAACATGTCCCTTTGCGAGCCTTTTTTTTCTCTCATGTGGCGGTACCAAACTTCGGCATCGTGCCTGATGGAAGATTCTTTTGAAAATGAACGAAAGGGGAAGGGCAACCCCCCCAGCGAACTTATATAAGGATCGGTTTTATCCTGCATTGTCTGAATATTTTGTCTTTGTCTTCATACCAATCATTCATTATTTCACTCTCTCACTCTTTTGAGCATCACTCTTTTTTGCTCTTCTGAAAAAACACATTCCTTGGATATCAACCAATACCTCTTCGACAAGAGACCTATTATAGAAACCAACATACATTCACTTTACAAAAGACACAATGATGTTCACCACGGCTTTCGGTCTCCTCGCCTCCTTCGGCGCTATGGCTTCTGCCCTCCCAACTACATTTGAGACTCGTGACACCACTGGTGGTGTCGAGATCGTCAACAACATGGGCCAAGATATCTACCTCTGGTCTGTTGGCAACACTGCCGACGCCGAAATGGTCACCCTTACTTCCGGCGGCAAGTCATACACCGAGTCCTGGAAGCTCAACCCCGACGGCGGTGGTATCTCCATCAAGCTATCCACTTCCCCCGACCAGTCCGATGTGCTACAATATGAGTACACCCTGGAATCTCCAACCATCTTCTGGGACCTTTCTTGCATCAACATGGGCAACTCTTCGCAGTTCTCTACTGTTGGCTTCGCCGTCACTAATAACGACGAAGGAAACTGCCCTCAGGCTACCTGCAAGCCTGGCGACAGTGCTTGCGCCGATGCTTACCTGTTCCCCACTGATGACCACGCCACTCACGGCTGCCCCGAGGCTGTCCAGATGACCCTCAACTTGGGTCCATCAGCTGCCGAGTAAATCAAGCCATTTCTTTTACGCAGCCGGGCTTTTTTTACTTTGATGATTTATGAAGGATACCCCTAGTCTTAAACGGACTACTTGTGCATTTAAATGTATGATGGGGGAGGCTGAAAAAAAGAGACAAAAAAAAAGGAAAAAGGAAAAAACCTGCGGTGGTCAGACCTGGTGTCTACACCAAACATGAAATTTGATGATCAACGATCGATGACACAAAAGGAGAGCTCGGCGTTTTAGATATAGGATAGACTATGTACAATACAATCTGCGGTCTATGTAGTACCAGCAGTTGATGAAAAATTGAAATTTTTACAAAAAAAATCCAATCTTCCAAGTAATTCAGTATGATCCAGCCAGATATTAATTCATTGATTGGTCAAATGGGGAAAACTCAGCGTTGGCGGCTTAGTCACTGAACTGTGGTGGCAAGGAAAAAATGAGCGTCCAGCTTCCCGTAACTCCGTGCGTAGTTCTTTTTGGCCACCGCGTCGTAAATGTAAATGACGTCACAGGTAGATTTCCCTTTTCATGCTTCGTACACAGGAATTATTAATACTAATATTATAGCATTTGTAATTACGGAAAAGGGGAAAACAAAATGCCAAGCTCTGCAAAGTTGAACACATGAGGTCTAGGCCTAGTCCCTGGTGCCTCGTGAATCCACCTCGCATTCGCATTATTGAATAATAATAATAATAATAATTGATGGCAAGAAAGGAAAAAGAAAATCCTGATCTGAGCTGAAAACACTTCCAATAGCATCTGAATATTTCGCCATGCGATGACTCTTCCAAGCCGAAAACCGAAGCTGCCCGAAGCCAACCGAGAGGTCCATAGGCTTCTCACACCTTCACAAGTTAGAAAGCATGAAAATATTTTCCTTTGGCAAAAAATAACGTAATATGCTGGGGGACTTTGCTGGCCAGGCGGTCTATTATGCACGGAGCAGCCATCGGAGTAAAAACCATACTAGGGCGATTGCTGCCGGAACACTCGGAGTCGGAATTAAACTCCGATGTTTTTATTCCGCGTGTAGTCTGGAAATGAGGCTATACGGAGTATATGCCCATTGTCGCCTGCATATCGGACAAGAGGCCTTTTTTTTTAGCAACGAAAATTTTTTCATCAAAGTGATCAACTTTGAGGCAGTGAGCCTCGAAGATGGGCTATATAATGCAGGCCCATGATGTCTGGGTTCAACCTGGTTCATCAACGATCTTCCGGCCATCCCAACGACAAAAAAGTCAAAAAAGAAACTCCTCGATCTAAACTTGCTTTGTCATTTCACGTCGTATACCCACGATCAATATGCCTTGCGGATTCCTCATTCACCGTCTCCACCCATCAAACTACGAGGTGGTGATGGCCAACCGACGCGCCGCTGCAGCAAAGGGAAAGAAACCCCAAGGCCCTGACGCCGAAAGCACGACCACCAGCGCATCAAAATCCTCTTCTGCTTCTTCCAGTAGCCGAGCGGAAAGCTCCAAGGTTCCGATGGCAAGAATAAGCTTGTAGGTTACCTTCCGAAGCTATGAGCTACCCTGCATCTTACTAACAAAATCTCTTATATAGCGCACGATGCTAATCATTGCATCCACGATTGTGCATGAAAGAAACCCCTCTTTTTTTACTCCGATTTTACACGCCATAATACCAGTTTAATACCCTCTTGCACTTCGAGATCATCGAATTTGAAACCGAAAAGTCGAACTCGAAAAAAGTCACTCGCTCGTTAATTTTGACACGTGAACACGAACATTTACCATCGATGTGGGCATAATATAAAAGCATGTTAATTAATTATTGATACCCATTTGAAGATAGATATATAGAAAAAAAATATTGTCTTCCTCAGACAGCACTTTGAAAAAGAAACCAAAAACTGCACAAATTATGATAATAGGAATTTTCAATGTTGACAACAAGATACGTTCACATGTACTTCTTTCTTTCTATAGCCATAGGGGCATTTGATACTTATTAGATGTGCCAAATTTATGAATTGATATAAAAACTGGGTTCAACCATCTGCTATGTTTTGCTCTCGCCACTATTGCCACGTTAGGACATATGTTTTCGATAATTAACTGCGTAGGAACATATACCAGAGTTTGAGTTACTTGCTTCTCTCCCCTTTAATGTTTGTATACTGGAATTATAGCTGAAGAATATTTCATCTCTCAAAACGATTCTGTTGTTTCCAATAAGATGTTCAACTGCTGGGGCCGGTACCGGCCATGTCGCGTCAGCAGGGCTTTAGATCAAGAGCGGAAACGGCTTTTAACTCGATACTATATAAACACTAGGTGACAAGGGCACGTAGTTCATCAATGCATTAACCAAGTGTCTAATTATTGTATACTCTACGCTTATCTCATTTATCTGAATAAACCCCGGTTTTTGATCTTGTACTTGGTGGAAAAACAAGCAGAATGGGGAAAACAGTACTACTGGTTATGGACATACAAAAAGGCGTCCTAGAGCTTTTGGGGAACATGGAGCCTTATCTTAACCGTCTGGCACCAGTAATAAACTCAGCTCGTGAAGCTGAAATCCCCATAATCTACGTCGCCACCAGTTTTCGCCCTGGCTATCCTGAAGCATCTGCACGAAACTCCTCAACTGCCAAGGTTGCTGCTTGGGGTGCCTTTGTCGAAGGCGACGAGTCCACCAAGATCCATCCGGCCGTTGCCCCTGCTGAGGGAGATGTGGTCATTACCAAGCGCCGGGTTTCTGCGTTTCACGGAACCGACCTCGACCTTATACTTCGTAGTATGGATGCAGAGACCCTTGTCATCACCGGGTTAATATCCAGCGGTGTCGTTCTTTCTACCATACGCCAGGGTGCCGATCTTGATTATCGACTTGTTGCTTTGAGGGACCTGAGCATGGATCGTGAGCCAGAAACCCATGAATTGCTTGTCAATAAAGTCTTTGCAAAACAAGCTCAGATCCTGTCATCGGCAGAATGGGTGGCGGGGCTCAAGAAGCCATGATCTTACATGTTGTCATAGCGTGCCATCGAAATCAATCTGGAGATATTTATTCTGTGCTTCAATATATTTCTCCAGATTGTATTAGTAGTTTAAACCAGTTGACGATGTCTAACACTTGAAGTCTTGCCAATGATGCCTGCCTCTCCCAGGTGCCAACTCTCTACACGGCTAACGGAGAAACAAACCAGATACTATCAATAGGTATATATATATGTGTGTGTTATTTGAAACATACACGACCATCAATGGATACCAGCTTCAATTATTCATGTATTTACTCCATGCTTTTGGAGAGGTAGATGAAATATATAGACGAAAATTCACATTTTGCTTTTGGCATGACCCCTGACGGTCATCATTCCAGGGAACCACCCACCCCTTGCATAGATCGTTAGAAGTCCAATCAAACCCGGAATTTAGAAACAGCACAAAGACAGCACGTAATGCTGCTCGGTACTATATTATTGACTTGTTTCATTTATTTACACATATTTGCTTGTTTTATGGATTCCGTTCACAACATTGGAACAATACATGATCGGCAACTATTAAACTTTGTCGTGTTAGTAGTACCAACACTGTTTCTCTCAGCCTAGCATTCCGACGTTTAAATAGGTATGTAGGTCTCGTAGCGGGCCATCTAAAGGAATACGTATTTTCCAAAATTCCCAAATTAACTTTTTTTTTCTTCTTCTATGGATGCCATGGACTTGCGAATGCATCATCTTTTACAACATGCGATCTCGGGACTCATCATTGTCAATTCACTCCGAAAATGAGGCCAGAAATGAAAGGGTCTCTCGGGAAACTATTAAGAGACCTATAATAGTTCAACAATATCCTACAACTTCTCAAAGTCAGCTCTCCCTTCCGGCCGTGAGATACAGTGGGATAGAGCTTCAGCAACATGCTCACGGATTCGGTCATGAGCCTGGAGAATTATGGATAACTGGAAAGTTGGAACTATGGATGGTTGGCTGTTTTGCAATCATAGCCATGATGGTGTCATTGGATGGACTTATAATGATTACATCTCTGAAGGTTCACTGCATGCTGAAAATTCCTATGCAAAACGCGTATTCTAACACCGAGAAGAACTTATCTCGTATATACCATTCTAATTTCTCACATAATGGTACCTGGCCTATTACCGTCTATTTCCTCGCGACCATACCGATTCAACGACTTGCTGTGGAGGCTACAGAGGTCTTTGGCCGTCGAAACGTTCTCGTTACAGGGATCGCAATCTTTAGCATCGGCATCGTTTTTCTTTCAGCCTCTCGCGCTTTGTTCCCAATGCTTCTTGTGGGCCGTGGGATTCAAGGGGTTGGCGCCGGTGTCATGGCCTCTGTTATGCCAGCAATTTTGACAGAGATGATCCCACCTCAACGGCGGTCTAGATACAACTGTGTCATACTCTTCTGCGCCGCTATTGGAGTCGGCGCTGGTCCTGCCATTGGGGGCGTGATATTGGAAGATCCAGCTAACTGGAGATGGATTTATTACATCTCTTCTCCGTTTTGTCTCTGTCTTCTGATATTGACTCCCTTGACAGTTCGACCCGTTGGCGAGACGCTGAGTTCAAAAATGGCCATCTTGAACTTTGACTGGACTGGTATTTGCTTATTTTCTGCCAGTTTTGTAGTGCTCATTCTTGGAACTACGTGGGCTGGTATCCCAGATCGTGTGGCAGACTGGCGGACTATTCTCACCCTGGGTGCAGGGGCTATTGGATTGATTGGGGCCATAATTTATGAGCGGAACGGCGCATCAAAACCTCTCATTTCGCTCAAAGTCCTCAAAACGTCCCCATTGACTTTTGTGTGCATTTTCATACATAGTGTTGTGGTAAGTCAAGTTTAATACAAGGGTCCGTGACAGCATTGAAGAGCGTGGCTGAAAGTTGTCTAGATGTTCACCGAGCTTTTCTATATCCCAGAGTATGTGCGGGGAGTGTATGAATTATCCCCAAGTTACCTTGGTGCATTACTCATAGCTTTAACGGCACCCTCAATATTAGCTACTGCAGTAGTTGGAGTCATTACCGCTAGGTTCCGAGCATATCGGTGGGCAATATGGAGTGGATGGGTATTGACTACAGCTTCAGCCGGATGTATGATCCTGCCCGGCCCAGATACCAGTCTTGTTGTCTGCATTGTTTTAATGCTCGTTGCCGGCCTGGGCCACGGTTTAACCATGTCTGGAAGTCATACTGCAATCCAAAGATTGGCCAGCGTATCGTATGAACGCGATGCAGTGTTACATGCCAACTTCATTCGCACCATTGGAATTTGTATAGCAATTTCCGCTGCTGGGACTGCGTTCCAAACAAGACTCCAGACTCATTTATTTCAATCAGATCTACCCAAACTCCTAGGGAACCTAGGCTTCAATGAGGCTTTCTGGAATGCCCCGAACATCACCATTTCCCATGAACTTGCCGAGGCTCGAAAGAAAATTTTTGTTTTAACATTTCGCGAGATCATGTATGCAATTACCGTTCTAGCTGGCTTGGGAGGGCTGTTGTCTTTGCGGCTTGTACGACGGTCCAACAGTTGACAGAGTTTGAAGTTGCCATTCTCTTTTATGTAAAAATTGTGTATTAGGATATTTAATAGATCTTTTCCCGAGAATCCAGCCTAAATTATCGTTATCGCCGTAAAAACATGATGAGACCAGATCTGCCGACACAAAGTGGTTCCCATGTCTTATATCTCAGCATGTTAGCTGCTTAACCAAGAATTCTTCGGCTAGTTCGTCAGTCCTTATTATTCTTCCGGGTATACCATTCTTTTCGTAACTCCCCCATCCACCACCATTTCCGTCCCGGTGACAAATTCAGCATCCGCGAGATACTCAACAGCACGTAAGATATCCTCAACCTTGCCAACTCGGCCAGAGAAATGCCATCGGTGGTCTCCCTCAGAGAGGCCATCCTCCCATTTCGCCCCGCTCAGGTCCGCTTCTTTGCATTCGTTTGTTGCATTGATCCACCCAGGCAAAACCGCATTGACAGAAATCCCATATTCCGCAAGACTTGATGCCATCGAGTGAGTCAGTCCGATGAGGCCCGCCTTGGTGGCGGCGTATCCTTCGGAATTCGGCTCAGATTGATGTGCGCGAGTCGAAGAGATGTGAATGATGGACCCGCCGTGCTGGCGGTCATTTGATTTTTTTAACAAGGATAAGCATCCTTGACTCATCAGCATGGAACCAGTCAAATTCGTCTGAATGCTTCTATTCCATGTATCAAGACTTAGCTCCGCAAAGGGGGTGTTTCCGACTCCACCAGTATAAGCCGCGTTGTTGATAAGGACGTCAAGAAGACCATTGAAGAACTTCCCGGCCTTTTCAATGGTAGACAGTATTTCGGCAGGCCGAGTCAGGTCACATACCGCCTTATCATATTGGCTGGAAGAATATGCTTGAGACAATAGATGGCTTGTATGCTCGAGCTCTGCCTTGTTGACGTCCACGAGAAACACGCGATGACCCTTTTGTAGCAACAGTCGCGACAACCCGCGACCGATACCTCGTCCGGCGCCGGTAATGAGGAAGTTCTTTCCCATGGCAATTGACAATGGTGGGTTTGCCACGGATTGTACAGTGTTTGTTGGTGTTCAAATGTTAGTGCGCGGTGATGTCATTCATAGTGGCGCGTCGAGGCGATAACCGGAACTAAACTAAATTAGGAAGCATTCTCCTACGCCTTTGGCTTGCATTATTATTATTGTTAGTATTTGGCAGCATTGCATTTAAAAGGAGACTAATAGCAATAGGAAAACTGGAGATTTCTTTCTAAGGGGCCATTTACAGGTTGGATGGGTAGTACGAATTGTCAGATACGTATAAATAAAGTTGTAACGTTACAACTTCTTAGCAGGCCGCGCAATAAAAGTAGTAATTATCAACATCATTGTTACTGTATTCGGACATAAATGTACAAAATCCAATAATAATGGCGAACTAATTAATATTATGAAGGATGGCTGACAATTGGAATCCGAACGCTGCTCCCGCCGCTCCCAGTCGACTTTACCCCAAAGCTGGCAGGGTGCTGATCCGACAATTTCAGCGGCCAAATCAAATTTCTTTATTTGCTGTACTTTAAGCTTCATTGCGTTGGTTACCCGAGTTGGATAGTGCGTCAGAAACACCCGTTTGAAAAGGTTAAAGAAATCAAGCTAGTTTAATTTCCCTTGATGGCGTTGCGTAAATGCAACGCAACGTAGGGGCCGATTTGGCCTCCGTGTCAGAAAGCTGACTATGTACATTTAATGTCGGATGTATTAGGATATTATTGTCTGCGAGTTCAATGGCAGTTAACAGTTTTGAAGATATTTAGTGAGAAAATATCCTCGCGTTACTCATATCACATATAATTAGAGGAATCAAATTCGCCATGAAGCTTGCTTATCCACTTGCTTTCGGTGCTGTTTTGCAGCAGGTCTCAGCCATCGGGTTTTCGACGTATGCACAGATCGTCGAAGGCGCAGACAACTCCGGAACAATAGCGTACTCAAAACCAGATCGGTCTAATACCCTTTTTCTTTATATCCAAATCACTCCAGACGGAGCGGACCACAGTGCAATAGTTGGCGACTTCAACACTCTTGCGGAAAACTACGGAAGTCAAGGTGTTGCAGTGATTCCCCGAGTCCGATATGGCTATTCGGATGGATCGGTTGCAACGGAGCCAGATGAGAGTATATTGATGAACGATGTGTCTACGTGGGCGGCCGCCTTTTCCAATATCACAGGCACTGTAGACATTCCCGTGATTCAGGCCGGTTTCCTTGGTGAATGGGGAGAGTGGCATGTAAGGAATCCTTTTAGGCAAACTATTAAATTTTGAAAGCGAAAGAATTCAGACTAACTCGGTCAGGATGGACAATACTGCCAGAACCATGGATCGGACGACACGGCGGCAGACCTCAAAATCAAAGGGAGCATCGTCAACGCTCTTCTTGACACTGGACACAAGGTTGCTCTCCGGTACCCCCAGGATCACAAGGCTTTATTCAATGGAAATCGTTCAGTCACGATCCACGATGATTGCATCTTTGACGGAGGTTTCAACGGCACTGATGGAGGTACATGGCCAACAGACGACTTGCAAACTTGGATTGAGTACACCAAGCAAGTGGCTTCTAACAACACTTTTGGCGGAGAAGGATGTAACGATGCCGGCGATGCGACTTTTGACTGGTCGGACTACAGCGCTGTATGCGGAAGCGATGGTCTGGCTCCTTACATCAACTCGTTTCAAATCGCCTATCTTAATGTGAGTTATTGGGCGCATGGATGGATGGAGTCCCGAGGCATAGATTGCTAACTGAAAGCAAACAGGCCTACAACCCCAAGGATTTTCAATCGTTATTCAAGGACTCGAGTGAGAGCGATTGCGTAGATAAAATCATGGCTGCCCTCGAACAATGGAGTTAGAAAACTTGAAAATCGACGTTTCAGGTGAATAACCCAGAACCGGCCTGCACATGTGCGTGGCACATTAGCTATTGAGCTCAAGCCGGAGAACTAAGGGATCAAACTTAAGGCTAGTCTTAACTTGTGAATAGGTGCGGACAGTGTGTTTTCTGATTCTCTTTTAAACAATTCTACTAGTCAAGCAAAGCCTTTAGATAATCCGATATATTCCCACGAGAAAGTTCCCTCTTGTGAGAAATTAAATGTTCCGGGCACTGTAGCTCCATCAGCAATTATAGAGCATAAAATGTGATAACATAAAAAAGTGAGGATTGTTTGTGCTTCCCTCACGTTCAAGTGCAAAACTGGAAGGATCCAGCGCGAGCCTACGCTATCATGGGGAAATGTCCTTAACTCCGACGCAGGTGTCGTATCGCTCGGTTCGGCATGTCCGATTTATTTATACATGATGCTAAGTCTCTACAATTCATCTAAACGATAAGAGCTAGGACTGAAATAGACTGGATAGAAAATGGCTTGTATAGCATACTCTGACTACTGTGCCGGGGAATTGCCTGCTTATGCCGATAGCCCTAAATCTATGCACTATATAGCAGCATTGATCATTCCAAGTCATGAAAAAAAAAACTTTTTATACAACCAACATTAGTAAGAGTTTCAATTTCTTCCCTTTTTTCAACACCATAATTGAAAATGGCCCAAACCCGAATTTTCATGACCGGAGCCAGTGGCTACGTTGGCAGCGTAATCACCGAGCTCGCAATCGCCCAGGGCTTCACAGTGCATGGCCTCTCTCGCAACGAATCCAATGACGGGAAACTGAAAAAACTCGGCGCAGTGCCCATTCGCGGCGACCTTCAGTCTCTTGATGTGCTCCGCCGCGAAAGCGCCGATGCCCAAGTTGTCATCCACCTTGCCGATGTGATGACCATGAACCCGGACTACAACGAAGGCCTGCGTATAGATGCTGCAGCGGTTGATGCCATTTGCGAAACTCTCAAGGGCACCGATAAACGACTCCTCGTTACCTCTGGCTCATTGGTGGCAGCAGCAGATCCCACTGGCGGCGAAACAACGGAGACATCTCCGCGATGGGAAACCCCTATCAACGACCGGCACAAGGCAGAGGATCATGCTATAAGTTGGACCGAAAAAGGAGTTCATGTCATGGCTATTCGGCTAGCGCCGTACGTATACGGACGAGGGGGAAGTGGTATACAGCTATTCATGAAGATAGCCATCAGCAACGAACAACTGATCTATATCGATGATGGCGATTTCAAAACATCGGCAGTCCATGTAGATGATGCGGCAAGGATGTATCTCCTCGCCGCTGAAAAGGGAAGTCTTGGAGAAGTATTCAATTGCACGTCATCCACCGATATAACAGCCTTGCAACTCGCTCAAGCAATGGGTTCAATACTCGATCTTCCCGTGAAATCGGTTAAATTTGAAGACGCACTGGCTACGTATGGAAAATTCCTGACCGACTTCCTCTGTGCAGTGAACCGGGCGTCCAGTGCCAAGGCAATGAAGATGCTAGGGTGGCAACCTCGCGAGATAGGCATCCTTGAGGATATCAGAACGGGCTCTTATGTGGCTGTAGCCCAAGAGCTTCGAAAAGAGTAGGCCACAGTCTAATCACAATGTATTTGAGAAGCGAAATATCAGACAAAACTACTGATTAAACAAGTTTTTATTCAATTCCGTAGAACTTGTACGCTGTGGTATCCCTAGTGTAAACGGATGGATGCCTATATACAATCTCATGAAAATCCAAACTCCCAAGCCAATCCAAGTACCCAACGTAAGAATACAGTCAATGTTGTCAATAAATGCGAATTTAGAAATCAAACATGAAAGAGAAGAAAACATGCTAACCAACGCGAACTCGTATACAAGGAGTATGGCGAACCTCGAAGAGAAACAAATAGTAATTTTTGATCAAAATGAAAGCAGAGACCAAATACCCGCACATTAAAACGCCTATCAAAACCTAAACTCGCCGTATGCAACCCATACCATCATGCCAATCCATGCTGTTGTGAAGACAATAGTGAGAATAGCGGCACCGGCACGGTCACCAGCGGTCACTTTCTTCGGAGTGGGAAGATTTTGTTCACCGCCACCACTCTGGCCACCACTCGGGTCACTTGTGCTGTTACCACCAGTGTCCGCAGTCACGGGCGCAGGCGAGCTTGGGGGAGTGTAAGAGCCGGAAGAGGCACTCTCGTATAAGACCAGAGTATTGGCAAATGCGCTGAGTGCAGCCATTTCCTGCTCGATCCCACTGGTTCCGTCCCAGGTGGCGTTGTGCCATGCGATGCCGCATTCATTATTGGGCCCAGAGCATTGCGTACCAGCAGCCTCAGCGGAGGCCTTCAGCTTCGGTTCGATCTCCCCTAATGTATAGGGAGCAAGCTGACAGACCAGTGATAACCAGTTGGTTATCAGGCCCTTGTAAATGATTTGGTCTCGGTTGCAGTCGTGGTAAGGCTCGCATGAGACTTCGGACAATACATTACCGCCAAATTGCTGGGGGAAAAATGTGGAGAAAAGTTGGCCCATCAAGCCATCGATTCCAGTCTTGTATTTGGCGCCTCCGTTTGTCTACCCAAGGGTTAGTTTTTTTTAACGCGGAACGAAAGTAGTCAGCACTCACTATGTTGTACATATAGGCTAATCCAGTGATGTAGGAGCCATAGTTGTAGCTCCACTGTTGTGGACTAGGGGCACCGCAGTCCTGATTGATCTGAATTGAATCGTTCATAAACCACGTCTTGTTGTCTAACAACGGAACAGAAAGGGTCCAGTCATAGACGGTGTTGGCCCAGTTGATATACGAGTCATTATTCGTGTATCGGGCGAGGCGTGCGGCCAATTGGAAGAAATTGCCGTTGGAAATGGCGTTTTTCGAGTTATAACCAGAGCCTTGAATGGAGTTGACCTGCCAGCGCAAACCTCCACCACACTCGGCTTTATCCTGGTTCCAGCGGTCGGCAAAGTCGTTGAACGCGCCTTGCGCCAGACTCAACCAGGAAGGGTTGTTTGGAACGTCGGGGAATTTTTGCTCAATGGCAGTCGCTGCGGCCAGAGCCCAAAACTCTTGGTCGTCATTTCCCTAGAACCCTATTAGACACGACCAATATAAAAGCATATATCCCCGAAGCAAAAACAGGGTAAGAGGAGCAAGCATACCATATACAAACTCGCGTTGGAAGGGTCAAAATCATTACTGTCCCCCTTCTGCCACAGCATGCCTTTGTTGACGAGATCATTGTACTGGTCGTCCCCCGTCCAGTGCCAGTAGTTGATCAGAAAGGTGAAAAAGGCGCCACCTTCCCACCAGGTATTGTAAAATTGACCGGGGATATTCCGCACCGACGGGTCGCGATTGTTGTAGTAGTCGACGGCGGAGGCGGCGGCAGTCTGGGCGGCGCTCTTGAGCGAGTCCGCGCTGTCGGCATCGACCTTCAAACTGAGGGCCAGCGGCACGTTGGCGAGTAGTTGGCCGTATAGGAAAAGCTGATTTGAAAAGCGCATGTTGCGGCTAAGAGGAGAGAGCACGTAGTGTCGATTTGGATCTTCGCCAGCGAGCAGATCTCTGGGGCAGCACCGGCCCGGGGGTCGTAAATGGCCAGAGTTCACAAAGCACTGCGGCTTCCAGGCGCAACTGATAACTGAAGCGAAATAGCAGCAGAGGATTAGAGTAGAAAGGATCGAGTGCAGACGGAGAATCCAGGCGGGGGGTGGGAGGAAGAGCAACGAGCACGGCCGATCAGAGTTGTAAGACAAAAGTCTAGGGTAGAAGCCGAGTCCGGCGCTCCGGGCAGTGAGTAACGTGAGGTGAGTCTGAGACAGCAGAGATGTCACTAGCGTTTCATTCGCGCATGACTGGAGGCGGTGCACGCTAGCCTGAAAAAGCCAACGGCTGGCCCAAATCGGTGTGGCGCGCCTGGCCAGCCAACCAGCGGCCGCCATGTGCTGCCCTTGCGCCAATGGGCTGCCGTTTTGGGCCCCATTTCAGCACACGTCTTTCCGCTTCTGGTGTAGCGGGAACAGGCAGCACCGGCGCTTATTGGCTGGGAGCGGGCGCTGTGGACGCGAGCGTCGCCGGGACTTGGGCTGCCAAGACGGTTATTTTCGTCAAGAGACGAAGGCAGATGGCGAGGCGTGTATATGACCATGTGTATGTGCTGAGCTTCTACGGAGTGCAGTCTGCGAGCGTCATGCACCGTGCTGGAATCAAGTTCCTGATCACTGCGTCACTACACGTTAGTGGGTCTCCGCCACTTTCCCTACGCTTTCCCTCTTTGGCCTGGTGAAATCATTTTGCACGTTCTGATTAGCCTAGAGGCTGGGAAGTGGGGTAACGGCGCCGATGTATACAATATAGAACCTACGTATATTATTGTCATGTGCTCTGTTCATGCGTCTCTGTCATGATCATCAAAGTTTACAGGGAGCTGACTGGTTGCAATATTTCTTGGATTGAAAGTACATCGTCGTCTAAAGGTTCTGGCAGACAAGCTCGTAGCTTAGAAACAAACAAAAACCAATCAATATATTTGAGAACCGCATGCATCATCAAATAATCATGCAGTTCTTATAATCAAGCTCTTTTCTAGCAGCCAAGCTGTTTAGTCACTAGCCCGAGCGTTCCATATGTAGTATCAATACTAGTAATTCTGTTTAGCATTAGACAGAGGTATAGCCAGCTCCAGTTATTCTAGGAAAGCGCTTCAATAAAAGTTGACTGTACGTCTGTGCAGCGGTCAAGCCATGTTACCAGGAGTTGAGCTCTCTGTCCGCTTGTTCTACATTGATATAATGTACTATTTTGTCAAAAGCGACCCCTCAGTGTGGATTTGGCATTGTTCCATTTTTAAGCTGGATACGATTCGCTTTAAGCGTCAAGGTAGTCGGCAAGGCTGATGCTCGCCAAAGATTGTTGATAAGTTCTAGTGCTCACAGAGTCTGTAGAGTTTTATTAATCTGTTGGAACTCTGACATCTGGAGCGTCCGGTTTCGATGTGCCCGGTCTCCATATATATGTAGATGTACTATTCAATTGCGGGGATTGATGTTTCTTGGAGAGTTGGAGGGCCAGAGGACATCTGGAATGGGGTCATATCCGATCTAAGAAATCATTGTCTACATCACATGTGCAATTGACGGACATTTAAATAGCCATCATCTGCTGATTATAAAGAATTTTGTTCACTAGTCAGGCCTTTTCTTCTTCAATACTCTTTGATCAATCGGTATTTCATTGTTGGCTTAGACAACGTAATATAATTTACAAAGAAGGATATTTATATGTAGTTTCGTCACGAAGTTGGAATAGACAGAATCTCACTCCTCCAAAACCCCTCATGATTGCCACCAGGTGTTCGCGAGTGACGATACCATAATTCTAGCCTCGAGTCTTCGTCCCGGA
The DNA here is from genome assembly GCA_039119965.1 of Talaromyces sp. DC2. Classification (NCBI taxonomy): domain Eukaryota; kingdom Fungi; phylum Ascomycota; class Eurotiomycetes; order Eurotiales; family Trichocomaceae; genus Talaromyces; species Talaromyces sp. DC2. The sequence goes on from JBCLNQ010000099.1 coordinate 88,631, forward strand.
TATCAGCAAAGACAGAATCAACACGAGAAGTTTCTGGGACTTTCTCTCCCGGCGTGATCCCTTCTGACTCAATTTCGACCAGTCTTTCTAGGACGGCAATCGTTCCTGATATCCATAAATCTCCTTGGTCTCGCAATTCGCGGAGTAAGAGAAGAATCTGATGTCGGATAAACCAATCTCGGCATTTGGATGCGCAGAACACGAGAGGAGGGATAATAGCGGTTTTTACCGGGAAGGTCGGCGACGGCGAATTCTCAGTAGGCGCTGTTAGAAAGGTCTTTGCGAGAATGACTGCTCGCTGGAAACGTGAAAGTAAGTTGTCGTATCTCATCTCTTGTGATCCTGGTTGGTTTCCTGCGGTCACCTTGATATATATCACTTCGCTCCACAATGCAAATATGGTTAGTGCGTTGCGGTCTTTTTGCGGCACGTCATTTCCGTGCAACATGACAGATCGTTTCAATTGTATCCTCCAGAGCCGAAGCATACTCAAAATTGCAGCTTCTCCACTACGGATGAACGAGGATGCGGGTCCAATGCTGAATCCCTTGCGGTTGCTCTGCAACACGACCCATCCAAGAATAACAATGAAATGATTCACAGTCTCCGAGTTATCAATGGACTTGCTGGGATGTGCTTGCTCAGGGCATGGTGGTGAAAGGGACGGGTGTTCGTCTTCGACAAAAGACTTTGGATCAGCACAGGTAGATCGATGTAAATAAAGATGGGAAAATGCCTGTAAAAACGCCGGGCCGTTGGGGTTTTGCTCAAAGTTATCTTTTTGCCACTCCTGCAACAACCGATTGCCTGATTGAAAATGGTAATCGGCAGCATGGGCGTCTTCTTCCAACAGCGCAAGGTATACTAAAACAACACAGGTGGCCAGCACCACCTCTTTTGGAGAGCGGCCGGACTGTTCTTTCGATAGATATTGCCGCAGGTACGTAATCGCTTTGTTACATTGCTGGAGACTCAAGTAGCCTTCGTCGCCGGTTGACGCCTGCCCCAGTTCTAGTCGTTCAATTTGAGAATGTCGGGCACTCATGGCAATAACTGCATGTCGAACTGCTGGATCCTCTTCGCTGAGTTGATGTACTAGTCGGTGCCAGAACTCGTCATAAAAATATCCACCACAACGAGGCGAGGTGAACTTTCGGAAATGCTCCAAATACCAGCCCTCGGCAGGCGTAAGGTCCACCATACTTCCGCGACCGAGAGAAGAAGATGCTTTTGAGATGGACAAATTTCGGGGGTGTTGCTGAGATGCTGTGGCTTTGGCGAGGATCGGAACGTGGACGACAGCTTGGCCCGGCCTTCGTGCAGCTCTCGTTCTTTTATCGGGAAGGTTGCGGTAACCTTCGCATTCGCGACCAGAACTGATACACATGCGACATGACGGGTGACTTTCGTCACATTTTTTATGCCGACGCCTACATATTCATGAGTATCTGCTCCATGCTAGCAAATCAGACAACTGGCAATAGAGGGAACCGCCATCAGGGCGAACTAGGGGGGAGCGGATGAATTCAATGGGTTAAGAGTTCTCGAGTCCAGGGACTTGGACGACATTAGGGGTGTACTCACTTGCATGTCAGGCAGCCTGTTCGTACCTTTGGGTGGCTAGTTCTCAGCCTTCGCTCTGTTTTATATTCCCGCTCAATCATCATCGTGAATTGTCGAACGGATTGGCGATTATGGGTACACGTGAATGGTGGAAGAGAGCATAAATGGCATTTAAGTACTCCGTATGGGCGACGTTTTTCCCCAGGCGCAGAACAGCCGCATCATAGACTTTATATCTGGACGATAGCGATGAGCATATGCACTGCTCCACTTTTTTAGGTCTATGACTAGCGTCGACTGTACACACCAGGGTTGAATTAACATATCAGCCGGCGTTGTGCAACATCATTTTAACGTTGCGCGTATATGCGAGGCCGTCCACGGCGTGGCCGATGTCCCTCCCGTGTTGGGACCTGTTATGACGCTGGTAAGTCATGGATAAGGGGCCACGTTTCAACATTCCTGGTTAGTCTGCAAGAGCTGTAGCCTATGAAAGCGAGTATCCGGATAGCAGATGTTAGGCTCTAGGCCCTAAATGCCGGGAGGAGCCCGGGAGGGGAGGGGTGCCATTAATGACAAATACTAAGTATGCAGGGGGGCGAGTTGGCAAAGAGTTGGGAGAGAGTTCAATGTTGGGAGAGACAGACGTGTGGCCGGACGATCCGCAGGGAATTAATTAATTGCGGCGGAATAAGCTTCTCTGCAGCGGGGCTTGGCAGAGGCACTTTTTATACGTTTCCAGCCTAGTGCACACGGCTAATGCGTTTTAGCTCCCAAAGAGGTGGGCCTGCAGGCCGGAACAGGATAAGCCATTGGACAAATGTCACCTCTTTAGGCTAGACTGGCTTGGCTTTAGGGTTCAGGGTCTCCGCTTAAAAATAGAAACGCTTCAGCGACTCCACAGCGTTGGGTGGAGGGCACTACGTATGAACTCCATAATTTGGCGACCACTGTGGTGGCCAGGTTGGCAATAACGTTGGTTCTGGATTTTGGTGCCCCAGGAGGCATTCACAAGGGCTGCCGATGGGTGGATTGGATTCGTCACACTTGGTTGACCTCGTGGCTGGACTTACGGAATATGGGGACTCAAAAACCCTTTCGCATCCATACCAAGTATACTCCGTACTCTGTATTGGCAATTTGAAATTAATTTAAAGTTGTAGTGCATCGCAGAGATGCAGGGTAATGCATAGTTGGCATTAGACTTCGTAGATAGACTAAACTGACATGTCAAGTTAACCCCTAAAAGAGATTATTGAAGGGTTCCATCATAACAACTTGCCCCTGGAGATCATCTCTTTTCGAGTCTCGGATAATATCATATCCAACAAACGTCGGCAGCATTTGTCATTGGACTGCATAAATACTGCACCAGCGAATAACCACTGCCTCCACGACTTCCTGGTACCGACTACCTAGATATGGTGGTCGGCTAAATTGGCCTATCGCTGTTTATCAAAGTTATCACTATTCATTATTGTCTTTCACCCACGGAATACTTAAAATGGAATAAGCACCACCCAAAAATAGAGGGATCCATTCGTTCTAGTGGTATTCGGGATTCAATACCACACACTAGTCTATCACACTAGTATTCGTCTAAATAGTCAAAGCTACCCCAAATTTCTATGTCGGCTACTCCGTAGACTATATCACACTAATATATACTCAAACTGTTAGTACTTCTGTAGGGGCTAAAATATTCATCTGTTGGTAAGTTTTTAGTACTCCCTATAAAAACAGGGCCACTGGGCTGAAAAATAGTATGAAAAGGGCATCCTTACTATTAGGAATGGAATTTAACTCTAAGGTAACTACCGATATACTACGTAATCTGGACGGAGACTCGGTATTGAGATAAATCCGATACAGGATTCCCTATTAGAGTGCTGACCAGTACTAACCACCTCAGGAGTCAGGAGGATGGTTATACCGCACTTTATTTTCCCTTCTGGTTTAGCTTCAAGTCTTGTTAGTAGCAAAATATAATGCTGCAAGGATAAGAGAAGGGGGAAAATGGGGAATGGAAATCCCAGGGAAAATGACACCATTATTAAACTTGCCATTACACGTCGTGTCGTCGTCACGAGTCAATTGCCCGGGGGGGGGGGGGGGAACAACCTGATAATCACAAGGGTCACTTATACTAACATCACGGCGAAACGACGCTACTGAGCGATAGAATTATGCTTGAACGTAACGATGAAGGCCAATTCTCCAACAGGAAATCAAGCTTCCGACGGTAAGATTATAGCTGCTAGACAGGGCAACTCCTTCCCTCAATCACTGTCCGGAGTAGGATCAAGCTTGGATTTTGTTGGCCCTAAAAAATCCTAAACGTCGCATGACTGTATTGATTTATTATTAGGAATTGTGCTCATGTGGTTTCACAGTTACACAAATGGTACTTCGAACAGAGCATCAATTGATTATTATACGTGAAGACCCGTAAGAAAGGGGCGTATGTTACCATAAGAGAGTCGATCTATACTTTTATACAACAGTTATGATTATCATAGGCAATTTGATTTGCATTGAATAGAGAACAGGGGCTAGCTCGGAAATGTAAAATTCCGGGCCCTGACAGAGGATCTCTTACGTTCCAACGCAGTAAAGGGGTAACTGATGCAGCGCGCACCCAAATGATTTGCATTATTGCAATGGGCTGTTTTTTAACAGTGAGCGCAATTAACCCTAACATATTCCTCTCGATATCTACGAAGAGAGCCCAAGAAGCTCCTTCCCTAGTAGTCTATCAGAAGTTGTACTGCCGCCTAGATCATTTTCGAGCCATTGTTCCACAAAGCACTCCCGGCGTCGTTCACAAGCGTACCGGGCTTCAGCGGTACAGTACTAGTCGAAAAGTTGTACAGGTTTCCGTCACTGGAAGATTTTCCTGCATGTCTTCCAGGAGCATCAATTTTTATCTCTTTTGTTTTCTTTGCTGCATCTTATTATCCGCTCTTCGGACGAGCTTCGCATCGAAATTCAGACGAAAAACACCCGTTTGGCCCCGTACGTTCTTCAGCTGCGTTCCAGATGTCGATCTACGGCCCCTCATGGATGGCCTAGGAGCCTGCCACGTTTGCGAGAGAGCGCGAGAAAGACGGTGATATGTCAGAGTTATGGAGGTATTGGCCGCCTTGGGATGCGAATATGCCCGGTGAAGATGCTACCTCTAACGGCCGTGACAAGAAGGTACTCATCAAGTTGAAGCTTGGATTGAGACCTCCGTCGCACAACACGTGAGGCAGACAGGTGACCATGGAGAATTCATTGATAAGAAAAGGGTGACTACCGGTTATTATTCGGAATTTTCAAACGAGAAAATTATCAAAGTGATTGATTCGAAGGTACCCGTTTATCCTGAAGATACAAACCGACCCCCTGTTCTCCTTATAAATTAGACCATGTCCACCAGTTCCATGTGCTTTTATTAACAAGCCTGTGAACCCCAGTTCCCCCACCCCAATTCAAGTAACCGATCGGCGATGGCGAGCGCAAGCGACGTGTTTTTCATTCCACTGGAAATGAATATGGAGAAATAGGGTCACGAGAGAAGTTGTCATTCAAGAATAGGTGTTATCGAGTGACATCGCTAGTGCTCCTCTCACGAGAAAGGGGGTAATAGATGGCGTCAGTCAAGTGGTGAGACGAAAATTTGTTTGCGGACGAAGAATTCACCCTAGACATCAATTTTCAACTCATATGAGAATAACTAAAATCTTTCAGATGTATGTCTAAGTCATACATGTAGCTTCTCTTCACCCCTGGCTAGTCTCCATCTATTTGTAGATATGATCAAGTCACTGCAACCCTCCAATAAAAACCCCCATTTCTTCACAAATCCTTCACCGATTTCCCATCCATCTTCTGACCAAGGCTTGCCCCAAAGGATCAATCCTCGGCCATCTAGATCACTGTTCCCTTCAACTTCGCCGCCAACAAAATCAGCGCACAGTTCATCAACGTCAAGTGTATCCTGGAGTCTTATGATGTTATCACGGAGGGACGCGTAAGGAATAGGGTCTATCCATGACTCGTGTGGAATAGTTTTCTGGAGTTGCGTAAATTCCAAAGTTTTAGGAGTATGTGGTGGTGGTATAGGCATGTCCTTGGTATAGAAATCCGCCCAACCATCAAAAGGGCGGCCGACGAGCCGTAGTAAGATGGACATATTGGTCATTACCCCGGTAAGACAGTTGTATTGTATTGACATGAATAGTTCGTGTTCGAGAGATAGAGAGGCTCCGAAGGCCATCTTGTATTTGTATTGCGAGACTATTGGTAGAAATGGGTGCAGAGAATGAATGGGAATTAAGGTATCCACATCATTTGAGTGATCACCACAACTGCTTGTGTGTGAAGAAGTATTCATATCTGGCGGAAGAATGCGTGTGATGATGTTTCTCTTTCGTGAAGCTCTGAGCTCTGCCCAGTACGCTAACGTTCCTTGAGATTGGCCAAGCGTTCTTACCACTGACCAGAATATCTCCCGGCTTTGAGATCGCTCGAATGTGACCGTCATACGCTGACGGCCACTCACATGGTCTTGGGCTAGTTGCAGAAGCGACGGAGTTACGGTCCCAGACGGCTGCGGTATCCATGAATGGATGGTTTTTGGTTGATCTTCTTTGCAAGCGGGTACATGTGTACATTTCTGCAGAGACCCACGACCTTCTTGTCTGCGCCGCCCTATGATTTGACAGTCAGTGGCTTATCACGGTATTAAATAGACTTCACCTACGCCATGCCCTCTGATGCAATCGATTCTGTCGCCGCCTGCGTTCGACAGGATCTGCCTGACTGGTCCAGTCATCATCTAAAATGCGCACCTATCCGGATAGTCAGCTTGCAAATTCCGTAATACTTGACAACTCGAGATCGGTAGTGTATCCTGACCTCCTTAAGCGCATACACAGCAGAAGCCATTGCGAGACCTATATTCGCAAGATAAGCGAAAATGTTTGAAGAATCAGAAACAGATGAAACAGAAGGTTAAGCCGGGACCCTTTCAGCTTATCCTGCATGCGCGCTAGTCCAAATTCAGGGAGTGTGGACTCATATAACCTGATTAGGAAAAATCCGAAGTGGGGCCTGCTTATCGTGCATATGCACTAGACTGTATTCAGCAAAGATGAGGTGCATGGTAAGCTTCGTCAATGAGGATTAGTATGTTCAGAGGTCGTGGAGTTTGGAATGAGGAAACGGCATTAAGATAACGCCGAAGGTGGAAACACGATATATAAAGTCTCATGTTTTCCGTGGACTTACAATTTCCACAAGACTGTGACCACCATCTTTAAAATACTTTTCTACGGATATTGGCCGTGTCTTTCTTTATTTTTCTTTTCCTTTTCTTCTCCTGAATCCAAAGACTGTATACCATAAACCTTGAAACCATGCCGAATCTTGAGCGATTTGTGGATTTCAACCCTGAGAAGGAGATTCCCCCTTTGGATGGAAAAGTGGTTTTCATAACTGGAGGTTGGTCTCATCCTTAGTGCTCAGAGTGACCTGTTTCATGAATATATAACTAATCAAGAGCCTTGTGCAGGTACTGCTGGCCTGGGAAGAGCAACAGTAATAGCCCTTGCCAAGCATGATCCGGCCCATATCTATTTCACAGGCCGCAACTCCGAGGCTGCAGAGTCTTTGATTGCTGAAGTCAAAAGAGATAGCCCAGGTGTTGGAATGACGTTCGTAAAAATGAACATGACATCGTTGGAATTAGTAAAAAAGGCTTGCGCGGAATTTATCCATGGTCGTCTAGACATACTCATGTAAGCCCCAAAAGATTTCGCGTGTCGGAGTCTAACTGATTACTTCCCATCGCAGATGCAACGCTGGTGTTATGTTTATTCCAGCCGGAGTTAGTGAAGATGGATTTGAGCTTCACTTTGCAATAAATCACTTGGCGCATGCGTTAATAGTCCAACAACTTCTCCCTGTCATGGAGAAGACCGCCCAGCAACCGAAGTCGGATGTGCGTGTCTTGTTCCTGACCTCGACTGCCTGGGCAAGTCATCCGCGAAATGGTATCACATTCGATACCTTAAAATCCCCGCAGAAAGGATTCATGGGGTCCCTGTTTAGATATGGGTAAGCAGTGTTTCATTTATAGATGTGAGAAGGCGAGAAAGAAAGGCAAGCACTGATCAAGACTATTAAACTACAGACAAAGCAAGCTCGCTAACATCGTCTATGCCGCCGAGCTTGCACGAAGACATGCCAAGACTAGTATCAAGTTTATCTCAGTCCACCCCGGCCCAGTCAGGACTACCCTGTCGACGTCAATCTCCTTGTGGCATTCAATGTTTTTGAGTGTCTATTTCTGGTTCACCGGCGTCTCGATGATGGAAATAAGCCAGGGCCGTCTCAGCCAGCTCTGGGCAGCAGCAGGTGCTAGAGGGAATGACTTGGTTAATGGAGGATTCTACATGCCAGTAGGCCGACTGAGCAATGACCGGCTCGACGCGACGGCCAAGAGCTTAAAGCTGGCGGCAGACCTGTGGAATTATACTCACGATGCTTTTTCTCGGATTGCATAGCCAGTGGCCGTTCCTAGTCCATTAGTTGTCAGTATTACTCTTTTAATGAATCCATGCTTCTTGGGTGGTTGGCTATACTTCGCTGTAGAATCCGGCACAAGAAAGGAAGGCGTGGGGTGTGGGGTGTTCGAGGGGTTTCTGACAGCCAATCGCCGAGGGGCCTCCAGGAAACTCTAAATGTGCTTGGCAATCATGATTGGTCAGGTGCAGTAAAGTCCCCGCTTGACAGCCACGTGGATAGGCCTCGGTCCCTCAGCTCGCAGCCTGCGGCAGGGAGAGACTCGACAGTCCCTGCTGTTCTTGCTAGGTTACCAGAGTACCAGTTGGGCATCGGTCAAAAAGTATGTGACGTCGCGTACCCCGGCGATGTGGGCAAATAATCATCGTACGGACCGTCAGCAGGTCCTGGGGCTAATGACGTATGCGGTTAATGCATGGAGGGTTCCAGATTTTTGCTAACCGCTCCCGGCTAAGCGCAGGATCTAGGACCACTCCGTGTATTCAGCGTCGAGGAAGGCGACCGTCTCTTTCGCAACCTCATCCCTCTTTCTCTCTGTCATGCAAGAGTCTGCATCCTGGCTAGACAGCGACGTGACAAGCTGGTATATCCAGCCTCGTGCAGCGACTTCCGGCACCCTCGTCGTCGCGCTTCTTTGTCTTCAAGTCGCTCTTTACACTTGTACCTAGCTTTGTGCGACGGTGGCACCTCGCGACAATGTCGTCCAACTCGACTGCCGTGGCCTCGCAGTCCGGCATTGTGGGTGGTGGTAACCCAACTGTCTATGACTCCAAAAACCCAATCCTGGTTTTCATTATTCAGGTATCCTGTATTGAACTACTACTATTCTGTCCTCGACGTGGGCCCTGATCTGACCAATTGCTCCAGGCGGGGATAATCATCATATTCTGCCGTCTCCTACACTGGCCATTGTCCAAAATCCGCCAACCTCGAGTGATTGCTGAAGTTATAGGTGGTATTCTCCTCGGGCCGTCTGTCTTTGGTCGCATTCCGGGCTTTACAGATACCATCTTCCCTTCTGCGTCGATTCCCACTTTGAACGCTACTGCTAACCTGGGCTTGGTGCTGTTTTTATTCCTTGTCGGCTTGGAAACAGACTTGCGTTTTTTAATAAGCAATTGGCGCATTGCCGCCAGCGTTTCAGCGGCCGGTATGGCGTTGCCATTTGGGCTGGGGTGTGCGGTATCTTATGGCCTGTACAATCAGTTTCGAAGCGACCCTGGAATCGTCTACGTTGAATTCGGTACATATCTTCTCTTTGTCGGTATCGCCATGGCAATTACGGTAACTTGAATATTTCTACACAAATATCCAACACTGACAGCTGATGCATTGGTAACAGGCCTTTCCTGTTCTTTGTCGGATTCTAACCGAATTGAAATTGCTTAATACCAACGTTGGCGTTATTGTACTTTCGGCAGGTGTGGGAAACGACGTCACGGGCTGGATTTTGCTAGCACTTTGTGTGGCTCTGGTCAATGCCGGCAGTGGGATCACCGCCTTGTGGGTCTTGCTCGTCGCTGTTGGCTACATTTTATTTCTTTCATTCCTTGTTCGTCCCGTTTTTATGTGGTATCTCCGCAAGACTGGGAGCCTTGAGAAAGGGCCAAGCCAGTCTGTTGTTACTGTGACACTCTTACTAGCACTGGCGTCGGCTTTTTTCACTCAAGCCATAGGTATTCATGCCATTTTCGGTGGCTTCGTCGTCGGATTGATATGCCCCCATGAAGGGGGCTTTGCGATCAAATTGACCGAAAAGATTGAGGATCTCGTTGCGGCCATTTTTCTGCCTTTATATTTCGCCCTGTCCGGTCTGCAGACCAACCTAGGCTTGTTGGATTCTGGTATTGTTTGGGGCTATGTTGTGGGGATCATCGCTATAGCATTTTTTGCTAAAGTGGTTGGTGGAACGTTTGCGTCAAGACTCACCGGTCTCTTATGGAGGGAGAGCTTTACAGTTGGTGTTCTGATGAGTTGTAAGGGCTTGGTAGAACTTATTGTGTTGGTACGTCAATCGTCACCCTCCAATTTTTTTTCTTTTCTTTTTTTTTATTTAAAACAAGGGCATGCCCTAATAGCACTTCAGAATATCGGTCTTCAAGCAAAAATCCTCAGCGATCGTACTTTCACCATGTTTGTTGTCATGGCCTTGGTAGTGACTTTCCTCACAACACCGCTCACCTCTCTTCTGTATCCAAAGTGGTATCAGGACAAGGTCGCCCGATGGAGACGTGGTGAAATCGACTGGGATGGCAATGTCCTCAGCCGAACGAACGCTGGGGATGATTCCTCAGCCTTACTGGATAAACTTCGAGCGAGACCAGTTGAACGAATTGCGGTATATCTTCGTCTGGACAGCTTAGCCAGTGTGTGCAATTTTGTTGGACTACTAGGAACCCGTGGGAAACCACAAGATAATGCTCCTCGTACCCATTATTCCAAACGACCTATGCCAGTTCGATCAGAGTCCTCGGCAGAGAGCCAGGCTGACAACTTTGAGTCCGAAGAGAGCACACTTCTACATGCGCATGGTATTCGCCTGATGGAACTTACTGATCGTATATCTAGCACAATGCAGGTGTCCGAGATCCAAGAGTATTCGATTTGGGACCCTGTTGTTAACGTATTCCGATCTTTCGGCCAGATTAATAACATTCCCTCGGAAGGCCGCGTCTCGGTCGTCCCGGAAAGCTCATATGCAGATGCGGTTGCTGATGTGGCCCGCGATACCTCATCTGACTTGCTTCTTGTTCCATGGAGTGCTAGCGGTAGCATGAACGATCGCCAGAGTGTTTGGGCTGTGGAAGATTCGTCAACCCGTACCAATGCTTCATATCCTACTTTTGTTTATGATATTCTCAACCGCTCCTCGGTAGGAAATGTTGGTATTCTCATTGATAGAGCTCTAGAAATTCCGAACAAAGAGCATCCCAAGTTGGAGCGATCTACTAGTTCGCGAACTGTCCCTAATATTCGCACCAACTTGGCTTCTTTGACAACTAGAAAACGCCAGCAGCACATTCTTCTTATGTACATTGGTGGCATTGATGATCGCTTTGCACTGCGCCTTGTCCTTCAACTGGCCCAAAATGAAGACGTCACAGCGACGATTGTCTACATTGATGCTTCGAGCCTTAAGGGGGTTTCAGCGCCTGAAACCACCGATGCAAGTTCTTCTGCCGTTCCTTCTTTGACCACCACAGAGAGAGAGTCTGACGCTGTATTTTTTGCTTCCCTTCGTGATTCTCTTCCAGCCGAGCTATCTTCACGAGTCGTCTTCCGCAAGGAATCTTTAGCGAATAACGCGTCCACTGCCGTTGGTTTTGCTGTTGCCATTGCTCAGGATGAGGCTAGCCAAGCCCATGGCGAGGCTAACCAGATGGTTGTTGTCGGGCGCCGCAGTGTCGGCGGCGAACCGTTCTCTGCTGATCCTAGTGGCGAGGCTGATACACGAAAGGCATTGGGAACTGTTGGTGACGCACTTGTTCGTAAGGGTGTTAAATCTAGTGTCTTGATATTGCAAGGTGCAGCACAGTGATGCTTTGCTTAAATTTTTGGATTTATAATCAAGTTTATACTTTAAGTGTTGATTTACTTCGAGTATACATGTATATATAGTCCTGGTGCACATGACAGGATGCCATACTGTATGTGGCAATTGATTCAGCACTGTCGTTTTCAGATATTGTTACATGGATAAATTTACGTTGAATGAGCCAAGGTCTATGGCAGAGACAGAAGCAATTCCTTAAGCTTCGGGAAATCTGGAGTTCCAAGTCCTGTCACCGGATCCCAGCCTTCGACAGCTGAGAATCCGTCGCTATCACAGCCCAGGTTGGTACCATTCGTGATATCCTTCAGGACATGTGGATTGGCGTAAAGAACCGGGTTTAGAAATCCAACCGAAGACTTACCAGCTGCCAGTCGCTCTTCGTTGATCTATCGATTATTAGTTTTAAAGGACAAAAGAAAGAAGAAGAAAAAAGCGTACCAGAGTAATGACTGCTGCCCAGAGCGGCGTTGCCAAGCTAGTACCATAGAAATGGGTGAATTTGCCATTCAAGAACGAAGAGAAAAATGCACCATTGGCGGATATATCCGGAAACCCCCTTCCAATACGGTTGTACAGACCTTTGGTTGTGTTAAAATCGACGCCTAGCTCTTCATAGTATGGGTATTGGGGATTGCCAATACGGAAATACTCTTCAACGGCCTGTTTCTGATACCATGGGGTCTCGAAGTAGTTGGAGAAACCACCGGCAGATGAGAAATTGGCCGCGGTGCCACCCAGGTTCACTTGCATCACACTTTCTGGGTCGTTCACAGTTTGGTCGTTATAAAGCATCGTGCCTCCGACAGAGGTCACCCACGGACAACCAGAAGGGTATTGAGGATTAAAGATACGCGACTCGGGTCCTAAACAGCCATTTTTGTGCCCACTGTCGTCCGGAAGCGACGCTACGCCGTAGTCACCGGAACAGAAGAGCAAGGTATGGCCCTGCATTGCAAGCTTCATGAACTCATTGCATTGTCGTTCGACATACTTCGATGGCAAGTCGGCCTCGGCTTGACCATAAGATGCGGAAATTACGTTGGTGGGTTTATAGGCACCGCATTGCAATTTACCTGTGCAGATCATTATTTATACCTGCACAAAAATATGGAGACAAGAGAAAATTACCTTTGTACCCCCCCTCACGCTGGTCTGGATAAATTGGGTCAATGTCTGGGTCGTCTCCAGTCTCACCATATGCACTATAGGTGCAGTAGGACTGGATGAGTTAGCAACCGTCGCCAAAAGAAATTGTCTATGCCTGCTTACCCCGTCAAGTGCATCGAGGAAAGTATTGAACAAGTTGGTAGTAGCCACCTCAGCCGGCTCGTACAACTGATCGTCAACCTGGTAGAGAATAACTTCTTGTGGGTAAATGAGAGAGGTCCTATTTCGAATCAGCCAAAAGCGCAACAAGGTGGCTATTTTTAGGATTTTCGTGCATACGTCATTTGAATATCAATATTTGATTCCCCCGTATTCAGCGAGCTATTTGCCGGAACAGAGTAATTGGCACCGTCAATCAGCTGCGGCTTGGGATATGTTCCTTGTGGAACCTCGGGGTAGACGTTCTTCCAGTAGAGATCCAAGTCCAACTTGGCAAAGTAGTCGCCCTGCTCGTATAGTCCCAGTGCATTTTTGGGGTTTGGCTTATTCGTTGGCAAAGGAATGTCGTACAAGGCCCGAATACACGGCGGTGTCATATTAAAACCGCAGCCAGCAAGCTCAGGGGCCACGCCCTCTGGAGCAGACCACCCCTCAGGAGCAAGACTCATCTCAGCGGTTGTATACAAAGCTGTGCGGGCGGCCCCAGCCTGGCTACTCCGTTTGGTTTTCGGTTTGGGGATTCTTTTGATAGTACGTTTGACGGCTTGAGTCATTTTCACACCTGGGGTGATGTAGTCGATGTGTGGTGCAAGGTGTTCCGGGACATGGTAGCTGGTCGCGATAGTTGCAGTTGTTTAGACAGCGTCACTTGGAGGGGTGTTTCAACTCACCCATCACAACCGACACGGACACGATCACTCTGAGCGTGCTCATGTTCATAGTACTCTGTCTGGAAAAGACGCTCGGCCTCTTCGGTGGTCGCATCAAATGCAAGCCAGCCCTTGTTGTCCGAGTGTACCAGTCGAGACATGTCAATGCCAGATTCGTGCAGCCACTCCTTGATCGCATGGACATGATCTTCAACAGGCGCAAACATGGCGTGGACCTGCTCCATGGAGAAATACCGCCCATAGTTTTCGGATTGTGGGTCAGAGCTGCTTTGGTGTCAGCGATTGGCGCGCAATCTCATCGTTCATTCCCCCTGAGTACCACCACCACGGCGACTACTACTACTTACACGTCCACTAACAGCTTGTCAGTCAACATAACAATCACAGCTTGCTCGGGCGATACGTACTCAGATAACCAGGGCCCTTGTGGAGATCGGTCTGTGTCAGTCCGATCCGGATGGGCAAAACCGCAGAGCTTTCAATGCGCGCGCCCTTGACCCAATCGGCCGATGGACGGTGGCGTTTCTCGTGCAGAACATGCCTGGCTGGAGACGGCGCTGCTATGGCCGACAGCGCGGCCAGGACCGACACGGCGGCGAGCTGCGCGAATATCATGGCGTGCGTATTCCTTGTGCGAAGATGGCTTATTAGAGAGAAGGAAAATGGCGACCACGGCTCTTTTTGAAAGACACACACGCGAGTCCAGCATTAGCACTACGATCCATCGCGTCGCCCAGGGGCATGCTATTGGCGGCGGCGCAGATGGGTCTTTCAGCCTCATGTTACATGGCGCGCGTTGGGCAGAGCTTATCAGCTGTTCCTGACGAAACACAGGCATTGACCATGCTCGGCGTCTCCACGGACGCTGGATGGAATTCTAGAACCGGAGAGCTGATGCGTATACAAGAAAAAACAGAGGCAAAAGCATGGTATGAAGCGGGCTTCCCTCCCGCTGCGCAGCCGGGCCGCGCCTTCCCCGTTGGCCGTGCTGTGTGGATCGCCCCTCGCGAACTCCCCCACGTCAGCCTGCGATACAACTATCATTACTCTGTACCATGCTCTGGCAATAAACTCGGTTCTCAGGGGTCATTGCGGTTATTTGCGCTCGCGGCTGATCGCTCCGGCATGGCTCGATTGATCTGGCTGGTCCGCTGGCAAATAATCCAGCAAATCGGTGACCGCCGCTCGCGCCAAGTGTTACATTGAGTCATTGACATGTGATGGCATACCGTGTACAGAGCGCCGATCCAAGTGGGATAGATAATTCTGTCGACTTCCTGCTGCGCTGTCACAGTTAGGCTCGATCTGTGCTCTGAGCGGGTTGGCCCGTGAGACACCCAGAAATGACTCCTCCAGTCCCAGTCGCGCAGCAAATATCGCTGTCGCTCAGTCTCGAGAAAAACGCCATTGCACCGGCAACGTCTGCGAGCGCATCGAGACTGGAACGCGACCTGAAGACAATTCGCGCATATGTCGACCCCATCGCCGCGCCAGCTGAATTGCCGATTCCAATCCACATGCGTTTGCCGCCCTTTAACATCTGCATCACCAGATCCTTTGCCCGCAAGGTCGAGTCGGTCCATCGCCTGCTCGACCGCGCGCTCGTCGATATCGTGGAGCGATGGTACACCGACAACCAGGCCGGTTTTCCCTCGCGGATGCCGCTAGAAGCACACGAAGAGGATTTATTACAATGGATCAGCGCACAAAGCAGCAACGATGATGTAGCGAAGAGAATTATACCGAGGTTCGGTGATAGATACGGAATGTGGAGGACAGATTTTTTGATCGAAAAGGGCCGCGAGGCTGAAGTCAAAGTCTGCGAAATCAATGCCCGTATTCCCTACAACGGTTTCTTCGTTACCGGCCTGCATGAGGAGTCGACTCGCCTGCTGGGGGGTGGAAAACTGGGCTTTGAGGTTCCCAACGAATATGAAGTGACTCTTTCTCCCCACTCTCTCTCGCATATACTTGTCATGAGACTGACATAACTATGCATAGGCCACAAAGAAAACAATCAGAGGCTGCTTTGACGAGACAAAACGTCTCTACCACATTCGCAAGATGTGGCCTGGGGTAGACTCGCGCATCTTCACCCGCGATTACAAGCAAGTCACAGGCCAGGACGTTATACACGTCGAGCCAGCGGCGTTGCGGGTCGAAAAGGACGAGTCCTCTCCCACAGGGTGGGCTGTTTATTTTACGCCCCAAGACAGCCAGGGCCAGAGACACAAGATTGAACAGTGTACAATTGAGCTGTTCCAGGAAGAGTTGCGCGACATTGACCCTCGCATCCTTAGGCAGCTGGCTACTTGTTGTGTGAACGATTTCCGAAATATTTTGCTACTCCATGATAAGCGCATCCTGGGAATTGTCCAGCAGGAACTGTCCAGCCTTGTGGAAAGAAAGGTGCTTGATATATCAGAAGCACAGATACTTCGCAATGGCATTGCCGAGACGATAATTCCAGGATCAGATGCCATGAAAACCTTGCTTGAAGAGTCGAGCCAGGATCCTCTTCAAAGGTACAAATACATCATCAAGCCGGTACGAGGTGCTGCGTGTAATGGCATCCGACTCGGCAACCAGCTTGGCCAGGAGGAATGGATCTCCTTGTTGGAAAGATCTACCAGCCATGCTCTACAACCAAGTGAAGACGCATATGTTGTGCAAAAGCTCGTGGACCACCTATGGTGTGATATTGTCCGTCATGAAGTGCAATCTTCACCAGAAGCGGAAAAATTCCACCTCATTGGGTCTTGCCATATGGTGAATTCGAAATTGCTTGTGTTTGGCCCGTGGAGGATCGGGCACACCGTCCATGTCGGTCTTTCAAAGGAAGGCATGGGAATTGTCATGAGCTGCGTGCTACGCCCAGAAGACCTGGAGACAATGGACGGAACGAAAGAGGAATGACTGTGGACAGAAAACTGGACGCCGCGGCCAAGTAAGAGGACTACTCGTGGAAAGAAGGTTTATTCGTACCACATTTCGGTCGGGGGGCGCGTGTTCTAGAGGAGCGCAATGCCTAGGCTGATCCGATTTAGCACTAAAAATAGCCGTAGCTTTAGAAAGTTACTTGCCTACACGACGTTCAAATGCCACTTGAACAATTAGGATTATTAAATTCTCTCCCCTGCGTGTGGTTTGATCATCCTAGTGGACTCCATGTCATTGATTTAGTTTCTAAACGACCTAGACTAACTGCTAATGAGATGAAGTAGGTGAATAAGACGTCCGAAGTAAATTGCATGTGCCATTAATTACGTATGTAGGTTAATCATAGCTTCGGTAGTTAAAATCACAGGATTGTTCTCACCATAAATGTCAATTACATACATCAGGTTTGTTTGACATTCGCCTCCTGAAGTCTGGCGTCATGTATGGAAGAACTGTCTATATCTTCTACCTCGGTCATATTCTCCATATTATCCTCGCCCTTTTCATTGATTCGAATACCTTCGGCTGTTTGGCGATTGGCAATTATATTTCGCAGCTTCTTTCGAGAACCCGGCCCAATCAGCCAGGTGGGATTGCTCTCGAAAAGGACGTCGATATCTTCTAGAGCAGCTTTGGATGTTTCGGGGACTGCATGTATTAGAGGAAAGTCTCTGTTGTATATATGCGAGACAGTAATTACTTACTGAGGAAGTAGATCATGGGAATGAATACTAGATTGGTGCCACACCACAAAATGTACGTGCCGTATTTGATGTTGTCGATCAGCACCGGCGAGATCATGACGACAAAAAAGTCTGTTTTAGGAACAGTCAAACTTTCAAATCCTCTCTCTCTCTCTCTCTCTCTCTCTCTCTCCTTTTTGTGTGAAGTTGTTAGGGTACATACTGCATAGCCAGAAACATCCCGTCGCAATGGCCACCGACTTTCCACGGGTTCTGAGTGGCGTTAGCTCGACAGGGAGCAAGAATGGAATACCATCGAAGCCGATTCCGGCAAAAGTATTAAAAACAAACAAGCCGACAGCTGCAACATAGCCGGCTGCTTTGTTGTTCGGGTACGCAATGCACCCGGCCAGGACGGCCATGGTGATTGTCTGGCCGATAGCAGAGAACAGCATGATGGGCCGCCGGCCAACGCGATCGATGAGAGGAATAGGGACAAACGTGGCAAGCCAGTATTCCAGGCCGTTGAAGCCTGAAACCAGCAAGCTGAGTTTGCGGGACATGCCGAGGGTATTTTCAAAAATGACGGGCCTAGTTATGACCAGCCAGACCAGCCATGTTCTCAGAGTTCTGTTTTTGCTACAGTCAAAGCATTGATGGGGAACATACGCGTAATAAGTAATCAAATTGAGACCGCTGATTTGCAGCATACAAAGCGACATAGTCGCTAGGACCAGTCGCTGAAAGTAGCGAGATTCACCTTGGGTGAAAATTTCGTTCCAGCTCGAGGAGTTCTGCTCGACTTCCTCTAAAAGCGTGCTCTCAATGAGAGATAGATGAACAGTCTGGGTTTTTATGTCAGCGACCAGCTATGCTATAGTATATGAAACAACGGTACCGCAGTTTGGGCTCGCTTCATAGGGTCTTCCTCCAGAGAGAACATGTCAATTACGTCGCGGGCATCATCCATGCGACCCTGTCTGACAAGAGCACGTGGTGAATCCGGCAAGAAGAATGATAAGAGAATTGTAAGTAGAGAAAAGATAATTTGAAGCGACAACGGGAATCGCCATGACCAATCCGTGTTGACTGTCAGCGAGGATTGGTTGACGCCGTAGTCGACCCAGTAGGCCACAGCGATACCAAACTGAATAGTAGCACGTTTAATTAGCAACACTGAACTATGGTATACTTATTCAGTGGACTTACAATGTTGATGTTCAGCTGCCACAAAACAGCGCGCCCTCGATTAGATGACCGAGAGCACTCGCCATTCCAGGTTGGGAGAACAGCGACAGCCATTCCATTACCAACGCCCGCTGCAATTTTGTTTCGATTTTTGTTAGCCCTCATATCCTCGTCGTCTAGGTCTTTGTCAAATCTTACTGACAATGCGGCCCACTATAAGCTGTGCCAGACTGTATGAGGTGAACTGCAGCACCGATCCAACGATAAGAATCGTCTGACCCATCATTACAGTCACTCTACGACCGTATCGATCACCGCCAAATATCACACTCAACGCACCAATGGCACATCCAATCTCGTATACAGCCACCGTAAAGCCTTGAAGCGTGGCATTTCCCCCATTGCTTGAAATAGACGGAAACGTTTGCTCAAATGGGATGGAAGTGAGAAAGCCGCCCATGACTCCCTGGTCGTATCCAAAGAGCATGTTGCCGATAGCGCAGGTTGCCGTGATAAGGTATTCTATCCATGCCGACTTGTGACCTCGCCCTCGCAGGCGGTCTGTCAAGGCTGTGTATGGAGCGCTGAAAGGCTTCATCTTGCGACTAGCAGCAAAAGCAAAGGAGGTGTTTCAGTTGCTGAATCCTTGGAAGAAACGACATCGGGATGGCGCGACGAGGAAGGCTGAGGGTTCCTGACGGAGTTTATAGTCTATACCTGGTCTTCTGCTTTCTGGCAACTCCTGGGTACAGCTCGAGATCCGGGGTGGTGGAGCTTTTGCGGAGATGCCGCACTGGACCTAGTTGCGTATGTGGAGGAAGGTGCCTCGACACGAGGCGCAGTCCCGCACCCGAGCCCCGGAAGCTCTCCGAGGGGATTGCGTCACCTGGGGAGGTTTCATTGGTCAATTGGGATTTATTAATTGTCGATGCTATGGAAGCAGCATATACAGATTGAGTGCCAGGATGTAACATTATGGGAAGTCAATGATGGCCGGTACCAATTGTCAAATTGCAAGTGGTATCAGAATACGTTCTCAATATACGCAGGTGTTTCAGCTAGATCCTTAGTAATGCGCCTCGAACATGGCGCCCCAGACGAGCGCGCCATATCCGGTTTTCATTGAGGATAAACAATTCGCCTCTCCGGCCGAAACAAAAGTTGGCAGCGCCTCCTTCGACCAGGATGCGTCCGAGCAAGATACCACCAGGAGACCACACGTTTACTCCGTCGCCGCAGCCGCTGTACACATTGCCCTCCATGTCGCACTTGATACCGTCAGGAATCCCCTGATCGGCAAAGGCGAATAGACGACGGTTTGTAAGGAAGGGTTCGCCGTGGATTGTAGATACGTCGAATGCGTAGCTGTGCAATGTCAGCGCCTACATCCATAACGTATGTAACTCAATGTGCACATATCACTCACATGGTAGAGGCCCTGTTGTCGTGTACTGTCCCCCCACCATGCAATCTGTCTGTATCCGTAACGTACAAGGTCTTCTCGTCTGGCGAAAAACATAACCCATTCGGGTGCCCAAACCCATCGGCCATCGCGCGGATACTCTTGGTTTGTGGATCATAGCGGTACACCTGGGCAGGGAGCCTCGGGGGCGGACGATAATGCTGTTCGTATCCATAGGCAGGATCTGTAAACCAGATGGAACCATCGACCGAGTGCACGATCACGTCGTTGACCGAGTTGAAAGGACGGCCGTAAAAGTCGGACACTAACAGTTGCACTTTGTACGGGGCAGTCGCACTCATTTCGTATAGACCACTAGGCCGGTCGAGAAGTCCCTGACCGCAAAAGAGGATTCCATCTTTGTAATTGACGCCGCCGTTGCCCATGGGCACACAGCTCGAATCAATCTCCTCACAAACGGTCTTTGATGGGTCATCGCTGATGGTGACTTTGGATATTTGAACACGCTGTTCGTGCGCCGCCGCAGTCGAAGAGTCGCCGAACCGATTGCTCGTAATGAATAGCTCGTTCGTAGACTGTATGAACACCCCAGCTTCGTGAGCAAACGGGTACCGCGGGTTTTCTGCTAGGATCTCCAGCACCGGGGAATCGCCGAGGAGGCCATTGAAGCGCTCATCATGCGCAACAAAGGCAGAAACGCCGCTCATTGTGGGCTATATTGCTGTACGAACAAAAGGAGCAACACACGAAATAAATGCAGAACTCAACCCTGTTGTGAAACTGGCACATCGCGTGGTGGACTTTTTTCTCCCTCGCAGTTTACGTCGGCGTTGCGCCGGTGCGGGGACACTCAGCGGGGTACAAACTCGCTCGGACAACTAGCCGAAGCAACAACGCTTTGTACAACGTGTACGCCTCGCTAGTAAACAACTACAACAACAAAAATACATTAATTAAATTTGGATAGATTATAGGTAGTGAACCGGAAAGTAGTCCACTATACACCCTGCCCGCTGCTTCCAATTATGTCCATCCATTGCTCCGTCTCTTTTGTCAACACATCGATGCCTTCTTGCATGACCTGTGTCAAGGGCTTGTGGATGTTTCTTTCAATGTATTGCTGCCATGGCGCAAGTAGGAGCCTGTTGACGTTGACCTTTGAAACACCGGCCTTGACGCATTCTTTGGTCAGTTCTGGCGAGAAATCGTTCGTTCCGTGCAGCACAAGCCGGACGCGCCGGTTGATTTGGCTATAGACCTGCTGTAATCTATGTATTGGCGGCACAATAGACCAATCAATTAGTATAAACGCCTGGTGCCTATTTTCACATACGTGATGATTTGAACTTCCAGAAGCGTCCTCACCTTTCAAGGTCAAGCTGCGGCCCCTTAGGCCCGTAGTCTCCGTGGATATTGCCCACGCTCGGCGCAATAAAATCGACGTCGGCAGAGACGAAATCCTCGACGTCTTCTGCGCTTGTTAGGATTCCTATAAACCCATACGTCAGATGTCTATTTATTTCGGTTTCTTCCACCTGTAGAGAAAATTTCCCACCCGCCAGATCCCCTGTGTCCATGATCCCATCCTCGCCGCCCTCGATGCGGCCAGTCTCTGCTTCCACAGCGATCTTCCGGGAGTGGCAGTACTCCCGCAACTCCTTCGTTTTTTGTATATTTTCCAGTCTCTCGTAGTGACTCATGTCCACCATTATCGAGTCGAAAGGGTAGTTGTCAGCAGCGTACTTGATCTGCGCCGCATTCTGGGCGTGGTCAAGATGGACAGAAACTGGCACCTCGGCGGATCGTGCTGCAGCCGCTGCAGCAAAGACAAGTGAGGGGGTCATTTCTAGAGCTGACGGAAATAATTGAAGGATCAAAGGCGACTTGCGATTGTTGGCTGCCTGCACAAAGGCGGTTATGTGCTCGACATTATATCTATCTTTTCTCAGCTCAGCGACTTTGAAGTAAGAACTACGATGCACATACACAATGGCTGCAAGAACCCCATAGCCGCCCTCCTCCGCGGACTTGAGGATCTGCAGAGTTCTGTTCGTGTCTTTCCAGCTCATTCTTTTGTTTTCTTGTTTGTTTTCTTGCCTAAGGTGACTCTAATGTTAGTTTTTTTGTCATCTCACATGGGAGCTGGCTTTCTTTTTATCGCCTGCAAGTGTCGATCATCGGCCTGACAAAACCGGCACCCGCTCGGAATTGCGCCGAGCCCCTGCTTGTGGCCTCGTCGCGAAGACACCCGCCGCCTCTCGTCTTCCTTCTTCTTCTTCCCCGGGCAGCCTTTTGCCGACCATCCTCGCAACGCGCCCATCGCCTGTCCCCGCCAGGTTATTATTATTATTATTAGATTATTGCAATGCATCAGACATGACCGATGTTGATGTTGTGGGCAAGCTACCGCGTCGTCGCAAGCCGCGCAAGTCGCGGGGTCGCGGCCTCCGCACCACGGCTGGCTGGTTAGTGCATGCATCCTTCCTGCTCCCCCGCAACCTCACGCCCCAGTCCCAGCCCCAGTCGCATCTCAAACACCGCTGTCTGCTGCTCGTCGCTGACAAGGAGAATAGCCTCGTATGCAAGCAGCGCCATGTGAAATGCGACGAAGTGCACCCGCGGTGTGGCCCCTGCCAAAAGGGCCAGCGGCCATGCGCATACGGTAGCAGCCACAGCGACCCCAAGCCAGCGCCGGCAGACAATCTGTATTTTCCAGGAGAAACAGACAACTCTGTCGATGCTGATAATGACCACGAGGACGAGAATGTCAGTCCAAAAGTGCAGGAACATGGCCATCTCACGACTGCCCTATCCCCGGCAATCCCACGTCACGCAACAACTGCCACTCTTCCTCTAGCTTCGCCGATCTCGTATCAAACCGCTGCTGCCATATCTCCTGCCACAGAAAAATCATTCGGTGGTCATGCACCATACAGCTGGTTTGAGTTACTCGCCACTGATGTCGCCAACACCGACAATACATTTTTACTATCTCCCGCTGGTCATGTTGAGACGCCAGCAGAGGCCCCTCGAGACCAGGATAACCACACTTCTCCTTCCAGCGACCTGTTGATTCCTCGAAACCAGAGAGAACGACAGAGCTTTCGAGCAGCTGCATTTGGAGACATCCACAGCAACAATATCGCGACATCAGCCATCCAGACTGCCGCATCACCTGCAGCGGTTCTGGACGATTCAAAAACATCCTGGAACCTGGCTGAACCGGTGAATTTGAGTTCTCAGGAGAGATACATACTTTCGCACTTTATTCGCCATCTGAGTACCTGGTTAGATTTCTTCGACCCTCTCCGACATTTCGGGAGCCTTGTTCCGCACCTTGCACTCAATAATGTAGGGCTGCTAAAGGCTTTGCTGGCACTGTCAGCCCGCCATATTTCGCTTTGCAAGACAAACAATACTCTTGTTGAAAGGACACAGTGGGAATCACTAGGCGCCCATAGAAACCATTCGACAGAGGTAAATACCATTGATCGAGAAACCGCCGTTCAGTATTATTACGAAACCCTCCAGTACCTTCACAAGGCAATGCACTACAAGTCTTATACGTGGAGCCGGGAACTGGTGGCCACCGCCATTCTAATCAGCACTTACGAGATGATTGATGGATCAAACAAAGACTGGGAAAGACATCTCAAAGGGGTCTTCTGGATCCAGCGCTCACAGGACAACGACGGGGAATGCGGAGGTCTACGCCAGGCTGTGTGGTGGACGTGGCTCCAGCAAGATATCTGGGTTGCATTGATGGAGCGGCGGCGCGTATTCAGCTTCTGGCGTCCCACGCGACCGCTAGACTCGCTAAATGCCCCCGAGCTGGCATGCCGGGCGAGCTATTTGCTTGCACAATGCATAAACTATGCTTCATGCGAAGAGATCCAAGGCCAGACGATTGACCAACGGCTGACCCGGGGCAACGAACTATTTCAAATGATCGAGGACTGGAAGCACAGTCTTCCTCCTGAGTTCAATCCACTTCCCACGATCAGCCAACCCGGCGACCAAAATGCTATATTTCCTACAATATGGATTTATCCGCCATCGTACGCTGCAGCGGTTCAGATGCACAACCTGTCGCGTATTCTTTTGCTCATGCACCGTCCATTGTGCGGTGGTCATCGTGAATACAGCATTATGCAGCGATCGATCCGACACGCCGTAGAAATCGTGTGCGGTATCGCAAGAACGGTTGAAAAGGGCTGCATGCCTGCCAACTATGTGTCTATCCTATGCTTGTTCATCGCCGGGGTCACTCTCCATGTACCGCATGAGCGCGCTGTGGTCCTTGGCCTGATTGAGTCGTGCGAGCAGCAGATGACCTGGTCCAAGAGGTCGTTGCGCACGGAGTTGGAGTCGGAATGGCGCAAAATTGATGTCGGTGATGGGTGATTTATAAGGACGTCTTTGTTACATATATGTAATACCATTTAAAAGTTTCAAGTCTTTTTCATTTGCCGAGGAATCCAATGTCGAGTTCTGTAAATTGATGTTGGATGTTTCAATGTTTCAATGTTGTTCGATTTTCTATAAAATATCCCTACGTCAATCGATTGATAGACATATCAATTGATCAATATATTTTCTGAGTAGACCTACGTGCCTGCAAATTAGCGGGAATTTTCCCACTCTGTTGCAGTCTGCACTTTAATATTCACAACCTTGAAATATTTGGTGAGATCCATAATAACAATGATACATGTGTTAATGATTCAGTCACGATTCCTCTTTGGGTAATATTTCAAGGCCTCGGCACGAGGCACCATGCTCGCCGTCAATGCATGATCAAGATAACCCCGCAACAAACACCATCGGAGTCTTGCCGAATACATCAACCAGTGTCTTCGTTCTGTAATTATTATTTTTTTTTTTTTGCTCATTCTATCGATCGGTATAAAGCAGTGCCAGTTTCTTCTAATTCTGTTCTCATTTCAACTTATTTCACATGTGCTATATATCTCTTCCTTGCTCTCTCTGACAGAAAAATCTGACAAGCACATCCATCGATTGATCTATCTTTCAAAAATGCCCCCCGCAGCAACCGGCGGCGATTCTTCTGTCGCTCAGACAGTTGAAGCCCAGCCCTACCTCAGCACCATGCCCGCCTCGGATTTTTCCTGGCAAATCACACTCGCAGAGAAAGTCATTGCAATTACCGGAGCCAACCGGGGCATTGGCCTGGGAATTGCAGAAGTCTGTCTGGCCAACTCTGCCAAGATCATCTTCTCGCTCGACATCACCGAGCCTGGCGAAGAGTTCAAGGCACTGGCACAGCGTTACCCCAAGCGGTTCGAGTACATCCAGACCAATGTCACCGATGAAGAGAGCGTTGAGAAATCGATCAATACGATTGTCGAGAAAACGGGCCGCATTGATGGGCTTGTTGCTAATGCTGGCATGACCAAGCACCAGCCCGCACTCGATTTCCAAAGACCAGAGCTCCAAAAGCTGTTTGACCTGAATGTGTTTGGTGCCTACTTCTGTGCCAACATTGTCGCCCGCAAGTTCATCGAGCTGGGGATCAAGGGATCTATCGTCATGACGTCTAGTATGACTTCTTACCGACCAAACCGGGTAAGACGTCTTGTTTGTTTTCGATGATTCATGCATTCTGCTAACAGCATCTGTTTTGCAGGCTGCTCCATCTGCTCCCTACGGCGCCACCAAGGCCGCCGTCCGAAACATGTGTCACACGCTCGCCATGGAATGGAGCAAACACGGAATCCGCGTCAACAGCATCTCGCCCGGGTTCGTCAAGACAGCCATGACATATTACGTCGAGAAAGCGCCGGACTGGAACCAGAAGATGCAGTACTACGGCGGCATGCCCCGTTTGGCAGACCCTCGTGAGCTCGGTGGTGCATATGTGTACCTGCTGAGTGACGCGGCCAGCTACACGACAGGAATTGACATTCCAATTGCAGGCATTGTCGGTGCTTGGTAGTTTTCTGGAGATTTCCTTGTCCTGCATTTGGTTCAGGTATAGAATGATGTTCAATCTTATCAAAGCTGTTTCGTTGTTTCACATATCAGGCAAAATGAATCATGCCATAAATGCGCCACATTGAACACTCGAGTTGCTAGTCTACATGCACTTTCGTAAGGACATAATCCATGTGATTTTTAATTGTTGGAAAAAGAAAATCCGAATCCATCAATACAGGATATATCAATTGATCAATTGATGCAAACAAGCGAGACAAAGCAAGGCTGGCTGCGGTTACGTCATAGATTGGTGTCGACGTTCATTGACCGATGCTAGGCAAAAAGAGAAACTGTACACGGAAAGGATACATCTGTGTATAAATATACATACCTCTTGTTTTCCATATATATTTATTTCTTCATATAATTTTGTATTCATTTATTTTTTACTCATGACAAATATCCAATACGCAAACAATCGATTCAAGGACGACTGCGATCAAAGGATCCCGGGGCCAATCACAGCCCCGGCCCGCGGCTTCTCCGCATCAATGGGTCGTTCCTTCCTTCCCCGCACCCAAAGGCTGCTCCTCCCCGGGAAGAGCAGCCTCGATCGGTCGCATTCTCCCGGCAGCCTCGACTCTCTTCTTCTTCTTCAAATGTTCTTCACGGGTGCCTGCCGCCTGCTCATGGATCTCACACTGACTCTTGTCGATACACAAGCATGTCGCAAGTACTCTCCTGTCTAACCGACTTTGTCGATGCCGTCGATCGGTGGGCGGTGTCAGCGCGCGACGTCTTGGGCCAGACATCGCTCCGTACCATCGCCGGCGTCCTCGGTCTTGTGTCATCTGCGACCTCGAATTCTGGCTCTACGACCTCGCTCGCATGCGCTGGATACGCAGTTACACATGTGACAAGCACGGCTACATCGCTGACTGCGACTTTACAGCTGGCTGAGCCGTGCAACGTCTACGGACCAGATATCAGCGACCTCACGTTATTGGTTGAGTATCAGACTGGTGCGTAGCTCATGTCTCTTACAAACAGATAAAAGTATCTCCATTAATACATGGCTCACAGACAGTCGCCTCCATGTTAAAATCTTTGATTCAGCAGAGGACGTATATCAGATCCCGCGGGACGTGCTGGCCTTTCCAGAAGGAAGCAATGATACCAGCAGCAGCTCCTCCCTTCTCACTTTCTCGTACACCGAGAACCCATTTACATTTGCTGTACAGCGCAGCGATACCCATGAAACCCTCTTCAACACATCTGGCGAGCCATTGATTTTTGAGCCTCAGTTTGTTCATCTTCGCACCTCAATGCCAACTGACCCCAATATCTACGGCCTGGGAGAAGATGTTGATTCGTTCCGCCGACAGACTGATAACTACAAGCGAACCATATACAATGTCGGCGATGCCTTTCTGCCCAAACAAGCAAATCTCTACAGCAGCCACCCCATATACCTAGAAATGCGAGATGGCCAAGCCCACGGCGTGTTCCTTGCCAGTAGCAATGGTATGGACATCTTCATTAACAAGACGGAAACAGGTCAGCAGTACCTGGAATACAACGTCATTGGCGGCGTTCTCGATTTTTACTTTCTGGCCGGGCCGAGCCCAGCTGATGTGGGGAGGCAATATTCCCAGGTGGTTGGTACAGTGAGTCTATGCTACATGTTATATTGGCCAGCCTATCTCCTAATTACCATGTTTTATATAGCCTGCTGAACAAGCATACTGGACGTATGGCTTCCATCAATGCAAATATGGATATATCGACGTCATGATGGTCGCAGAGGTTGTGACAAATTATTCCGAAGCCAATATTCCCTTAGAAACGGTTTGGTCTGACATTGACTATAGTAAGACCAGGCTAGCACTATTCTATCCTCTCTTTCTCTTCCTTTTCTTTCTGTATCTTTAACTGACTAAAACAGTGAGCCTGCGTCGCACGTGGACCCTCGACCCCGAAAGGTTCCCTCTGCACAAGGTCCGCGAACTGGTTAATTATCTTCATGAGCACGACCAACATTATGTCGTAATGGTAGACCCGCCAATCTCAGTCGATGATCCAGACTCGTACAACAAACTCATGGAGAGCGAAGCGTATTTCCGAAACAATGACGGCTCCGTTTTCCTGGCGGGTATGTGGTCAGGTGCTACTGCATTTGTCGATTGGTTCCACCCGAATGCTCAAGAGTACTGGAGTGGTCAGATACTGTCCTTCTTTGACAAAGAAACTGGCGTAGATGTTGACGCCATATGGATTGACATGAACGAGGTTTGCTAGTCACCTCTCTTAGCTAGATATGAGAAGACTGACTATGTAGCCTGCCAACTTTTGCCCGTACCCTTGTGAAGACGCCATAGCATGGGCAAAATCAGCTGGTATTCCGCCTGCACCACCTCCACTGCGAGACTCATGGCGTCCGTTACCAGACTTTCCATCTGATTTCCAACCCTCAGCTAGTAGCGTGAGAAAACGAGAGACTGATGGTGGCAAACGACTCGGTCTTTCAGGAAGAGATCTGCTACATCCTCCGTATCCCCTGGGGACAGTCGACGGAGTCATTTACGGCGCCACAATATTCACTGACAGACATCAATACGGCGGCTACGCGTTTTATGATACTAAGAACTTGTTTGCTTCTGGTATGATGCAGGCTACACGAAATGCCATGTTGGAACGTCGTCCCAATAAGCGGCCAATGATCATTTCGCGGTCTACTTTTGCCGGGGATGGGAAAAAATCTGGTCATTGGACTGGTATGTGTTATATGAACGAACAGGCTTTGTTTTAAAGCGATTATATCTGATCGTACTTTCTAGGTGACAACATCTCATCATGGGATCACTACCGAATCTCGATTCGCCAGAACATGGAATTCGCCGCGATTTTCCAGATGCCCACTATCGGTGCCGATGTCTGCGGCTTCAACTACGAGACGTGGGAGACGCTCTGTCGTCGCTGGGTCGTCCTAGCTGCTTGGTATCCATTCTTCCGCAACCATGCCGACATCACCGCCCCATTCCAAGAATTCTATCTATGGCCGGCAGTCGCTGACGCGGCGCGGGCAGCAATCAAAACTCGCTACCAGCTGCTTGACTATTTCTACACAGAATTTCACTATCAGGCTGTCGATGGGACACCGACAACCATCCTGCCTCTTTTCTTCCTGTATCCGTCCGATCCAAACACATTGGACATTGAGCTCCAGTTCTTCTACGGATCGGCTCTCCTCGTCTCACCAGTGACAGACGACGAGTCGACCTCGGTTACCTTCTACCTCCCCGCGGATACATGGTACGACTTCTTCACCGGCGAGAAACACACATTGAAACAGGGCGAATGGGTCACTCGCACGGGCGTCGACTATCACGAAATCCCCGTGCACATTCGTGGCGGATCAATCGTACCAATGCGCATCGACGGAGCAAACACAACAACACAACTGCGCAAGCTCGATTTCGAGTTGATTGTAGCCCCCGGAACCAACGGAGATGCTTTTGGCCGCCTTTATCTTGACGATGGAGAGAGTCTCGACCAGGATATTGACGAAACTAGCGAGATCTTGTTCGAGTATGACTCGCATACAAGAAAACTGCATGTGCGAGGTCGGTTTGGCTACCAGACTGACGTGAGAATTGTTCGGGTGAAAGTTTTGGGCGAGAGCGCTGTGCCAGCTGTTGGCCAAGGACATTCTCAAAAGCCCATCGGGTCGAAACGGGGCTGGACGGTCGATATTGATGAACCATTGACTAGGGGATTTAGCGTCTATCTTGGGTGAAGTCTCTTTTGGTGGGTGAAATTGGGAATGGATCTGTTGTGCTCTTTGTGGAAAACTTTGACTAAATGTAATCGGGTTGATATATACGTATTTATGTGAAGTCTATATGGGTTTGAATGTGCAATATGTACAGTAGTGGGTAGGAAAATATATATAATAAAGAAAAAAAATAAGAGAGAAAAAAAGAAAGAAAAAAAAAAAAAAAAAACAGATCCAAACAATGATGATATGCACAAAGCCGCCTGCCGTACTCCGCTTGAAAACAAAATGTTCAAGTTAAAAAAAAAAATTAAAAAAAAAATAATAAACCCCCCCCCCCCCCGAAGGAATGAAGCGAAAATGAAGGTTAGATTACAAGTTCTTCGCCGACCTTCAACGGCAATGTCGTATTTGTAGCGTTTACCATGGCAACATCGATATTCTCGTGAAACGTTTCATGCAGCCGCAGAGCCATATAGCGCGACACGGTGTCTCGCAGGGCATCGACAGCAAACTGCTTGCCAAGCCAGAAATGGCGCACGAACTCACCGTAGCAGCCACTTTCGGCGGCTTTCTGCGGGTATCCGTTGGCTTCAGTGCAGGATAGTTCGATGACTTCGGAGCCCCGCTGGTACTCGTAGCGCATGAAATTGCTGAATGCAGCCTGCTCGTGACTCCATTCATACCGCCACTTGGAGCATTTGTCGAACTTGCGGTCGGTGACGCAGTCCTCCCAGATATTGAACATCTCGGTTGTGCGCGGGCTGGCTTGGGCAATGATGAAGCCGGTGTTGAGGTTCACATTGCCGCGCTGGTCCTTGTTGAAGTCGGCATTTGGATCCAGCGCCATGGCCACGAGGGTCTCTTCGGTGACATTCCAATAATTGAACAACCACTCTAGTGGAAGGTGGGTGTGAGGGAAAACGGCGTCGGCATCAACGAAGACTACGTAATCGTACGACTTGAGAGCTTCGCGGATCATAGGCACTTTGACCCAGGTTTGGTGTCGGTCGGTGTACGAGGGTGAGCGAACGAATTTATAGTCGTAGCCGTGAACCATGGCTGTGGCAGATAGCAGTCAGTATGCGAGGAGGGAGGCAAACGAAAATATGAAGTATAAACTAACATACCATAGAGATAGTGGTTCAGCATTCCGGCAGTATGGGGAGTCATCGTCTCGTAGTGGATGGATTCATTCAGCATGCCACCCTCTCCGTCGAGAGAACGAGTGTCGACATCGAGCAACAAAATCTTCTTCCCAAGCGACTGCGTGAACCGCGGCGGGTTGTGTGGGAGCTCGTAGGTGTCCCCGTTGTCGCTAACAAATCTCGGGGCGTCGACAGAGTGCAAAAATGGTTTGTATAGCAGCGGGATGAGATGACGGGTATCTGAAAGTTGCGATTCACTTGAGGAAGACAGTTCCACGTGCGAGTAGCCCCTACAAGGAAATATTGTTAGTCCCTGACACGTGGATAGGTCAAGCCCCCTTGCGGCAGCTTTCGCGTGGCTCTCTCTGATGACATACGCAATCACACTGGAGTCGCCAGAGAAAGAACTGGTATCATAGGCATAAAACAGCACGAAGAAAATGACCGTTAAGGCTGCGACCGAGATAGGCCATGTGCAGCGCGGGCGGAAGTGTTTGCGATCGAAGCTCATTGCTGCAGCTACAGCATTCTTTGCGGCGGTGGTGTGAAATCAGAAAAAAAAGTCCGGGATGTTGCGGCGCGTAGAGTGCGGCTCTCTGCGAACAAGACCGGGAAAAAAAGAAGACAAAAAATAGGGGCAGACGATAGCAGAACAGCAAGAAACGAATGTCAGGGCAGGCACTGCCAGTTGGTTAGAGTACGTGCTCGCAGTGTGCGCTCGTTGGTGAGGAACGAAGACAACGAGAGCGGACTTTCTGTTGAGTTGATTGACGGCGATCGGTGCCAAAGCGAGACGCCATGCGTTATGGGTTAGTCAGCCCGCCGGCTCCACTGGCACTGCTAATATTAGTTGTTGACTCATTATTGGCCCAGGGAGGCTTGGCCCCCTCGCCTGGTAACGCTAGTGACCGATTGGGATGCGCGCGGTCGGTGCTGAAAATATACGGCTGTCCCCGTTGGCCAATAGGCGGGCGTATATGTCGCTAGTGGCTCCACTGAAAAACAAGACCAATTAGAGAGCCGCACGCTAAGCGGCATTGGGGCGTAGGGTGTGGGGCGAACAGTGCTCGTTTCTGCCATTCCATGCGCCCCTATCCTCATAGGGATAGCGTGGCACCTAATGTGGACAATTGGCGGTACCTAATCCCGCTAGTGGTGAGTCGGGCACATAGCGACCCAATCAGAACACGCAGCGGGTCCTAGTGCGCTCAATTTTAGCCGCATGAAAAAACTTTGTCGCCGCGTCCAGATTCCAGAGATCCCAGGCGGTGATAGTGCGCGCGGCGCCGATTGGCTGCAGCGGGGCCTGCAGCTGCAACGCTGGCCGACCTCACTTCCTCTCATCCAGGCTGTATTATTATTCCGTGATTCACCTTTCCTGACTTTCTGCTGGCTGTCAGCAACCATGCCGGTACGGTGCTCCCGCATCTAGCCTAGCCTGCTCTCTAAGCAGTCTGACTGGCTCAGGCCCAGGCTGCAGCGTTATTTTATTTACTCCCCGATGGCGCCGCGGAACTAATAGCCCTCTTGGAGCCATTGCTAGCATGATGGATCTGAGACAGGACTAGTCATGAGAGACACCACCTCCGTACTCACCGGTACTACAACTATTAGTGACAATGCCCTTGGACGGCGCTGGGCCTCCAATGCTCGCCCCTGTTGGGGTTCGTGAGCTGCCAACGACTCAGCCGCAAAAGCTTGACCCCGAGTCCCTCGTACTCTGAGACCGGCCCCTTTCTAACTACCTATGTACATGGCTCCAATCGTGGCTGGTTAGGCGCCAATCACGGGGCAGTAGCCGTGGGCTTTCTGGCCTTTTAGCCCTGAAGCTTGGTACATAGTCTGGTCATCCAAATTATTTTTGTGCTTGATTCATAATTAGTAATTGCCTCGACCGGACTTCACTACTACTGTTTTGGCTGTGCGGTTTCTTTCTTGACACTTATCACACGCCCTCACACCAGCCACACAAAAAACTACGAAAGCAAAAGAGAGAGAGAGAGAGAGAGAGCTGGAGAGGCGCCGGCCACACCATGACTGCCAGCGACGAAGACGAATCTGCCAGGCTCGATCCGACCCTTCCGACGGTCGAAAAAGCCCAGCCAGAGGAGCGCAAAAGCATACATCCGGTGTTTTTCATCCTGTCAGTAGAGATCCTGGGCAGTTGCGAAGCAGACCGCCTTCAAATAGACTCATCACTGACGCCAGTTGATATAGCGCCTGGATAGCCTTGAGCTCCGGCTTGATCCTATTCAACAAGCAAATTCTTGGCCACACTAGCTTTTGTAGGTCTCCTGTCTCGTCTTTTCATATGAGGCCATAAACTAACTCCTACTCCTAGCTTTTCGTAAGCTGCCTCCTACCACCTATTTGTTCTACTCGTGGTGGTGCTTCTTGATTTTTTTTCTTTTTCTTTTTCTTTCAGTCTGACCAGCTCATCTAGCTATTTTCCTGACGACATGGCATCTTACCTTTGCAACTATCATGACCCAGATCTTGGCGCGCTTCACCGGCCTTCTTGACGGTCGTCGCAAAGTCAAGATGACCGGTCGTTTGTACCTGCGCGCTATCGTTCCTATTGGAGTCTTCTTTAGTTTAAGTTTGATATGCGGCAACGTCACATATCTTTACTTAAGTGTGCCGTTCATTCAAATGCTCAAGGTCAGATGCCCTTTCACCTAACTGACGCCGACCTATTAGGATGGTCACTGATGGAGCTGATCATAGGCCACTACCCCGGTCGTCATTCTCCTCTTCTCGTGGGCATTCCACCTCGAGCCCGTTAACCTGAAGCAGTTTGCCAATGTGTGCATCATTGTCCTCGGTGTCATGGTGTCTTGCTTCGGCGAAGTTGACTTTGTCCTCATCGGTGTTCTCTACCAAATCGGCGGCATCGTTTTCGAGGCAGTTCGATTAGTGATGGTTCAGCGTCTGCTTTCATCCGAGGAGTTCAACATGGACCCCTTAGTCTCGCTATACTACTTCGCTCCCGTTTGCGCTCTCATGAACGGTGCCGTTGCCATGGCAGTGGAACTCCCGAGGCTGAAACTCGACGATATTTGGGATGTTGGCGTCGGCGTTCTGCTCGCAAATGCAACAGTTGCCTTTCTATTGAACATATCTGT
The DNA here is from genome assembly GCA_039119965.1 of Talaromyces sp. DC2. Classification (NCBI taxonomy): domain Eukaryota; kingdom Fungi; phylum Ascomycota; class Eurotiomycetes; order Eurotiales; family Trichocomaceae; genus Talaromyces; species Talaromyces sp. DC2. The sequence goes on from JBCLNQ010000099.1 coordinate 122,533, forward strand.
TGTTTTCCTCGTATGTCTACAACCCCACCGTTATTATTGACTTCTGAGCACTAATCACCCAGCAGATCAGCAAGACTTCATCCTTGGTGATGCGTCTTTGTGGTATCCTCAAGGACATCCTCATTGTCATATCCTCGATGATTCTCTGGCACAGCCCCGTCACATCCATGCAAGCTGGCGGCTACAGCATCTCCCTTCTTGGGTTGGTATACTACATGCTCGGATATGATCGCATTGTCGGATATGCCTCGCGCGCGGGAGGTGCCATCAACGCTTATCATGCGAAGAACCGAGTACGGTCTGTAGCGATACTCATCGCGTCTGTCTTTGTGGTTGTCCTCGTGATCACCGCCGTGCTGGCGGTAAATTATGCTCCCGAAAGGATCGATCAATTAAAAAGCTGGATTTATTATACGACTACTGGAGACGACACCGCTTGAATAAACCCTTTCATTTGTGTTCAAGATTATTTTGTTATTGATACCAACATCTTTGCATTTTAATGGCGTTGGAGAGTTCATGTATCAGTACGAGTCGATATATCTCTATATTTTTGTCTCCGGTTGACGCACTGGGAGGGCACAATATTAATTTTTCTTCTTTCTGATCGCAAATTCCGTTATTCCTGTGCTTGAACGCCCCTAGAATGAGCTGACCAAAGCTAGAATCTATCAGACTATGACCGTCTGCGCCGTATTAAGCAATATTGCCTTGCATATCCGCGTTAAGAGAACAAGAATTCTCGCGCTTGTGTCGACTTTTTCTTGACGCGTGTTTGAATCAATCCAATCGTAGGAAAGCAATTTATGATCTTTCTCTTTCTCTCTCTCTTTTTCCCAACAGAATTAGACATTTAGACTTGATTGCCCGCATTCGGGGGCGCAAGTAAATTTCGAAATTACGCCCGTGGACTTCAAATTTCAAACCCCTTTGTTTGGGCTATGACTGTACACCATAGAATTACTCCTGAACCGCCGTCACATTTTTAACTAACATTGTACGAAGTACACGTGCATATACGCTACAGAAACTATCCAAGTCCATTATAAATTCTACGGGGAGCCTAATAATGTGACATGGCATTCTCCGATCGCCCCTTTCAACAAATTTCCTTTTCTCGAACTAGATGTCCTCATATCAGAGGGAACACTATATTATATTGGCTATAAATAGCAAGACTTGCTGGAAGACTTCTCCGGTTAGAAGATACTCCCGGTACTGGTTGTGATATACGAGGGAAATCAATTAAGAAGGTCAATTCATACTCAACCATGGACCGTGCGAAACCTTTAAAAGCAAAGCGAGGATAATCAGGAGCCGCCACATCTAAAGACAAATTGAAAAACATGAAAGCCAAATGTATCTTTATCTCCGAACCAGACTCTTCTGAGACCAGAGGGGGTGTTATTTTTCTTCAATAGGCTCTAACGACATCTGGAAGAAGGCTAGAGCCTAGAAAAGAACTAACCCATAGCCACGCAACAAATCAGCGACACTCTCGGGTTAGTAAAGCCCAAAAAGGTAAACAAAGAAAACGGATTTACCATCAGTCTGCCATTGGACACAAAAGATGCAGAATAAATACGTGATGTTTTCCTTGTCCTCATGTTGCATGTACGCATAACCGAGCGCTCTATCGACCCTGTCTGATTCATTTCTGTCTTCTCAGTATTACGGTTCCTGCAAAATATAACCCATTAGAAAGCGTTGCAGAAAATGAAGCAGACATGTTTTGGGATTCTATTAGGGATACTGCTCACAACAGATGCTCTGTCACTTCATAAACGCGATACGCCATCAGTGGTAAAGCTGGATGTCCGACGTGATCAAGCCCCAGATTTAGTGAGAAGAAACTTCCGAGGAAATAAAAGAGAGAATATAGTGAACCAAGTGCTCCAAAATGCGGTGTGTTGATCGAAAAAAAATAGAGCTCATGTCGACATGGATATTGACGCTTGTCTATTAGGGAACTATGTACTTGACCAATATTACTCTCGGAAATCCGCCGCAACGAACTCTGCTAATTATCGACACTGGTAGCAGCGACATGTGGTGCAATACGAATTTGTCAGACTTCTGTTCACAAAACCCAAGCTCTTGCGAGCAGCTTGGAACATACAACGCCAACTCTTCGTCTACATATAATTACTTAAACTCGGATTTCGCACTTGCCTACGTTGACGGAACTTCAGCACGGGGAGATTTTGTTTCTGACAACTTGAACATTGGTGGCAAAACCGTGTCCGGGTTTGAGTTTGGAGTGGCGTATACATCGTCGTCAATAGGTCAGTGGATACTGCATCCCTGAATGTTGCCATGCTAACTTTCTTATCAAAAGGCGTTCTTGGTCTCGGATATGTCGGAAATGAAGCCACAGGACAATCGGAACAGGGAAACTATCCAAATCTACCCCAAGCAATGGTTGACAACGGGCTCATAAACACAAATGCATACAGTCTCTGGCTTGACGATCTAGATGCAAATATAGGGTCGATTCTCTTCGGGGGTGTTGACACAGAAAAATACGTGGGAGACTTGCAGACAGTTCCCATCCTGCAAATACCCGGCGAGAACCCTCAGTTCTACATTAATATGAGTGGCATTGCACTCAGTGTGAATGGGAGTATTGAAACGACATACGGACACACGTCATTGCCAGCTCCGGCTGTTTTGGACTCTGGTACCAGTTTGACCATCCTACCAGAGTCTATTGTAGCTAGCATCTTTCGGGATCTGAATGGCACCTACGATACCCAAAACCCAGGTTACATTCCATGCAGCGTAATGAATGAGGACATTGGCCTGAACTTCACATTCTCTACAGCATCAGTGTCCGTGAGGATCAAAGAAATGCTGTTCAGTACGCAGTCTGGAGCAACAATGGCAGATGGTTCTCTGGGATGCGCACTCGGAATAGTTCCTACCAGTGGACACAGTATAGTTTTGGGTGACACGTTTCTGCGCAACGTATACGTGGTCTATGATCTCGACACTAACGAGATATCTTTAGCAAATACAAATTTCAATGCGAATAGTAGTGGCAAGGGTGACTCTGTCTTTGAGATTGGAGGTACAATTCCAAATGCCACTTCAGTGGGAGCTTCTTCTATCTCGACTCAGAAAATCTTTTCGTCAGTTTCGTGTACAAGTATTCCGAGTGGAACATCGACATCGAGTGCCGTTGTCTCACGTGGGATGTTGAACAACGAGCTGGTTAATGGCCTCCACGTGTGTGTTGTGGGATTGGCAGTTTTGGTGCGACTATTCCATTTTATTTAACTGAATTGTGACAGTAATATTTGGAATTCTGCAGTATAAAATTTGAGATATATCAGTCTATTCATCGAAAATATCATCTTCGTATAAAACTGACTGTTTCGTGGGGTTTTCTATGTTTATGAACCATACGCGTGACGTACACGGTATATGTCGACAGATACCAGGTTCATCAAGTGCTCATAGTGTGAGAATCGACAGATTATGCAAGATACCTGAAGCCAGCTGCTTGCTGGATAGGTGTAGGCCCGTTCTTGCCGAGATCCTCGCCACGATCCAACTTGGCGTTCTGTCGTCGAAGATACATATATGTCGCTGCCGCAAATAAAATGGCCAGTCCGGCCATTACCATATTGAGGATAAAAGCGGCAAGATAGCGCGGTGCGCCGAAGTAGAGGTACGACGTCCAAACTTGAAAAGGGTTAGTAGAGCATGTAAAACGGAGAACAGGTATCCATACTGTTTGGAGTATTGCACACAGCATTAATGAGAGCTATAGCGGCTGCACGTTTCGTGGCGGGCTGTGAGAGGGATCCTGTGACCCAGGAGAGGATTACAATCGCAGCAGAATAGCACGAGCCAGGCATGAGCATCATCGCAAAGTCTGGGAGAGCAGTATCAATAGTCTGCGGGATCTCAAGGAGGACAATTACCTACATCGAGCACCCGTGTTTAAAGAAGAAACAGCGATAATATTGGCAATGACAGCAACTGCGAGTGGGATGGCTACATGCAGGAACCGCTCTTGTTTCTGAGGCGAAGTATTAACAGTGGCGTTCAATTGGCCGAAATGGAATATATTTAGACCAACGTACCTTGTCAGAGTGGAACCCATTGAGGAGCATAATGATACAGCAGAGGATATAAGGTGGCTAGCAAGATCGTGAGTACTTTCACTTGCATATCAAGTATACCATGTTGACTAGAAACTTACCGCAGTAAGGCCATAGGTCGTATTGCGATCATAACCGAGCGTAGCAACCACCGATGGGAACCAATTCACCACCGCTGCCGAGACATATGTCTATAAGGATTCATTAGCACGCTTAGAAAATGGTTGAAGTAGAGGACCAAAGACTAACCACCCACAAGGTTGCCATGAGCAGCCATGTCTTGGGGTCCTGGACGGCAAGCTTCGCGCCAGCCCAGGCACTTGCTTCCTCTTTATGGTCTTGTTGTCCAATATCTTTGGCATAGTTGTACAGTAAATAGTCGTGCTCGAGATCACTCATTCCTCCGATTCCCTGGAGGGAACTCGGCATTATCACGGCAAATACGATCGCAAAGAAAACAGTGGCCACACCCTCAATGATAAACAGCCACCGCCACCCACTGATTCCTTGCATACCGTCCATTTTCAAGATCCCAATTGCCAACAAGGGTCCAAAGGCATTGCCAATTTGAGAGCCTGAGTAGAAGATAGCCGTGCGCAAAGTGATTTGCTGTCGGTTGTAGAAGAGCGAAATATAATAAACAACACCAGGTAGGAATGCAGCCTCGACGAATCCGAGAAAGAAACGAGCTGCTACTAGGCCGGAAAAATTCTGAACTGCGGCAGTACAAGCGGATATGACACCCCAGACAGCCATTGCTACACAAATATAGATACCGGGATGCTTGGTCTTGCTAGCGAGCATGTTCGAGGGGACTTGCATCGGGACTATGGAATATTAATATTGCAACGTGATATTAGTCTAGTTAGGTTTGAGGGCTGAAAACATACTGTATCCAACAAATAGCAGGCTGACGCAGGTTTGGAACTGGACACTGGTCATGTGTAGATCCTCCACGATGTTTGCTAGCTTCGCGCTGGCAATGTTCTGGCGATCCAGATAGTTCAAAATGTACATGAACGAAACGGCGGGCATGACGCGCAGATCAAGCTTCCATACTGCACTCCTGCCTAGCCGAGCATACTCTTCATCGCTGAGAGCAGCAAGGGCAGCGGGCATGGCCGACTCTGAGGAGAGTGGTAGCCCTTTCAAGGTGTTCACATCCTCGACAACCTCTTGGTGCCCATCCAGACTTTTCCTGTCTGCCATATTCTTCCGGGACAAGAGTTCAGTTGACAGTATGCCCGATTCGAAAGTAGTTGTGAGATTGGGTAGAAGGGGGAATACACAGGACGGGGGTGTGCACGGGCAGAGGGTCCTTCCTGTTTATAGGCCTCTCTCTCTCTCTCTCTTTCTCACCCTCTCTCTCGCTCTCTGCCACGACTTTAGCATAGCTCGACCCGCACAGAGAGCCACATCACCCCGCCTGGGAGAACAATGGTCCGTGAACTAATCCAAATCATCTATAAGCTGGAGCAGCATCTCCTCCGCACCCCCACGCAGCGTGGGAGACGGGGAATTTCCGGAGGACCCTGACTGCTGATTGGATCGGAGGAATTCCGATAGCCAGACAGGAGTTTGGAATTCAGTTGTCCTGGTCAGCCAGACGCAGCTGGCTCTGATGTCATTTACCTGGGGGTTTGGGGGGGGAGAACACCACCAACACCAACAAGAACAATAACAACTATAATAATATGTTCGCGAGTGTGCGAGTTGCAGCTTCGAGCTGAAGAAGAAGGGCGTTTACTGTGCCGTGCTAGTCTATTTGTGGCCTAGCGCGCCAGTCACAAGCCTCCCGTAAACTCTGTTGACAACATTGGTCACCTCGATAAAACACTCTGGACTCTTGGTTTCAATAGAGAGTAGCTTGCCTTCTGCTTGCTTTTTGTTTCTGTTTTTTAAACTTCATTCCAGACAAGGCTCGACCACAACGGCCGGGTGGGCTGCAGGGCCCTCCCACCATGCGCCGCGTCCCTGACCATGACCGGCGTTCCTACCGGTCCAAGACCAAGTCGGGCTGTTTGACATGCAAGTAAGTCTTTCTACCCTTGTCCTGGCTTGACGCGGTACGAATTATTTTATGTACTTTATGCGGCAGTTTCTGTTTGATATGCCATGGAACTAATGGAGTATTTTGCTGTCTAGGAGTAAGAATCACACTCGTCCGAAACAATAGCCTTGAACCCCGCTTAAATCTTTGCCCATAGAACGACGAATCAAATGCGACGAAGCAAGACCAATCTGTTTAAGATGCTCTTCGACCGGGCGCAAATGTGATGGCTACGAGGCAATCAGTCCACAGTCTCGCCTCGGAGATAATCGCCTTCGACTTCCATCCTATCGGCCTCCCGTTTTCGGACGTTCAGAAAACGAACGGGAAACCCGGTCATTTCAATATTTTTATGAGAGGACTGTTTCATCTTTGGCAGGCTACGGGGGTTCAGAGTTCTGGAGTCGGCTCGTCCTGCAAGTCAGCCAGCACGAGAAATCCGTATGGCATGCCTTGGTGGCCCTAGGAGCGCTACACGAGAATTTTGAAAACTACCACCACATTGCAGCCTTCGGGCTCCTCCAGAACGCGCAAGACAATTTCGCGATACAGGAGTATGTGGCCGCAATAAGGGCTCTTCTGGACCCCTCCAACCCGTTGTTGCCTGATACTTGTACGCGCACTTCTACGGAAACAACTACCAACATCACTGTGGATGTGTGCTTGATCTCGTGTATTCTTTTTGTTTGCTTCGAGGTAAAACTCCCCACAAGGATAACTCACATCCACTTGACTCATCACTTTGTTAGACCTTATCCGGCCATTACGTGTCCGCTATCAACCATGTTCGCAGTGGCATGAGGATTCTAGGAGAAGTACGCTATGATCCCAGGTCTGGCACCTATCGACACCCTTCTCTGAAGCCGTCCACCGTGACCATACTGGAGATGGAAACTCTGTATAAGATGTTCATCCGTGTTCAGGTCCAACTATCTGTTTTGGTAAATCACTTCTTGAATGGTTTTTGTTAAGCGCAAATTACTGACCGCTTGATAGACCCGTGTAGAGACAGACTACCCCTCTTTTGACATAATCGAGAGAGAGCAGCCGTGTAATATTCGAATAGAAGCCCCAGAAAGGTTCAACTCTCTCGCAGAAGCGCGCGACTTTTTCGAACACAACAGTCGCCTATGTTCAGCCATACACGCCAAGGCTATCAAATCAGTGCCCCCGGGCCACGTACATGGCGTTTCTACTTATCTGGTGCAGCAGTATGCATCGGTCTTTAACAAATGGAAAGCAGCTCTAGATTTGTTTGAGGAGTCCCGCGGGGCGAACCTTACAGCCAAGGAACGTGTCGGGTTGAAAATCTTGCGCATACATCAATATAGTCTGGTTTTGTTACTAGCGAATGGCCAGTCTGGAGGGAATGACTCCTTTGATTGGGATGGGTACAACTCCATATTTGCAGAAATTCTATCGCTGTCTGCGTCCGTCGCCCAGGTTACCTTAGACAATGAGTCTGTGTCCGATTCGCCGCATATGCCGCGAGATGAGAATGGTCCCAAGCCAACTTTTACCCTGGACAATTGCATTATTGGGCCACTTTACAACGTTGCCACTCTTTGCCGTGACCCAACCATTCGTCGCAAGGCGGTTCATGTACTCCGTTCAGCACGTCGCCAGGAAGGGCTCTATAATAGCCAGGTGACAGCAATGGCGGCCGAGAAGGTAATAGCAATAGAGGAAGCTGCTGCTGCTGCTGCCAAGTTTGGTCTTGATTATCGCGAGCAAGTCTCGTCTTTGACAACAATTGTCGCAGAGACGAGACAAGAAGATAGCTATTCGGTTGGGGAATCTGCAAAAGTACCCCAGAGTGTTCGTCTCACATATGCTTATCCGAAATTCGACACCACCAATCGGAAGATCTTTTTAACGATTGGACAAGACATGGAAAATACGAAAATGCATCTGAATCTTCCATTCCCGGCGGCAACCGCGCTGGTGGACACGGAATTTGCCTCCCTTTCATGATGATTATTACCAAGACTAAAACTGACCGAGAGGTCACTACTCGCTTGGCTTGCAGCAGGTGGTTTTACATTGGAATCAACAAGAGTAAATTACATTCATCACATGAGTCTACAGGTCCAGGATGACAAGACTGGTGGCAGTTGCATTCAGTCCCTGGACCTTGAGGGCATTTCCGGACAATTTCCAATCAACAGAGCCCCACGGGCTCGACGAAATAGCAGCTGCATCAAAAGGCAGCTGGATAGAGATTTCCGATGGCGTCTCGGCATAATCCAAATTGACAACACTGACCAATGCCTGGCCACCCACGATCCAATAGGCTACATCAAGGAGCTGGTGGTCTGGGATTGACAGGCGTTGCGGTTGTGTACCAGTCAGCAAGTCAAGCACCGGCGACTTGGTAATGACCTTTGACTGCAGCGAATTTGCAGTGGCGAGATGATCAAGGGTGGGAAAAGTCCACATCATGATTGACTTGGCCCCGTGGTTCAGGCTCAACTGATTCATAACCCATGTTTCATCCTCCGTAGGGTTGCGGCTCCAGTATTGCTCGCCGTCAAAGGACTGTGGCACGGCCCATATAGGTTTCGGCGACTGTCCTAGATATTCCTGATACCGCGTGAGGTCATCGATGCGGTTTGACACATCTTGGAGTTCACCAAGACAGTTATCGCAGCCACAATCTCCATATGTTGTGTTGCATGGCGTGTCCCATTTCTGCGACCAAGTAGCATTAATCCCGATTGGATATGCATCTTCCATCAAGAAGTCGGCGCCTCTGGAATATTCGTCAAAGAAGTAGTTCTGGCAATTAAGAACGATGCCCACGGGGTGATATTTGTCGATTTTTGCGATGGTATCATACGCCAGAGACGTGGCATTGAGTGGGTCTTGGTTTCCGTCTGGCTCGTCGGCCGTGTACCAGGTTAAGAGCGTGCTGTAGTCTTTGGCCAGGTTGACTTGTTCCTCGACCGAGGTCAAGTTCTGATAGGTCCCTCGCATGTCGTATTGGAAAGGCAGATTCAGTTCATCGAGATAGTCCAGGATGACAGTCAGGTTGGGAGAGTACGACGGCACAGGGTGGATGGCGCTGTAGCCTAGGTCGTAGTACTTTTTGACATTATCAAGACTCAATTCGAGATAACCCCCATAGCTGGTATAGAAGCCGAATGCAAGGAATGGGACGAACTGGTTGTTCGTTGCGTTGTTTCTAAACAACAAGCCGCCATTCAAATTGTCGATCTTGGTGACACTGCCGGTCGTCTTGTCGGGGAGGTAGAACAATTTGGTCGTCGCAGTAAACGTCTGGTTGCCATCGGCAGATGCGCCACTAAGCACAATGTCATAGGCCTCCAGTTGCGGCTTCAGCTTGCTAATGTCGAAGTCGAACAGGTTGTCGGTGCTGTTGACCGAGACGTTGTTTGTGACCAGCACCTGGTCGGTCGACTCCAGCAAGATGCTGAAGTACAGGTCGTTGAACGGCTGCACTTCCGGATTGCCCAGCTGCTGGGTCGAATTGCGATACGGCTCGCCATGGTAGTGCGACAGCGCGGCGTCGACGATGAAGGTGGCGGTCTTCTCGGACGACACGTAGATGCTGTGTCGCGGCTCGACCTGGACGTAGAGCAAGGGAGTCGCCGACGGCTTGGGAGGCTCCAGCTGGCCTCCTGGGTTCACATTGGGGGATCTGCGATTGCAATCGAGCAATTAGTAGCCGTGTTGCTATTGCGACTTGACTTGTTCACGGAGATCGCACCCGCTCTCATACGGCTTTCCACACCAGCGCGGAATGGCCGTGGGTGTTGTTGTTGTTTGCGCGACAACAACCCCTTGCGCGCCCAGCAGCCCTGCGATCGCAGGCCAGAATGTCCTCATCGTGGTGTTGTCGACGTGTCGCTACATCCAGACGTTTGCAGCGGCACGTGTGTGGGTTTTAACACGAGCAATTTGACAAGTATTGATGATCTGGAAGGTTGCATTGGCGATGATGATAACAGGGGAAGTAAACACGCAGGTCTTTGCCGCATGGGGAAGGTAGTATTACTAGTATCGCTGGAGTGCGTACCAACACTTGAACCCCCAACTAATTATAACAAATGATCAACACCCGGAGCCGATTTCTGTGAAATTGCTGTAATACGTATTGTTTTCAGGCACGTCCAGCATGTACTTGGCTCAAAAGTCGAAGTGGGCGTAATTAAGGAGACTGGTGTACATATAACTGCACCACAATGAATGGATGCATATCTGCCGTGAAACCCGTTCATGAAAGGCAGGGTCGATAAATGTGTACATATGGCAACTCCCCGTGCAAAATATGTAATTGTAAGTATTATTATTATTATCGATATTTTTTTCCCTCCCTCTTTTATTTACTGGTGATGGATAAAGGGAATGACGTAGCGCCATGTGGTGCGGGGTCATCAACCTCAACCAACATACTCAGCCTGCGTTGATTTCTCCAATGCTTTTCTCCTTCACCACCAGTTGACGACCAGCCGGACTGCTTGTTCGCAACCCAGAGCCCACACCACAATCATCACCATGTCGGCTGTCTTTCGAAAAGGCGCAACTGCGCTGATAACAGGAGGCGCTTCCGGGATCGGCCTCGCCGCCGCCCAATCCTGCTACGCGCATGGCATGAACGTTGTGCTGCTCGACAAGAACAAGGAAGCGTTGTCTACTGCTACTGCCAAGATGCCACCTCCGTCCGGCAATGCGGTATCAACCTACGATATAGACGTGTCCTCCCGTGACGCTTGGAAGACAGTCCAGCAAGACGTTCTCGCCAAGTATCCAGCCGGCATCGACTTTTTGATGCTCAATGCTGGCGCTAGCTTTAAGCCTGCCCAAGGGAAAACGCCTTGGCAAGATCCCGAGTATTTTGAAAAGACACTTGCTACCAACACACTCGGCTATACCAATGGCCTGGCCGCGTTTATCGATAGTGTGACAGGCGAAAAGAACGAATCCAGGGCGATCGTTCTCACCGGCTCCAAGCAAGGAATCACGAACCCTCCTGGAAATCCGGCGTACAATGCCTCGAAAAGCGCCGTCAAGACAATTGCCGAGCAACTGTCCTTGGACCTCTATAACAACAACCCAAATATCACTGTTCATTTGTTAGTTCCTGGCTGGACCTACACTGGTCTGACGGCTGCCCATTTCACGTCCAAACCAGACGGTGCGTGGACGTCGGAACAGGTTGTTGACTTTATGAACGAAAAAATCGCCAGCGGAACATTCTACATCATCTGTCCTGACAATGAGGTGACAGAGCAGATGGACCGGAAGAGGATTGTCTGGGGTTCAGGAGATCTTGTCCACGGCCGGCCCCCGTTGTCGCGCTGGAGAGCAGACTGGAAGGAGAAAGCCGCCAAAGCAATTGAGGCAATTGAAATTGAAAACTAAGTACGTAAAAAACATATGGTTAGATAATGAAGATCTAAGAGACAAAAGCATTAAAGCTTCCCTTTGGTAGGCGGCTGTTGCTTCTTGGGTTTCTCTTTTTCGTCGTCGAACTCCAATAAAATATGGCCTTCTGCAACGTCCATGCCTTGGCTTTGTGAAGAGTCTTCCATCTGGACGACCCATTTAACCACCCCAGACCGATGACTCCGTATCTCCAGCTCCATCTTCATCTGTTTGACATAAGCGACGACTTGGTCTCTCGTAACCTCGTCTCCCTCATTGACAAGTACCTCGATAAGTTTCCCCGACAATGGGAATAGTAAGTGATTCGCATTAGACAAATCACCACGTCGGCTCGTTGACGAAGCAAGAGCCGATGCAGAGGCGCTTGTTTCGGCTAGGTGGAGTCGATATGGTATTGCCGGTGAGGATGATGAGGGGGATGAGGAAGAAACAGCGTACTCAACTTCTGCTGTCAAAGAGGAGGGAAATTCGTTGCGGAGAACTCTTGTGAGAACGAGGTGACTTTGTATACTCTGTTGGGATGAAGATGCATTCTGGTTTTCAGACGGAGAAAGCGGCTCCAGCGTCATGGACCAGGCGTCTCCTTTGCGAAAAAGGACGCTTGACGAAGGGGCTACTAAGTTTCCTTGTGAAGACAACGTGGTCGAGTTTGAACTGCTAATTAGGGCTGTCTTTTTTGAGAGCTCATGGCCAGCTTTCAACAATTCAGGCAGATTGGCTTCAAGCCATTGCGTATCTGGACCTCCTTCCATGAGATGAGCGTGATCCATGATTCCCCTCAACAAATTCAAATTGGTTTTCACCCCAGAAACCACAGTGTCGGCCAGCACACGCCGGGCTTTGCGGACAGCTGCTCCCCAGTCCCCAGCGGTGATTACAATTTTGGCTAGCAAATTGTCGAATTCGGAACCAACAAGCGTCGGTGATATCGAAGCGAAATGCGTATCGACTCGAACACCGTGCCCACTAGGGACCACTAGCTGAGACACATTTCCCACGCTTAGAGAAAAGTTAAGCCCCGGATCCTCTGCACAAAGTCGTAATTGAATAGATCTTTGTGTTGGTGTCAGTTCTGGATCATTCATTTCCTCAAGTCCCACGGAGTCTAGAGATAGACCTTGAGCTAGAAGAAGTTGCGTTTGTACCAAATCAACGCCGGAGATGCATTCAGTTATCGTGTGCTCAACCTGCAGCCGTGGGTTAATCTCGAGAAAATAAAATTCCTTTGTATTGCCATTGACCAGAAACTCGAATGTTCCCAGAGAAAAATATTGTATCTATTTTCCAGTCAGCGATTAACCTGTCCCAGCCGCCAACTGGTTAGGTCCAACTTACGGCACTGGCCATCTTGATAGCTGCATCGATGACATTCTTGACAACTGAACGACTCAGACTGATCGCAGGCGCATACTCGACAATCTTTTGGAAGCGCCTTTGCACACTACAATCCCTCTCCCAAATGTGTCTCACACCTCTCCCATCGCCAATAATTTGAACCTCAACGTGATGGAATCCACCTATGGCGGCCTTCTCTACAAAGACTGTTCCCGAGGGGGATTCTCCCTGGGCTCGTTCAACTGCGCTGGAAAGCTCCTCTGGAGCTGCGACTAACCGAATACCTCGCCCACCGCCCCCATCGACGGCCTTTATCATGATCGGATAGCCAACTCTATGGGCAAACTCGCGAGCCTTATCCAAAGCCACAGCAGACATCTCTACTGTCGGTAAAACCGGGACATTACAACGCGCTGCTAGCGCTTTGGCCTGCAGCTTGTCGCCTACCTGCTCTAGAATCTCCCAGCCGGGCCCTATGACAATGGCTCCTGCTTCTTCCCATAGTCGTCGGGAAAGTTCAGCGCTTTCGCTCAGGAACCCATATCCAGGATGAATCGCATCAATGGAATGCGTTTTGGCTAGAGTGACAAGATACGAGATGTCCATGTATGCCCCCGGCGATGAAAGCAAAATCCGGTGATCCGGGCGACCAACATCACAGTGCGTCTGATCTTCTTCGGTATAAAGCGCAAAGGTCTCAATTGGAAGACCTGAGGTATTCGCAGACAGCTCACGAGCAGCTTGAAGAACGCGAATAGCAATTTCTCCTCTGGAGAGTGTTAGTAGTGTAGTATTATCTGCTTAGTCGAGGATTGAACTCCTTTACCTGTTGGCAACCAGGAGCCGACGAATGGGCCTGGTTGGAGGCTTCATTTTCAGTAAATTTATTTTCGTTTTCTCGATTTATGTTTTCTCTGAGAGGCCACCCTTTTACCAGGATGACAAGGTCAGGTATTATTCTCAGGATTTCGAGACGTGTGATCGGCGCTAACAAAGTCCCCACTGCAACTGCGGAGAAAAAGCCGAGGCTGCTCGGACACGCCGCAGATTCGCCCTTCACATCTTGCCGAATAAAGACTTTCGTGAGACGACGTGTACCTTTTTGCAGGGCATATTGTGAGCTACTGGAAACCGGGTCACTGCCTCAAAAGATCGGTACAGACTGCTCGTCGGACGTAATGAAGAAAGACTTGGAGCAGAATCCGGGAGATGCTGCAACACCCAACCAAGCAGCTCAGCGACTGAACCAGGTCACGGCACACGTCGCCAAAGATGGGCTTTTACACCCAAAAAGAGATTCCAAAGGATCCGATAGTAGCTCAAATTTGCCAAAAGACTACTCAGACATTCTCTCGACCATATCAACACTCAGAGATGCGGCCACTACGCCCAACCTGAAACACCGAGGCTATGTCCGCCAGAAACAGGCTGGGAAACTCTGGGTGCGCGAAAGAATCGAGCAGCTGCTTGATAATGGTACATTCCGAGAAGTTGGCTCGGTATCGGGGACGGTGAAATGGGAGACGACGAGTCCCACTCAAGAACGCGTGGCCAGCTTCACTCCGAGTAATAATATCCAAGGCACTGGCAAATTGCAAGGAAGAGACGTGCTTCTGACAGCGGATGACTTTAGCATTCGCAGTGGACATGCAGACGGAGCAAGCTCGGGGAAGACTGTTTATCTCGAGAAGATGGCGGTCGCGCTCAAATTGCCCGTGATCAAACTCGTCGATGGAAGTTCTGGAGGAGGTAGTGTCACAACAATCAAAAAAGAGGGTTGGAGCTATCTTCCATCCCTCCCTCACTTCCGTCACGTTGTAGAACAGCTGAACATGGGGATCCCGAACCTGGGTGCAGTTCTCGGGCCTGCGGTGAGGCATCATCAGTCATTTACATTTGTCACGACAGTCTTCTGACGGACATAGATTGGATTAGGAGCCGCAAGAGTAGTGGCGTGCCATTTCAGTGTCATGGCTGCAGACGTTGGCACGCTTTTCAATGCCGGGCCGAAGGTGGTCGAAGGTGCCACTTTTGAAGAAGGTCTCAGCTTTAAGGACCTCGGCGGACCAATGATGCATTGTACAAACGGTACTATTGACAATCTTGCTGCCAATGAAGCAGAATGCTTCGAGCAGATACGGACGATTTTGGGGTATTTACCCAATTCGGGCCTCGACATGCCACCAGTCGTCACATGTACCGACCCTGAATCCCGAGAGGACCTCGCCTTACGATCGATAATACCTCGAAAACAAACCCGCATGTATAATCCAAGGTTTATTATAAAATCAGTTGTTGATCATGACTCTTGGTTTGAGATCGGAGCTTTATGGGGCAAGACCGCTATCAATGGGCTAGCACGTTTGGCAGGCCATCCTGTTGGAGTTATTTCATTGAATTGCGAGGTGAACGGAGGAGCGTTGGATGCGCAAGGCAGCCAGAAGCTGACAAGGTTTTTGAAACTTTGTGATGTGATGAATATTCCCGTGTTACAATTTTTGGACATTCGTAAGCTGCTCCCATGCTGGTCAAAATGTTTTGATCAGAATACCAAATGCTTACTAACGTGTGATAGCCGGATACGCCATTGGAACAATTGCAGAGAGAACATCGGTTATGCGCTGGGGTGTCGAATTGACGAAGGCCTATTTCTCCACAACAACGCCGATCTTCAGTGTCATTACGCGGCGAGTCTTTGGCGTTGCTGGCGGTGTTATGCTTGCAGCCCGTGATCCACCCATGCAGGTGGCCTGGCCATCCGGACAATGGGGCTCTTTACCTCTTGAAGGAGGAATCGAGGTTGCCCACCGCCATGAACTGCGTGAAGCTGAAAAAGTCGGGCGCAAGGAGGAGATGTACCAAGCGCTGGACGCAGAATACAGGCGGCTGATGAACCCGGTCCGAACGGCCAATGCATTTGGCGTCGAGGAGATCATCGATCCCAAGGATACGCGTCAGGTGTGCTGTGCGTGGGTTCGCCACATGTATGGAGCTACCATGAGAGAGAGACTGGCCCATCGAGCGAGTGGGAAGATTCAGCCATCTTTTACATAACTGGGCATTGATTGGAAATTTTATATTATTTCTCAGTATGTGAATCTTTTTTTTCATGGCTGTTCTCGAACAAGAAAATCACGCCAGTCACCAAGTAAACTGGTCAGAGATGTGGACAGCATAAGGGCATTTACCGGAACATTGAATTCGTTAGGGTTATGGTTATTGCATCAGCGCGAACATATTCTGATGGGCAAAAATACAGCCTGTATGTGACGAAGAAAGATTATACCATTAAAGGTTCCCTTTTTGATGTAGTGGTAATTTTGTGTGTCATCTTCTTTTCTATAATACACAATACAGCTACATAGTACATATTTACAAGCGATGCTGCATGCACTAAGTTATGTGGTCGAAGAAATGATTTTTTTTAAGTATGATTACTACACAGATGATGCAAGGCTAACATTAGTGTTTACACCAGTGAAACACCTAGGGTTTTAAAATGGTATGTACAAGGAAAGAAAAGTAATCAATGATAGAATGTGCCAATCTGACACTACCGACGCACGCAAAGCAGAACTTGTTGCTGAACTCGAAGCCGCTGAAGTAGAAGTCGTGATTGAGGTAGCCGTGCTACTGCTGCCTGAAGAAGAGGCAGTGGCGGTGCCCGAGTGTGGCTAAGAGAGAGTAATTTTCTGGGCCTTTGCACCAGAGTGGTCGGACAAACCGTAGAGACTGGTGTCGTCGATCGTCAAAAGACCGTTCCAGTTGCTGACAGCAGGGGAGAAAGTCAATTTGTTTCCCCAGGTAGAGCCACCATCAGTGCTCGTCACGATCTTGGCAGCCTCGTCCTGTTGGTTTTGGGTAGAAAGATCTTCATCAGTCTGGAAGCTGACAACAAGAGTTCCACCAACATTGGTCACCTGAGGAGCTTGGGCATTGAATCCGGATGGGGCGGCGTAGACAACTTGACGGTTGCCCCAGGTGCTGCCATCGTCGGAGCTGGTCACTGAGTAAACGGAGAAAGTGCTGCCTTCGGGGATAGACTCGAAGACGGCAATGAGATTGTCGCCACTGACCTGGGTCACACCCAACATACCATCACGAGTGTTGTCAGTGTCACCACCAGAAATCACGTTGGCAGAGGTCCAGGTGACACCGCCGTCGGTCGAGGTACGCATCAAGCTGTCTTGGTCAACCGCCGAGTTCTCGCGAGAGTAGTACAGTTGGAGAGTGCTGTTGTCGTTGGCCATGCGAAAGAAAGGCTCCCAGCTGCCATTGACACCGTTCGCTGCTTCTTGGGCTGGGGTGCTCAGGTACTCCCAGTTGGCACCACCGTCGTCCGAATAGCAGATAGTAATGCGGTAGTACGTGTATGTGTACGAGCCGTCGCTATTCTGTGTTCTGTCATGGTTTCGCATCGCAACCAGGATGCGGCCCGAAGGCAGCTGAATGGGATAGGGGTTGTCCAGATCCCGTGTAGTCTTGTCTGCTGAAGCCACAGTGCCCACCTGGCTCCATGAGTTTCCGCCATCGGTCGAGTGCACTACTACGATGTTCTTGGTGTCGCCGTCAGTCGCGGCGTATGTGCCGATGATCGAACCGTCCTGCAGGTAGTTGGCGCGAGGGTACGTGCCACTACCGATAACAATCTGGTCGCCAGACAAACTGGGCGTTGCGGCAGCTCTCTTACCAATAGGAGATGCCAGTGATGAGGTCAAAAGAAGAGCTGCTGCAGAGAGCCGGGCGATGAAGCCGAGGCCAACCATGTTTGTCGTATAATGAGAGGGAGAGAGAGCGTAAAGGTAGTTGGTGTTTCAAACGAACGCGATATGATGAAAGAAAGAGAGAAAAATAAGTGTTTATTATTGTCAGGTATCTTCCAATGAGTCAAAATACGACAACATCACTGCCGATCGCTCGGCAGAGGCTTTCAACTTATATTCTCTCTCCGTTTACGCGTTAAATATAGAATGAGGACCAGGTACTACGGTCCCACGGTCAGCAGACTGGTCAAACGCCTCGGGGGCCAATGGCACAATGCCGACTTGGCCATATGCAGGACGAACACGGTGAGATGATCAATGGAGTCTAGTACTACGTTCCGATCGAACTTCCGGGCGATGTCACGTAGCCAGAGTAAGGTTAATTTAAACCCGGGTTGCCGATACGCTGAACTGGAGAAAGAATACGCAGTACAAACAACACTAACAATCATAATAAAAATAACAATCATACTGAAGAAGTCACCACAGCTGCCAAGAACGGAGTACACGGTGTTCAAGACCCCGATATGAATATATGGTTGGAGCAGCAGGATGGCGACGTAGATCTCCCGCCAGCGAATCAGAATGATTTCCTTACAGAGAGGAAATAATAATAACATTGACATTGGAGACATTGAAGATGCGCAGTCGCCATTCTAATACGCACTAATAGAAAATAATAATAATAATGCAAAGTGCGTATCCAGCTACCAATCGTCCCTGGCTCTATTAGGCGGCCGTGCAGAGTCTGTGATGCAATGCTGACCAAGATCATTTCCTAAACAGGAAATGCAACACTCGCGTCGTAGGATCGCCCAATAATAGCTGTCATCACCGGGTCTCAGACTCTCAAACAGTTCCAAATAAAGTAATTGACTAGTAAAATAGGCTGACAGGGTCATCTTCAGCTGTTGGGCCAAATTAACTAATCCGATAGGCGCGACTGTTTGTGTTCACTGCCATGCTGCACCTAACATTTGCGTCAGCTGTACTCGTAAGCTGCAGTTAACCGCCACCAAGGCCGTAATTGGACTTCCTCTCTCTCTTTTTTTCTCTCTTTTATTTCTCTTTTTTAAAAAAAACCATCTTTCGCTTTCCCTCGAACATGTAAATAGGTAAAGACGCGTCTCTTCTTTTCTACCCCGTTTCATGTCGGTTTGAAGACAGGAGCCAAGGCGGGCCAAACGCAACGCTATGAGGCCGGATGCTACGTCGACTGTTAGGCTTCCCGCATCATTATAATTCGTGCTTAGTACTATTGAAGTAATTGAGGAGTACGGGTGATTATGAGCATCTTCGCAAATTCTCACAATAATAATGAATGGTTCGGCCAGGAGAATTCATAATAATGTATCGTAAATATTAACTAACCAGGTCGCATTTCATCTAGCCTTAGATAATGTCGCAATCCAGAACTCCGCGCCGATAACAGTAGAACTCTGGTGCGATCGCTGGCTGGCGTTGACATGGACATGTTTTACAGTATGTAGAAATCAATATACGCAACTCCACAATAATTGACTATTCAATCGTGTTGCGATTAGTATGGTTTTGCCACAAAAAACCATAACTCATGCACAGAAATGGCCTCCAGCTTGCAAGCCGGTGTCCCATGTCTTCCTTACATACATGGACAGAGATATGATATCAGGGACACGATATGTTTACATTTGCGCGTGTAGGAGAAAGCGAAAGGTTTTGTTGTTCATATTCTCCCTCGTATCGCTGTTCTTGGCCTAGGGCCACGCCGGAGATACGCGGCGATAACAATTGTCCCATCATTGTCGGTGCTCCTTCTTGTGCAATAATGTCATTTCTGCTTCGCTCAAAGCTATAATACGAGCTTTATCGAGGAAAAGCGCTGGATTCCCTTACAAAGTGTCCCGCAAAATGCCTAATTCACAAATTGCATCCCTGAATGACTGCACCAATACCTTCATCCTCTCAGCCACGCCGAATTCGGAACAATCCCTCTTCGAGATTCCCAAAGCATGGAACTTTGATCCGGCTAGGCGACGAAGATCCCATAAAAAGTCTAGGACAGGATGTGAGAACTGCAGAAAGCGGCGGGTCAAAGTTCGTCCACCTTGGTACTTCTGGTCATTGCTCGCTCTGGCTAATGGTCGTGACTGTGCAATAGTGCGGCCAAGGAGACCCTTGTACAAATTGTTCTCGCAGGGGAGAGCACTGTACTCCCTCTACTAGAAGCAATCGGGCTCCTGTATTGACTTCGATGCCCCGCTCAATGCCAACAAACCCCCTTGTACCCGGCCCGGAATCAATGAATACACCTGTGAACCTCGGTCATATCAAACTATTCCACCACTTCCAGACATCCACGCAGCACACTCTCCTACTCAGCCCCGATGTTTGGTCACATACGCTACAGCTGTGCTTTCGGTATGATTTCTTGATGAACGCCATCTTGTGTATCGCTGCTCGACACCTGGCCGTCTTGCATCCACAAGATTTGACATATCCAACTGCTGCGACGAGCCATCTGTGCCGTGCCTTGTCCCGATTTCGCTCTGCAGTTTCCAAAGATCTAACCTCGACTCATGTTGATGCTTTCATCGCCACTTCACTTCTGCTTCAATACGAATTATGGACTAATGCTGATATAACAGAGCCGGCAGAAGATGATACTAGCGACATTGCCTCTGATAAACTACCGAAAGACCACCTGTTCACTTTCTGTTCAAGCTTAAAGAGTGTCTTTCTAAAGGGAATATCTGCTACTTCCGGTCAACTCTCCGTCTTTCTGCCGGAGCTTCGACAAAATCCAAGAGATGCTCTCGTGCGAGCTGCTCGAATCAGCTGCGACACAATCGATCAATGTCAAAGTTTTTTCGCCTGGAATCGCCCAATTAGCCCGGATTTGCTTGAAATATCTTTCTCATACAAACGAAGCCTGGATCCAGCTACCTCAAATGTGTGGCAGAGTCATAACCCTCGACTTTCATTTGACACAAATAACCCCGTAGAGGATGGCTACGTGCCGGTGATCACTCAGCTTTGCCTCATACTGTCTTTTCTTCCTGAGGCGCGGCCACCGGAATTGGTCAACGGAGATTCCAATCTGTTTTCAGAACTGTTAAGGTTCATTCTTTCCTTTCCTGTTATTTGTCATGGCCCGTATATCTCGATGCTCCAGGAAAGCGACCCGCATGCTCTGCTCTTACTCTACCATTTCTATCGTGCAGTTAGAGTCCTCGTGCCACTGGAAAAATGCTGGTGGGCATATAAACGCGCAGTGGCGTCCGAGAGAACTTTAAAGCAATGGTTGATCAGAGAGAGCGGTAAGCAGGTTAGCATGTAGACAAGTTAGCTGTAAAGGACCTATTGTACATATGATACATTTGAATTCATTACTCTTTTTATTATGATTTTTTTTCGATGTTCACTCCCTATGGATTTATAGGAGGTAGAATGATTTTACAAGGTATTATTAATAAGTCACCAAACACATATAATAGATGATCAGAATCAAACAGTCTACGAATAAAAAATAACTTAACAATCCTACCAGGAAGCCCCTTAAGAACTGTTCCAGCGGGGCAGGCCATCACCTAAAAAGAAATAACCAAGAATATGGTTTTAGATAATAGATTGAGTATGAGAATGATTTATTTAAGCGAGGCCCAGTAATTATTCTGTCTAAAAAGCCACGTTCGAATGCCTTCCTCTCGCAGGAAGGATTGTGATGCATTCTCGACTTCAATTCATTCTCAATATTCTTCCATCGCTGCGACAAGCAAAGTCTTTGCGCCCTGTCACTAGCGTCGGAGTTGCGACCTGTGAGGGATATATTGATATGACCAAAATACCTGAAAAGGATTTCCCCTACGCAAATGGCGAGGCCAACTCGCTTGTGTCCAAACACTGCTACTCGAGGAATTTTCCTGCTGAGCACCCAATGTCGGTTTCATTCAGACGGTGGCTGGACCTGTTAAGAGCAGAATCACACGGGATGCAGAGGGGTAAGGATGGAAATTTTGATTGCAGTAACCAGTCTCCTGGGACCATTGATTCAAACATCTTCAGAAAAGTGTGCTGAGCGGCATTTACTTTTCACTACGAGCGCCACGTATACTTCTAGTCGGCGAAGTAATGGATAGCCCAGCAGTGGGACTTATTCCTTGGACAACAAAGGTGGAAGTGCGCGAATGAGGGAACGGCGAAGAAGGTGTGGGAACGCCATGGTGGATATCAAACGGATTAATGGAGTTGAAATATTACCATAATAAAGACATTTCTGTCTAAGAATGCAAGGTTCTGAAGGTCCTTGGCTCGCAAGTGCCATATATCAATAGATCTAGCCATGACAACATGTGAATCCGGAGGTGACGTTTAATTTGTTAAAGAACCTCGCCAGATTATTTACAAAAAACGAGAGACAATTTCCTGGGCCTCTTCTTCAACTTCTTCTTTCTACAATTGCTATTCTTTTATTCACAAATTGATCAATTGATATTAGATGTTTTGCACTCAGGGGATTGGGAGATCTGCCGACGGAGCGTTTCGCTCCGTCAATCGGCGGATCGCCATAGCCGAGGAATTAGAACTTTAGAAGTACTCGAAAGAACGGCGACGCTGACCCGGTGACTTGCGATTGTCGGTGCAACAGACATATAAACATTGCATTTGCGGCGCTGCGAGTAATTTACTTTCGCTAAGACTGCCGCTTTTTCGAATATATATGGTCTGGTACCTGGGAATCTGTCGCAATGAGTCCGGTGGCTCAGAAAGTGCAGGCAAGCATGCATCGGGCCACGTCTCATAGTGATACTAACCAGATAGCTTTTAGCCTCAACATAAGGACAGTAAGACTATCCCGCCATGGGTATCTTTGATATCGGGGGCAACCGCCGGGGCTGTGGAAGCTACGATCACGGTATGGTTCAAGGCCAATCATCATGCTACACAAGAGGATATGGTTAACACCATGCTTTAGTATCCATTCGAATTTGCCAAAACTAGAGCTCAACTGCGGTCGCAACAAGGTGCGATAGCAATGCCCAAGAATCCGTTAGCGCTGATATATCAAGTTGCCAAACTTGAGGGACCGACCGCTTTGTACACTGGTTGCTCGACATTAGTTGTGGTAAGCTTCATTCCTGTGTCCTTTATCTGTCTTGAAAACTAATGAAGATATAGGGAACAGCAGCAAAGGCTGGGGTTAGATTTCTGTCTTTCGATAGCATTAAAAACTTGCTTTCGGATGAAGATGGTTCGCTGTCGACCAGCAGAGGCATTCTGGCTGGCATGTGTGCTGGTGCTACCGAGAGCGTTCTGGCAGTGACACCGACAGAGCGCATTAAGACAGCGTTAATTGATGACGCCAAGTCCCCTCACAGGCGATTTCGCTCGAGTTTGCATGCAACCAGGACGCTCATCCAGGAGAATGGCCTGGCCGATATTTACAAAGGCGGCGTGTCGACAACCATGAAACAAATGGCTACATCGGCTGTACGAATGGGATCTTACAACTTTCTCAAAGAAACTGTGAAGAAGTACGACGTGCCCAAAACAGCGACGACAACGTTCGCCATGGGCGCGCTTGCTGGTACGATCACCGTCTATGCTACCCAGCCATTCGATGTCATCAAAACGAGAAGCCAGGGTGTGCAGGGAGCTTCATTGGCAGAAGCTGTAAGCGGGATATTCCAGGATTATGGACTGAAAGGCTTCTGGAAGGGGAGTACGATGAGGCTGGGGCGCTTGATATTGAGTGGGGGCATAGTGTTTAGCGTTTATGAGCAGGTGGCAGCCGGCTTGATGGGGAAATAGTCTAATTCTGCATCAATTGCCGTGTATGTACATAAGTTTCTAATAATGCATGCATCTTTCATTGCCGCTGATCCCGAAGCAGCACAAATCACGGGGTGCGCTTGCCCTGGATGGCGCTGTATCTACCATCACGACTACCGGCTCAGCACAGGCAGCTGAATTATATGCGGCATGTTGATTTCTGCTGGGTTTTATACAATGCAGCTCAAAAGGCCATGTATCAGCATCAATCAGCCGGTGGATTGTCAGCCCCGCCATCCAGCGGAAAGTGATTACTGCTGGCCCAATATGCTAGCCTATGAAGGAATCGTATTCCAATCCTCTTGTTAGCAATTAGGGTTTTTTGTTGGACTCTGGCCAGTGCATCTGATTACATGAAGTCTGAACTGGCTCATTGGGCTGCGCTCCGTCTCGGGATTCCGTGACACGACGGCGAGTTAACCGGGGTTTCTACGAAGTCGGACATTGGCCTCGCCATCACTCTCGGGTTTATTTGGCGTCGCGGGTGTTGTCCTCGGTCTTAGATCTACCATTGCTTATTCGTCCAACATGATCGCTGTCGCCATGACGCTTTGCCGGACAGTTTAGTAAATTATTCTGGACCCCCAAAACCCAAGATCCAATAGGGGCTTTAGCCCAGCCTGATCGGGAAAGGACCCGGCCCTATCTTACCGGCGTTGCCTAGATGTTGCCTAGATGTCGCCGAAGGGAGCGGAGGTACGTATCTAGATGGTGACGAGCATGATGGTGCTTGTCCTACGGCCAGGCTTGCGTCTGACGAGAAATCACTAGGGCCCTGCATAGTCATGTATTTGGAACTTACCACCGATCAGATTCAACACCTCCCTAGCCACGAGATGCTGCTACTTGACAAAATCAAACAACCAAATAATTACTCTTTACTTAGTACTCCGTCCCTACATGTTTCTTCACTCGGGGCCAATCGCCACCACGTGGATCCCCAGCCGGGAGAAAATAAGCTGGGCTATACCCGATTGGGCTGCTGCTGGGCCGATTGCACACGGAGCTCCGAGTAATAATCCGGGGCTTTTCTGTTTGGCTTTTGGGAGGGAATCCTGAGGAGCTGTTGGTCGCTGATTTCCACTAAGTGCAGTGTGCAGATTGGTACTTACCTCTGCAGCTGTTATCTGTCTGACAATCTGACGTAATCTCCACATGCAGCGGTGTGTTGGGTGCGGAATACGAAGTACTATTTAATATTTTGTTAACAGATCGCGAGCAAGAACCATAAGAATGATCCGTCTCAACCGCCCAAAAAAGGCTCCAGTGCGTACGTATTTGTTGAGCGGTCGATGCTTCTGGCACACTGCACGAGCTTCAATATTAAATATCCGTAATTAAGATTTAGTATTTTAGTGGCCCCGAGAAAGATTAAACTCGACTCTCTGCAATGATGGTGCGGCCCCAGCAGTGACCAGCACCAACAGTCCCAGGACTCACGGTCTCACACATGCCTCAGTCCCGGCCTCAGATGGGCGAGAGCCGTGAAATAGATTCGCGCTACAGCAGAAAATGCTGCCACTAAGCTGAGCTAGCGAAGCCTCATTGGGCCGTGTGGATGCCGGACCCAAGCACTATACAGCTAGCACGCATTAACACAATTTAGCACCGCCTTTAGGGAGCCCGCGGTGCAGCCGTCATTGGACTGCGCTGCTGCGCAGCATGCCATTCTCTGGCTTTGGCCCTAGTCAACAATGGGCATTGCGCAGTGGGGACTCGGAGGGGAGCCATCGGAGTGAGGCCTACGAGTACGCGGGTTCAGGGCGGAGTTTTCAGTCGGAGAATAGCAAAGTTACCACTGAGTACACTGTAGAGGCTTCCAGCAAAACGGTCCGAGGTGAAAAAAAGAAAAGGGCGGTGTATATCTAGACACTTCGCCTGACCGAGGAGCATCTAGGTCTGTTTTCGATTCTCTTTGCTTTGCTGTTCTTCTGTTGCTGTGTTTCCAAATACGAAAGACATCCTGATCATGACCGTCGTCGCCCCGGTCGCCCCCCGCAACGAAGCTCCTCAGCGCATCAAATTACGGTCGGCGTGCGATCGTTGTTCACTGAACAAAATCAAATGCAGCCAGGACAAGCCTGAGTGCCAGCGATGCAAGACTATCGGGGTGCAGTGCCACTACAGCCGGTCGATGCGAATGGGCAAGCCCCGGAAGTCGGCCAAGGCGAAGGCAATGGAGAACAGCAACAATAACAATCCCAATACCAGCAGCAGCAGCAGCCCGGAAGCTGTCAAGACCGAAAATGCGACAGCAATGTGGCCCGGCGACTGGCATCTAGGTCACCCGTGGTCGGCCGACTGGAGTTTCGACAGCGTGCTGGCTGGCAGCGAGCCCAACAGCAACAGCCACGCTTCCGGCGATTTGATGCAGCCTCTATTCATTGACTCGTCGGCTGCGTACAGCCAGCAGTCTGACGATTCGTTTCTCGCCGCCTCTTCGTCGCAATCGCAGTCGCCTGCGTCCTCCGGACCGAATGCCCTCATCAAAGATGACCCGGAAAACGTCTATCTCTCGCCCAGCAGTTACAATGCGCCCTCTTTCGACGCCGGAATCTTCTCGTCAGCGCCGTCAACCGGTGCGCCGTCAGTGACAACCACAAATCCCAGCACTCCACCCGATGGCCTCAGCCCGGCCATGCTGATGGTACCCCAGTCCAAACCACACGATTGCACCCAACTTGCTCTCGAGTCACTGGTCGCCTTGAGTCTCCCCTCAACGGTGCAGAAGACCACTCAAGGCCAGCCGCGCCCGACTATGGAACAGGTCCTCAAAGCCAACAACGAGGCGATGAAGAACGTTTCTACCATGCTCGCGTGCAGCTGCCCCAAGGACTCATCCTTCCCTATGCTCCTTGCTACTATCTTCTCTAAAACGTTGGCCTGGTACCAAGCAGCTGTCGACTTCAACGACGCCAGTTTGCTTGATAGTGCTACCAGCAATGCGGCGCTCTTCAACCACGTCGCCGAAGAAATCGTGCACCGACCCATCTCCGTCGGCGGCTACGAGTTGGATGACGAGTCTTGTGGCTTGATGAAGATCCAGCTCGTTTTGAGCCGTCTGCGAATGATGTCCAAGCCGATTCAGCAGTTCCTTGACACCTACGCTTTCTCGGGAAGCTATCCGTCGCCCTCTGATACCAAACCTGCCATCAGCTCGATGCAAGTTTTCTCGACCTTGGGCACATTCGTGCAGAACCGTCTACAGTGTACCATCGATGGACTGCAGTCGAAGCTGTCTCCATAATTGGGATTTCCATAGACTCACTGTTTGGTATCCATGAGCTGGCCTCTGGAGTTTCTTTTGATTTGCGTTTTCCTGGTGTGGGTGAATTTTCAACAAAGCATAGCGAGGCGAAGGGTTCCGCGGTTTATTTACGCTCTCAACGACTAATGATTGGGCATGGCATTTTTCTTTTTTTGATTATTATTTTTTTTTTTCCGCTTGAGTATTGACCTCAACGTGAAACGTTCATCAAGATACATAATTCAACATGTAACTATATTATGACTGCGATATCAATTGATCGAATTGATATCACGTAGTCTAAGCCGAAGCGATAGCTGAAGGCTGCTACACAACACTGATGAAAATACTTTTGACAACCGACACTGTTATCTGAAAATTGGTTCTCCTCATTCAAACGTACCTATCGCATTATATACATTGTCGCGAAGACTGAACTGGTTAATCAAATATGTCAACCCGTATGTATAAACCTGGTGCCGGACAGAACGGCTAACGCGGAGACATTTTCATATCTATGGCTGCATTGAAGAGGTAGAAAGACGAGAAATTGTTTTCCAGACCCTCAAATAAACTCACGCTACAATTGCGGCTCATTTTCATGAGTCTACACCTGTGGTATTGATCATGGTGTGTTTAAGAAAAGCCAATTAGTCGAAGGATCTTCTCTGCGCTGAGCTGCGTGGATTATCTCCCACTTGCGAGTGAGGGCTGACCGCCGTTTAGATTATCACAATAATACGTACCTCGTGCTAATTACATACTCAAGAGGAGCGCCGAAGAGGTTAAGGTAGCACTGTCAAGAAGCATAATCTTCAGCGTTGCCTAAAATGGACGAAGTGTAGTACGCTTACCTGCATCGTTCGTCTACACGTTATTAAAAAAGTCTTATGATCTACAATATCTACGCCATAGGCTGATACATTAACATCACCCCCGGCGAGATTAACTTAGATTGCTTTACTGTGTGCATCGTTGGAGATGTTGATGGCTATAAACACAGGTTAGGCCTCCAGACGTCGAATTCGATGTTACTCTCCGTAGCTATATCGTTTAAGATTTAATATTGAACTTTATATTGTGCTAGGAAGTTTGGAAATAAATCGTTTACTAAGTACATTAATTTTCCGCTGTTTCTTAGACGGGATTCAGTCTTTGCTATTATTTTGAATGGCTTAGGAAGCAAACTCAACGATCAAAACAAGGGACTATACAGATATTCTATTGTACATTCGCAATAACTGGTGTCTTCCCATCCCACTCCTCGCTCGCTAGAGCGTCAACCATGAATTTTGCTACACTTGCCCTGGTGATACTTGGCATAAAGCTAGCCTTCTCCCCAGCCTCTCCGAGATATTCAACTTGCTTGGGCTTCCCATCCTTCAGCATTGCCGGTTTCACGATCACTGATTGAATTCCACTTGCTTTCTTCATAAGTTTCTCAGCTTCTTCGTGATCAGCAAACTTCGTTCCCAGTGGCGTTGCACACACAGCCCCCTTCAACAAGAAGTTGAGATTGGAATACGACTCCCCAACCCCAAATGCGCACAAATAAACGATCTTACTCGTACCGAATTGCTCCATTACCTGCACAATATTCCGTGTGACATGGGCGATAAACGAGGACCCGTGTTCAAATACTCCTTTGGCGGGTGTGAGCGTCACGATCACAGCATCGGGTAGGCGACGCGCAAAGCATTTCTCGATATCGGCTCTGTTGACTGGTGTGCCCTGGACAAGGTCCAAGCCAACTTTGCTTGAAACAGTAGATGGGTTGCGAACTAGTGCCGTAACAGTATGGCCTATTTTCATAATTAGCGACATATGTTGCCATCCGAAAACAAGCCACATACCTTGTTCGATTAGATTCTCAATGGCCAGACTGCCCGTTTGGCCACTGCCACCAGCGATGAACACATGCATGTTGTTGTTTTTAAAGTAGAAGTTCTGAATTACGACCGAATATTTTGATGTGATTCACCTGTACCGACACAATATTGGCGATAATGATAATAATGCTGTTGTGTAATTGAATTGTCTGCTCAAAAGTCCAGAATCAACGGCCATTTATATCGCAAAACAGTCGGCCTTTGTTTCCCTCGGCCTTTAAATGGTATAGATTCCAAAACAATAATGATACATCCGAGTTACCCATATGCAATGATTGACCTGAAGCACCAACGAGATCTCGAAAAAAGCTAAGCGGGTGCGACTACTGAAAGGGGAAAAGCTCAAAGATCGGGTATTCCGTATTCGGAACCATCGACCGAGTCCGACACTCATCTCCCGATGAAGGCCAACTTTTGAATAAAGAACAAATATTATAACACTCGATTATTAGTAATCTTATTCTCAGTAACTAGCTTGTTGGATTTTTCTGCTAATTAATAATATGCATGTCATTCCAAATACAGCCCATTAAGCCGACCAAACTATATTCCTATGGAGGATCGGGCGTTACTATGCATCATAGTTTGTAGCGAGGTTGTACTTTCAAATCCGATATACAGTGATGATGATAGTTTTGCGGTTCAGCCTTTCCATATTTCATTATTAGGTCGTCGAATTCTTCTTCCTATCTCTGTCATATTTCGGACGGAGCAAAGTGTACCTCTTTTCTGAAAAATTGTCACAAGCGTTCCCATTCCTAGAGAGTTTGCAAATAAGAAGTCATCTGGATGATTTGGCAGGAGCCTTTTGACGGCATTGCTGTGTTCGTGAAAGCATTGTCTTCCTTGTTCCTCGAAATTGTTCTTCTACAAACTCTCATAGAATTTACCAGTCAAACTCATAATTGGGGTGATTGAAAATCCCATCCTAAGATCTGGCCTTGTCTTGGCACAGCGCATGCCATATTGTACGATGTATCAATTGGGACCAGCTACTTTCGTCACAAATAGTAAGAATAACTTCGGCAGAGGGATATGCTGTTATCAATTCGTCTGGAAACATAGCTGCAGGAAAATCACTAACGGCCTGCTTGAATTTTAGGAGACTGTTTTATTTACGAAGTTATATCTACGTAAACCAACATTGACATTTTGACAAGAAACCTAGTCTTTACTGTAGTTTGCATTATTCGATAATTACAGATGTGCTATTTGTGTTCAATCTAAAGAAGTTGCAGATATACTAGTGTCAACGTAAAGATCTAAACCTAACTATAAAACAAAAGCAGAATCATCCCTATATCTTAACCTTTTGCTCGACAACATCCAGTCCAGTCATCTTCTTGAGGGTCGAATCCATCATTCCGTGAGGGAACAGCGTTCCAAGACGGCCGGCCTTAGCGTTGTATCCGCGCCAAATAATGGCAGGAACCTTCTTCTTTGTCAAGTCGCCGACGACTTCGGCGGCCCAGCGGTCAGGGGGGGTACCCAAGTCGCCCATCTTTTTGTTGCACATAGCACTCTCGACAGCCTCTTTGGCAGGGGCGTAGATGGAGTCAGCAGGCAGGGAGATTGGTGTGTTTTCTTTCTGGTTCTTGATCATGTTGGTCTTGACGGCACCTGTTTTGAGCTCAACAACCGTTACGCCGAAGGGCTCGAGCTCGAGACGCAGAGAATCGGAGAATATCGCCATGGCGGCCTTGGAGGCATTGTAGGCGGATTGGAAGGGCACGGCCATTGTAGACACGACGGAGGTCTGGTTGACGATGATTCCTTTGGAGTTGAGAAGATGAGGCAGGAATGCTTTGGTGACGTTGAGCTGAGCCCAGACGTTGATCTCGAATACTTTCCGGCCTTCATCGAAAGACATGTCGGAGATAGGCATGCTGTAGGCGGTACCGGCGTTGTTGACGAGGATGTCCACGCTGGAAATCTTGGAGACAGCTTGGGCAATGGATGCATCAGATAAGACATCGAGGGCCATGGTCTCAATCCCAGCAGATGCCAATTTGGCCATCTTGTCCGGGTTGCGGGCAGTTGCGACGACGTGGAAGCCGGCCTTGTGGAAGGCAACAGCCAGGGCGGCACCCATGCCGCCATCAGAGCAGCCAGTAATGAGAACAGTGCCCTTAGGAGAAGGCATGTTGGCCGTAGGGTCAGAAGACATTCGAGATTTGAGAAAGTAGAAAGCAATGCAAATAGAAACAAGAGATCCTAGCAGAGGAAGCTGGGAAGCATCGAGTTTTAAAAGAGCTTGTTGTAAGGCCATGACTCAGTCACGTCGGCTTTTGCTGAGATGGACCACTATAAGGAGCTTCTGATTTCTAAGCGAGCACTGTCCGATTTGGAGTGTCACGGAGTGGGAGGAACAATGCTGCCTCCTTATACCAATTATTGGGAACATTTATTTTTCGAAGAATGGAAGTGGGACATGGCAATGGCCAATGGGGAGTACTAGGAGAACAGGTAAGGCTAGACTAGTCTGTTTGGCCCGTCCTAGCCAATACGTCAATCTATGGAATGATAAATTGATGTATCATTGCAACGGTGGAGGTGTTGGATAGCCATGGGCTGTGGTACGACGGCGGCTTCGTAAGTCAAAATAACGGGCATCTAATTCCTTCCATAAAAGATGATGCAAATGAGATTTGCAACCGTGATTGATTACAAATACCTCGCAAACAATAATAGCTAATTAATCATTGGCTTTCAACGTGACGTTCAAATCCGATGAGGCGAAAAGCAGAATCCTTGCACACGCGGGCCAATCACGATATTTGTTTTGCGAATAGTCCAATAACCAGCGATACTGGGACCCGCACACATTTTTTTAGCGCTATGCGTGCTTTCTATTGGTTGGGTCGCAATTAACGTTATTCCATTGGCTTAATTGTGCAAACGATGCATCAGTTGCCGTTCTGGGGATTTATTCTCTATCTTTTGAGGAATGGAAAATGGCTATACAGCTGCCCCACTCGAGGAGAAAAGAATTCTATAAAAGACGAACCCAACATTTCCTCTAATTGTCTATTCACACACTAAATTGTCGCAAGTCATTGATTACTACTTCGAAATCGATCTAAATGGGTGCAAAGGAGCAAGTGAACTGGTTCACAGAGGACCACATACCTGATCTCTCGGGCAAAGTCTTACTGATCACTGGTGGTTTGTTTCTTCTGTAATTGGCTGCGGGGAGCTCCTGTTAACATCCTTCTAAGGAAACCGAGGATTGGGGAAAGAAGTCGTGCTAGCAATTGCGAAGAAAAACCCGCAACAGATATTTCTGACCGTGAGAAATCCCAAAAAATCTCAAGCAGCAGTCGAAGATATCAAATATCATGCACCAGGAGCAAAAATTACCCTTCTTCAGTGTGATCTCTCATCCCTCGCTACCGTTCGAAAGGCCGCAGAAGAGTTCCGCAGTCAAGCGTCTCGTTTAGATATTGTGATATGCAGTGCCGGAGTGATGACGGTACCTCCAAGCTTGTCACAAGATGGATATGAAATTCAGTTCGGAACGAACCATCTTGGCCATGCACTGCTAGTCAAGTCGGTCTTGCCTGTTTTGCTCTACACTGCCCAACAGCCGGGAAGTGACGTGCGCTTTGTTGTATTTACGTCACAGGGCTACATGATGCACCCATCTGGAGGCATTCTATTTGACCAGCTTCGTACAAAACAGGAAAATCTATGGCTAGCTCGGTACCAACTTTATGGCCAAAGTAAACTCGCCAACGTCCTTTATGCCGCTCAACTTGCAGAAAGATATCCGCAAATAACTGCTGTGTCGGTCCATCCTGGTGTTGTTGAAACTGAACTCATGACTGGTCAATCATTGCCTGATAGGATTTTTCTCCAACTTACAAGCATTGGTAAAAAGATTACACCTAAAGAAGGGGCGAAAAATGCGCTCTGGGCCGCGACTACAGACAAGGCCAACATAAAGAATGGATCCTATTATGAGCCAGTGGGAGTTAAGAAAGACGTTCAACGATGGGCGAAGGACCATGAATTGGCGCGGAAACTATGGGAATGGACCGAGACAGAGCTGAAGCCTTATATTATCCAGGACAGATGGAGTTGATCGTGCAGATGGTCTGTGTGGGATTCACTATGTACATTTAATTTTCTTCTCGCTTCTCTTTCTTTCCTTCAATTTCAATTAACAAGTTTTTTCTCTTGGTAAATTGATAAATTTGCTCCATATTCTGGTTCTGGGTAGTTCTAATGTATTCAAATCTTCGTAGATCCAGGCGAAGAGAATGCCAGTCAAGAATGGTAACCCCATTACCTTCTTTTAAGCAACCTCAAACACAAACAGTAATTTGGTGGTGGTGGTTTTCAAAAGTAAACTCAAAAGTTTGGCATTATTTTCGACACTGTGGATCTATCTCTTAATTTAATGCCCGTTAGACAATAAACATAAGAATATGGTTGGTACATCTAATCAAGAGACATATTCCATATCAACCCAATCCGTATAATCGCTTCCCAATATTGATGAGATCTCCACTGGCGAAGTAAGCTCCGTCGCAAAACTAGCACGCGTTCCTGAAGCACCATCACCGCTGTTATCGTACTCGCCAAAATACACATCTGAGGTTCGTGGATCGCTTGAAGACCATTCTTCCCAACCGGCGCTGTTTATCACGTCAGTCATGGAGGTATATTGAAAAACAACACGAGCGTATTCGCTCCATGGGCGTCCTTTTTTCAATTAAAAAATATTAGTTTCAGGGCCGTGCTATTTTCTTTGCATCTATAGGGATCAGAGTACCTAGATAATAGGCGCCAGCGGATACAGAATTGCCATCTGCAGCAGCTATTGTCGATTCATTGATGACATAGAAAGACGGATCGGAGCTAGAAGAGCGGCCATTGGCAGTAATAGTCCCCAGGCTGGCACTCAGAACACGGATATCACATTGGTCAAACCAGGCAGTAGCATGCTGGCCGAATATAAAGTCACTGGTGACTAGTTATTTCACTAGAACGGGAGTTTTCTACAGATGGACTGACTCACACCACGCCCTCGATGAGGCATTTCGCGTAAACCTGTTTCCCTGTTTCGGCGAGGACGGTATCTTCAATTGTTTCAACTTGACTAAGTCCAGCACATGACACTCTCAAACCACTAACCTTGGTAACCTAGGAATTGACACGCGTAGTATCCTTGGTTGTTCGCATACGCACTCAACGCTAGAGCTTGCTGTCCTTCTCCGTAGGTATTGGCGACGTTAATGTTGTAGATCTTTGAATTCTCCGCATAGTTTCGCAGTGTTGCTGTACCTATTAGCCAGTGAAGTTTATTAAGGTGCAAAGAGTACTAATATGCCTACCAGTTTCATCGTCATCGTCAACGCTGGAAAGTCCAATGTCATTAGTGATTGTGACAAGATTCGCCGAGTAGTCGCTAGTGCTGTGAAAAAGTACTTAGAAACAAAGACGTCACCAATAATTTGCTGACACGATGCTTACTCCTCGGTTTGTCCGTAAATTATGAGTTCCCCGCTCAAACTGGGAATGTAAACTTGTTCGCTGTACGTGCCCTCTTCGATAAAAATAGTTTGAGCTGATGTAGTCGTCGTGCTGAGTGAGCCAATTGCGTCGCTTATCTGTGTTTTATGTTAGATGCATAACTTCTAGAGAATTGTAGGTACCCTGTGATGTATACAGTTTCATAGTCTCCTCCTGACTTTGCAACGACAATGGCACCCGACGGAGCCGTCAGACGGCTTGTCGCAGCGACAGAGAGAGAAAACAAGAATGAGGTGTAAATTTGTTTCATGATAGTGATTTACTGGGAATATTTATGGTACTGTGTGTCAAATTTGAAAAGCATGGGAGGACTCAAGGGATTTTGTACTTGTGTTTGGAGCTTACGTATGACGGAGGTTATGATAGGGACTACCGTGATAGATTCATCAAACATAGGATAAATGGTTGAACAGAACAACTGTTATTTTTTCCGCCATTCATATCGTTTACAATATATCAGAAACAGTTCCATAAAACTTCAGATGTTAGTATTAAGTGCGAGGCTAGCGGGGAAAGATCGCGGCACTGATGGTGAAACCACGCGCATCTACACTAAGATTTTATTTTCATTATTATTTTTTAAAGACAATCCATTATATTTGACTATATTCATTTGTATGAACTCTAGAGACAAATTCAACGAATATGTCCTCACTGAGTATAGCAAGAAATCGACCCATCCCTCATAAAGGGGCATGTAACGAACCAGCAATTAAGCATAAATGATACTTCCAAGTAATAGAGGCCGGAAATGAACACCAAGCACTACCCGAAGACGGAAATTCTGCGTGATATTTCCGCGAATG
This sequence comes from Talaromyces sp. DC2, assembly GCA_039119965.1. NCBI lineage: Eukaryota > Fungi > Ascomycota > Eurotiomycetes > Eurotiales > Trichocomaceae > Talaromyces > Talaromyces sp. DC2. Next base: position 157,490 of record JBCLNQ010000099.1, read on the forward strand.
AAAACTTTAGGAAATGTGGATTTCCGGGTTTTGTTGTCCTCATTGCGGGGTATTAACGGGGAGATCATCCTGCCCGTTTGGGTAACAACAAGGGCTGCAGGGCGTTTCACCAGAGAGGATAGTTTCATGTTGATTGGTGTTAATAAGACAAGCATGAGTTTCGCATTCTTCCACTTACTAATGGCTAAGATTTTGCTTACTCCTGATTCGTTTGAGGTCCTAGGTGAGATTGTCTTTTCAATTGTTTTGACCGATTTGCGATTTGCGATTTTAGTTTTTTTTTTTTTTGCATTTACGAACTAGGGGAACATTTGGATATTCCATTTCCAAGGTTAGTCACCAGCTGGCGATACTAAATAGTATTACGGTATCGTTTTTGAATAGGAGAAAAATAGAAACTGTACACGTTGGCTTCCCATCCTGCACTTACAAGTTCAGCGGGGTCTCTATATGTGAGGTATGCTATTTGAGATGATGAAAAACATGATCCTACAAAAGATATAGACGTTTTGAAAGAGTGACAGGTCGTGAATTTTACGGTAAATTACAGTTAAATTAAGGAGTTCTGAATAATGTCTTTGCCGATAAGGTGTTTATAGGACCGGTCTAGTTTACTACCAGTTCTTACCATCATGAAGCCAACCAGCAGCTTCTAAAATGCCTTTTAGACTAATATCAACACTATGTATAAAGCTTTTTTTTTAAAAGATTAGTCTGGGCTGGGGCTATACACACTTTAACAAGCGAAAAGTCCTTGAAGGAAGGACAAGCTGCCATTCGACCAAATAATACAATCACCAGAAGACGCGAGAGGTCTAGCACAGTAAGTGACATTCATGTCTCTCAATAGCTTCTTATAGCCCTCTAGGCCCGACATTGAAACCTCAGGATTCATTTAATTGCTACTTGTGAGAAGATCATTGAAAATCAGCAACAAAATAATGAAATAATTATGGTTGGCATTGTGGAGAGAACAAGTTCCCCTTCCCCAATGCCCATAAATGCCCCTGTCTAGACTATTCGGCATGCTTAATAATGACGAATTTTCTCGCACACAGCGAGTGATGTAGATGGGACCTGTATAACATGAGTGCTCGCACCAGTTAACTGAACGTTTATGTTGTCTCCACATAGAATTACATGGACTTTTTCTCTATTTGTAAGCAGTTAAAGAATTGTTCTTGCATGATATGCCGGAAACTGCAATAATCACGATGCCTAAAGCCAAGCTTGTGTTGCGCAATATTCTCCCAATGAGAGATTTAACCACTGAAAATACCTTGTAAACTTGAACTTGCCCAACAGCCGATATGATGACATCCGGGTTCGCTTCCACGTTGCCCACTAGCACGCTTCGCATGTGAAATCCGATTGTCCAGCGCTGAAATGATTTTGCTGTCAGGTTTAGCATGTTGGTTGACTCGATAGATCCTCTGCGGACATCGTGGATCGCCGAGGGTAACGTACTTAGGCCACTCCACCACAAGACACTCCTGTAACAGACAAAGACTTCGTTTTGCATAATGACCCAAACGCGACGAGGCTCTTTGTGCTATATAGTGTCACGGGCTCGTAGGGGACCTCAATCTGGGACATAAAGCGTGGCGTCTGGGAAGAAGACTTAAAGGGATTATAGTGTTTTCAGGGTCTACATTCAACGAAGCTAGATTGGACGTGCTGTCGTCCTCCCCTCTGAGCTGGAGGTTTTCGATATGGGTAGCAAAAGCGTTCGAGGCGCTGGAAGAAGGGGGTTTGAAGACGATTATAGTCAATGGGTTGCTACTTTTTTAATGGACTGACAGTTAAGTTATGTTCCGTTCTCGTAGTTCTATACTGATCCGTAGACTTGCTGAGACACAGCCGCCATGTTCGGATATTAACAGGCCACCTAGTATTGAGAATCGCGATTAAAGAGATATGCGGGCCTTCTAAAGAATCTGACATCATAAATTGATAAAGATAGAGTAAGTGGCATATTGTCGGTCGACACAACTTACATGTACCTATGTAGCATCTTCAATAGTACCAACTGTCGATGTGGCACGGGTCGATGAGACTGAACAGCAATACGCTCACACCGAAACCCCTGATCGACAAGCCCATCCTACCATGTGCCAAAACAATCTCCTATATTAATTTGAGATTATACTAAGACTAGGACCCCAACCCCAAAGCCTCACTGCGTCACTCGGAGATTATATGCTTTTTAAGCCCGGCAAGGAGCAGCGAATCACCGACGACAGAAGTGTACGAGCTAGTCTATAGATAGAATAGCCCTTTCCATAAAGAGATTAATGTACGACTTTTGGTTAGCGCAAAAGATACGATATGTCATGTCTCACTCAGGCTGAGTTCCTATTAATTGCAGATGTCGCTGTCCAGCCGCTCACTTCTTCGCAAGCTTTTCCATTTTATTGAAAGCTGAGTCACTTGTTTAGCTATTGTCATTTGCCAGTCCTTACTCCTTTGTCGCTACTGTTTGTCTACAAAGCAGAAAACATGTCAAAATCAACGGTATTACCAATATCGAACGCTGAGCAACCACTGTCCACCGTACACCCAGCTTTCTACATTGCGTATGTTTTCTATTGCGGGAATTAATTTCCTCTATCTCACAGTTTTATAGCACATGGATTGCCCTGAGTTCTGGGGTCATCATATTCAATAGGTGGATTCTTCATACCGCTGGCTTTGGTAGATTTCTCAGAACTGACCACTTCTCAAAATGCGAAACCTAATTTTTTGCTATAGCATTCCGTAAGTTTAATGTCTTTGCACATTATATTCAATGCTAACCCAGCTATTAGCATTGTTTCTTACAACATGGCATCTGGTCTTTGCGACTATTATGACCCAGCTCATGGCACGATATACGGCTATGCTTGACTCTCGTCACAATGTTCCTATGACAAGAACCGTATATCTGTAAATAAACACTTGTGAACTGTTCAAAGTTTGTTTCCTATAGCTAATTCAAGCCAGACGTGCAATTGTACCTATCGGAGCCTTTTTCAGTCTCAGTCTTATCTGTGGCAATCTTGCCTACTTGCATTTGAGCGTTTCTTTTATCCAGATGTTAAAGGTTTGTTTGAATTCACCAATGGGTATTTCACTTTCCAAAACATCCTAAGATTTAACTGCGACGCAGGCAACAAACTCCGTTGCGACATTGATCGCGACCTGGGTTCTAGGCGTCGCCCCCGTTCGTCTTGATGTGTTGGCTAAGGTCTCCATCATAGTTGTCGGCGTGATTATTGCTTCTATCGGTGAGATAAAATTTAGCATCATCGGATTTTTCTGTCAGTTTCGACCCCTTTCGAAGACAAATTCAGAACGGCGTATTGATAAGTTACCAACCAGACCAAGTTGGTGCCACGGTATTCGAGTCGGTTCGGCTTGTCATGGTTCAACGACTGCTTAACTCTGCTGAGTTTAAGATGGATCCATTAGTTTCGTTGTATTACTTTGCTCCTGCTTGTATGGCTATGAACACTGTCGCGACTCTTGTGGTAGAGATACCCAAGATGACCACGGCAGATCTAAACCAAATTGGGGTTTGGACTCTTCTGTCCAACGCGTCGGTGGCATTTGCACTCAATATAGCTGTTGTTCTCTTGGTACGTGCTACATTTATAACCGTATGATTTTCTTTTGTTGAGGATTAATGCGTCAGTTAGATAGGCAAAACCTCCGCTCTAGTGATGACACTATCCGGTGTTCTCAAGGACATTTTACTCGTTGTTGCATCACTTATTATTTTCCGAGACCCAGTCACGTTGACCCAGGTTCTTGGATACGGTATCGCCCTTGTGGGTCTGATATACTACAGACTTGGAGCCGAGGGTCTAGGGGACCTTTTAGCAGGGCTGCGCCAGTCATTCCGACGACGTATTGTCCTGCTAGTTGTTTTGCTGGCAGTTGCTGGCGTCGCATTTATTCGGTATTCGGAGGTGTCATCGGCATACGTCGTTGATCATCTACCAGTCAGTCATCGGAACATTTAGAATGAATATGTGGCCGTGCATATTTCGAGTAGGAAGTGGGTCTAACACGCTGTTGCTGCTTGATAGTGCAAATCCAACGAGTCGTATGGCTGAGGCAATGGAGAAGACAAATGGATTTTTATGCTATGCCTTCTTCTCAGGAAAGAATTCTAAACCGCAGGCTTTTTTTTCCCCCAAAAAATCCTTATTAACATTTACAAAGATAGTGGATGAGCCTGTTGAAAATATCCTCAATTCAACCCAATAAGAAACAGAAACTAGGCGGTAAAAGCTCCATGTAGCCAGGCCATTCAATGATTCTTTAGAAGCTTGGATTTGCGTACTAGGAGACTCTACGACGAAGCCCTTCTTCTGCTTAAAAACCTTGACTCGGATACCTCTCCACAAAGCAACGCATAGACAGGCCAAACATGCTGGTAATAAGCTGAATCGCTGTTTGCTTTATTGATATATTGTCGAAGAGGTGTTCCCAATTGAATACAAGACCTGCACATCAAGCGCCGCATGAATTTCCTCAAGCGGCGAGCCAGGCGGCAGGTATTTGGCGATATACTTGGGAAAGATACCTGTCTAAATCGCCGAAGCGATGGCCGACCCAACAGATCCGCCTATACTGCAAAAGAGATTATGTACAGACAGGACTACGGCAAAGTGCCGGTAGTCTGACGGGGCCATCATAGCCATCTCACTACATATGACAGTCGTACCGTGCGCGAACGCGACGAGGACCTGGGTTATCCAGTGCCACAATGTATCCGATGCAGGTACCTGGGTTGTGGAAGTGTAGCAACAAACCTTAAGCTCAGAACGTCAAGGAAATGGCAAATCACGCATCTAATCACTGGAAACGCCCGCTCCGCCGGGTCAAAAATCCAACGATGATAGCCCACAAGCAAGATCTGACATGGCAAAGAGTCGAGACTTACGACACATGCGTGACGTTGAGGTTATACCTTGTTTAGAGCATGGATGAGGAATAGCTGCTCCAGACGGTGGACTGGAAAACCATGAAAGTAAGTATCCACCCGCCAAAGAAAAAAGTTCGCTTGAGCAGAGGGCTTTACGGTATGATGCCACCGGGGCAGTGGATTTCTCGTACAAAGCGAAAGAATAATGAGCTAGCCACCAAAGATAACCATGCAAATAATTAGAGAGGATCGCCACTGATCTCGCTGGTACGTCCATATACTAAAGGCACGAGAAAAAGAGTCATCCTACTTCCACGTAGGATAATGCCAAGCCAGCCGATATCGGTTACATATTTTCAGGTGGTTTGTCTATTTTATCTAGGAGCTGAGCGCTCGATGGGTCTCCTCTGCTGTGCAGTGACATCAGACTACCACCTTTATTTTTATTAATAGGTATATTTGGATCAAGTAATAAAGTAAGAGAGAGTGTAGGTAGATACATAAGGAGTCAATGCAGCAACAACCGTCACTTGAATGGATGTGACGAAATATATGAGCTAAACCCTGTAGTTAGTCCTTCAATAAGGATAGAGTTAATCTGTAACCCAGCTCATACCAACATGCAATATGCTGCAATAAGGTGCTTTTTAGTCCATACCATGGTGGTGGTTCCGACCATGCGCAACGCACACCGACCTGGACATTCCCTTCAAAGCCATCATTATACTTACCGTTGAATTGTTCTTCCGATATTAGAGGGATGATGCTATTGGCGTTGTCCTCTAAAACCTCTGGGTCTATTTCTCACATCAAGCCTGCCTACTCAGTATTAATTGACGTAACAGCGCGAAGGAATGAAGATTGGCGTACCGTGCGACAGTGGATGGTGGATGTGAATGCCAATACAATGCGACGTTCATAGGCTTCTTTGCTCCACATTTTTCCCCCCTCCTGTTTTCTGTCTTCTGTACTCCGTAACCTCGAAATAGCGTATTCCTTCCCCCCCCCCCCCCCCCCCCCCGCCACACGAAGAGTGTATTTACTGTCACACAATACCGGACGGTATTGTAATAACCGGCGGATCAGATAAAACAAAACTGTCCTGTTACAGGGATACAGCGGATCAGATAATCTCAAAAAAGCGGGGCGGCGGATCAGGTACTTCACGGCGCGGTGCTATTGGCTCGCAACGAAATGGCGGTGGGCCCATGCGGACACACGCAACGCGGCACTTCCGAGTTCCGTCACCTAGTAATTATCAGCTTCAGGCAGACCACGGCGGGCAGCTCCGTGACCGGCGCTGCCCCAATCCCGCTGCGATGTCCACCTCAACTCTCTGTTGTCTTCTTCCCCGCGGTAGCATCACTGCTTCTACACTCGCCCTTCTCCAGAAACGGCTTCCTGAAACTCGATCCCATTTTTCTTCTCCTTTATGCGGAAAAAACGCAGGCGCCTCATTGAGTGAACCCCCTGATCAACCAACGATGCCCGCTGTACGCCTTGTGGAGCAGCCCTCACGAGTGCTTGTGAGCGGAGGCTCGTATGCCGGACTTTCAGTCACGCTGAATCTTCTCGATTTGTGTAACGGCTTACCATCTCGCTTTACCGGGGAGAAAGCTTCTCCAGATGCCTCCAAGCAGGTGCCACTTGAAGTAACTATCGTAGATGAACGCGATGGTTTCTGTATGTTGCGTCGGGATGGTTAATATGTTGGGACAAAGGAACTGACATCGACTCTTCGTGTGCAGACCACTTAATTGGCACTCCACTGGCATTCGCATCTTCAGAATATGCCGCAGAAGCATGGACCCTCTTTCAAGACATTCCTGCACTCCAGACCCCTGCAGTCAAGTTTGTTCGGGGCAGCATAACTGGGCTTGATAGTGAGAATAAGTTCGCCACAATTGCTGAGCATGGCACACAGCGAGATATTCAAATTCCATATGACTACTTTGTCGCTGCTACTGGCCTGCGACGAGTGGCACCGTCGGCACCACATTCACTCTCAAAAAAGCAATACGTTGTAGAGACTTTTAACCATATACGAACTGCACAGGCAGCGAAGGAAGGTGTCATTGTTGTTGGCGCGGGTAAATATCAATTCTTTCTCTAAGTGGTCGCGAACTGGGCACCTGACTCCTTTTATAGGTGCTGTCGGCATTGAAATAGCTGCCGAGTTGAAACTTCTCATGCCGGATGTCAAGGTCACTTTGATACACTCAAGATCGAAAGTACTGTCATCCGAGCGATTACCGGATGATTTCAAGGATCGTGCACTACAGCTGGTGCATGAAGCAGGGGTGGAAACGATCTTGGGTGTTCGTGTCGTAAATTCGACACAGAACAAGCCGTCTGGATTTGAGGTTCTGCTTTCGGATGGTCGTCGTATCAAAGCCGACTTGGTCATAAATGCTGTGTCTAAATTCCACCCAACCACCACATATTTACCATCTATAGCTCTGGATGATAATGGTTACGTGAAGATTGATTCGAGGTGAGTTAATATACACAGAAATTCCCTTCTGGATCCGCTTTCAGGGAATACTACTAATAGAAAACCAAAACTTTGTAGTCTGCAATTCAACTGTAACATTCCAAACGCTTATTACCATCACGCCACTGGAGACATTGTCTCGTGGCCTGGCATCAAACGTTGTGGGACTGCTATGCACCATGGCCTATACACTGCCACAAACATACATCAGAAGATGCTAGCTAATACTCGAAACATCACACCGGTTTATAAAGAATTGGATCTCGACATACCGCCTATGATGGGCCTCGCAGTCGGTAAACAGGCCGCTTCCTACGGACCTCCTGACAACAAAGTCTCTTCAGGAGAAGACGTGATGCAAATGTTCTTTGGAGATGATCTCGGTCTTACAAGTACGTCTCTAAGTTAAATTTTACGCCCCAGTATTATAGTTCTAACCATCAATCCCAGTCTGTTGGAACTATATGCGCCTCGGGGATGCTCCCTTCAAGGTAGAACCTACACATTCTACCCCAGAAGAGGACTCCAGGCTGACCCGGTCTCTAGCCAACGAGCCAATCTGCGCCTGATACTGCAAATAGTCGAGTGGCTAGGTTAGGATTTCCCCTTCGTTCTGCGTTTGCAGTTCTAGGTGAGACGGCCAAGAACTTGTTTATATTTGTCGTTTCGTCGCTAAGAATGTTTACCACGGCTTTTAAATGATAGCTATTGCCGTAGCTGAGGGGAAAAAGGGAATAGATCTGTACATGGTTTTTGTGATAGTCTAACCAATTGAAAATCCGGTTACGAATTGTACTATCCATCCATTTATCTTTAATGGTTCGATGAAGGGGGTGTCAAAACTCGCTAGCACGACGAAATGAAGACTGCAGTTGAATGTCACTAATATGGAATTTCATTCGATCCAGAGGACCTGGAGTGTTCCTCCGAATTTTCGGTCTAAATAATAAACGACCACTGATATTCACGCTTATGTAAATTTTACTCAAACAATAGCGAATGCGTGTAGTGGACTAATTGCGTCATGATAGCCTCCAGATTATCAATCAATGCCAAGACATCTCCATATTCAAAAGTGACGACTTCCACAGTTAAGAAATAATCCTGAGAGAACGCTTAGATTTTCCACTCCCGCAGTGGTTCTTGACGAGGATTAATTGTTTCCCTTTCCGCTCGAGCTGACACCTGGAAGTAAACAGAAGCCTCTTAGCGTGTTCAACATCCTGATGGACACCGAGTAAAACCAATCTGTTATTGGGACCATTCTGTGAAATGTTCTATAGGTGTCCTAAGGGGACTAGTCCATGGAGAACAGAAATCTTCAGTAGAAGAAAAGGGTACAAGTCTCATTGATTTTAATTTTCAGTGTGAATACAAAACATGAAAGTGTGGCCTATCGATACTTTAGTCCCTCAAATCTTTTTAATCCTTCGATGTCGGCTCTTCCTATCATACCGAAGCAGAATTCCGTAAGCGTTGGATTGTTCACCCACTAAACAAGTTCTCCGTTGGTGGGGATAGTCGAGCTCTGCCCCCTTGAAGCTCCGGGGGGCGTGGGCTACGCCGACTAGTCGTACAGCGACCGCCTGCAGGGGCTGTACGGCGACACAACCTGGTTCAGGGAAGGCTACGGTGGCCCGGTGGCCGCGTGGCCGCTATGCTGATCCCGAGTAGAGCCTCCGAGGCCTATGTAGAGCGCTGTAAGGTGTGGGCCGCCTGGAGCGTCCAGGCGGCTTAAGGGACGTGCCAACCCCTTGGGAAACCATGCCTGCGAGCGAAGGACCTGCAGTCCGGATCTCGCGGGAGCGCTGGAGCCCAGGGAGGAAATGCCTGGGGCGAGCTCGGTATGCCCGATCAAGGGCCTGAACGTAAGCTGGGTTTAGACCGTCGTAAGACAGGTTAGTTTTACCCTACTGATTAAGATCGCCGCAACGGTAATTCAATCTAGTACGAGAGGAACCATTGATTCAGATAATTGGTTTTTGCGGCTGTCTGACCAGGCAGTGCCGCGACGCTACCATCTGCCGGATAATGGCTGAACGCGTCTAAGTCAGAATCCATGCCGGAACGCGGTGATACTGCCCCGCACATCGTAGTTGGATACGAATAGCCCTCCGGGTCATGCACCTCAGCAGGCTGGCGATGGCATTTCAAATAGCCCAATACCTTGGAACGGCGCCGATGCGGTGTGCTGTCGCCGGACAAATCTGTCCACCTCGCATTGAACGTTACACATACTGCCCGCTAGTTTACTTTGATCAGTGCCTCAGAGGGAACCACAGGATTTCAGTACATCCAGGACACCATATTGACTTGTCAAAGCAGGGGAAATTACCGTGGCTATAGTGATGCCAACGAGATTCAGTTTAACGGCGAGAGTGTTTGACAATTGTTCCACTTCATCTTCGCCGTAGGACAGTTCCCTATCCCAAGAGACGACTGCCGGGTTGTGAAGGTTTTGACAGGCACGCATTGAAAATATTTCATGCAGACGGAAATCTATGGCCGGGGTTACAGGTATATTCTTCAGTGCCATAGCTGTTCAGCTTCACAATCAACCAATTCGCAGACATCAGAGACAGACCTTTTTACACCCACCCCCCCTCGACGACTCGGATTTAGGTAATTCTATATTTGATACCTGATCATGATCTACATAGGCGCCCTTTAACAGTTCACCATCATGCCCGGAAAAACCCCCAGGTGAAGCCTCCATCTCTACCACCCCCATTTTCGCGGAGAAGTAAGGGCTGTCCATTCCGGTGCCTCTCGATTGTCTTGTGGCCTGTTTCAAAAATGCTCCACGAGAAGAGCTCTGGAACTTCATCGTTTAGGTAGGCTTATTGGTTGGGCAATGAGGGTTATATCTCTCGCATACGCTATTTTCACCTCTGAATTCTCAGGGGACAAGGCTGAATCATCTATCATTGGTATATACAACGATGAATGCGGAAGAGATGCTTTTCAGTTGTAGTGATTGCCGACCAGCAGATGCCAGTGCAAGTCTGTTTGTGGAAAAGGAGATGTAAGAATCCCCGTAACTCTAAGCGGACATACTACGGGGATTACTTGGAACATAGTAGTTAGCATCGGGAGTTCCATGTCGACACTACATACATGTCATGACCCAAAAAAATCTCGACCTCGCACATAGTTAGCCTAGATTGTGGGCCCTATCGTAGAGCTTCAATACCGCTTGCTCCATGGTCATAATCCAAACATTTCATAGTATAACTGCCTCCCTCCGATCATCGCTGCGTATAAATGGAGCTTGTAATATTCCAATAAACGACCAAGACAGGATATACCAGCTGAAGGCTCACACCATGGGAGCGGTCCATCCCGCGTAATTACGTAAGTGTGCCACAGCCAGGCACCGAAAAATTTAAAAAAAAAAAAAAATAAAAAAATAAAAAATAAAACAAGGATTCTTCTATGAGGCAATAATCATTATCTCAATCATTCTGTCACGATGTGGCGTGGTGGATCGATTATGGCGCGGCGAACGTATTTATTGTATCTTAGCGTATTTTACAAGGCGTACGGAATACATGCACGGCACGAAGCAAAGCCAAGGGGTTGGCTCAAAGTACGTAACCGGAATCAGATTAGATTGATCTGATAAGATATGAAACAGAGAAATCGTGTGGTATTATTTGATGATCGCGGGTTCTAATTTGGCACGGTATATCCAAATTTAAGCGGACTGGTTGTTACAGAATAACATCAAACCACAGCTACATATATATACATTACCTAAACACCAAGAAATAAATTGATTAATATTTAACGTTACATGTAGGAAACTGGGCTTACAGCGTTTCGCTTCGCATTCCCTGTATACACCGCTTTTTGACTTGAGATCTGGCCAGCTCCTTCATAGTCACATAACTAACGCACTATTGATCACTAACAGATGAAAGGTAAGACAACCTCGGAAACATCTAACCCGCAGCTCAAGCCGACAACCGGCCACATATGCATTGAGTAATCAAGCACGCAAGCGTTTCTTCAGCCGTGAGTACGTAATGTCACCCTGCCGTTTTCGTAAGGTAAGTAAAATATTACAGTACAGCGGTTACTGTATCCTTAGCCTGTAACTAAGGGTGGAGAAATGTGTTTTTTTTTCCCTTCAGAACAATGCATTGATCGGAGATGCACGGAGGAGAAACATCAATAATGAGTGGGACAAGGATCCGTTAGCAAATCCATTGCCTCCATTGCCTCGTCTCATGTGAGCTCCGAATGAATCATTTTAGTCATTTTTTCTCTTAGTGTAAATTCCCCGCATGTAACTATCTTCGTGATCCAGCCTGGGTACTCTAAATGTATGTCTGTTGTGAAAATTTGAAACCAAAATGTCACGAAATATCATCACGAGCGGCTTGCCGCTCGTTTGTCTTCCTGAGCCGTGGAAGACATGCTACCAACTGGAAATAACTTCCGAGGACGAAAAGAAAAATCGCGTTTTTCGCCTCCTCCTCGCACAGCGACAAAATGGAGGACAGGCACCGCCGCGACAACTACATCACGAGAACACCACCTTCACGGAACCCATTGAAAGCAGTTCCTCGCATACGCTTTCGCAGCACGACAATACAGCATGGGCGATCGCACAGCGGGCTCCAATTGTACACTTGACTTGGAAGGGCTCGATTCCTCCCGACGTTGGCCAAGTATGGGCGATTGTATACGCCGTTGTCTCTTTGCGACCGGAAATCGAACTGTTCCGGATTTCTTTATCCGGGGAAAGCGAGGTGCTCGTAGGCGAGGAACTACAAAGTGTTGGTATTGCAGTGAAACATCCAGCGCCCTGTCCTCGGCCAGGACTACCTCCTCACGACTCCAAGCTGAGCAACGGGCAGTTGGTCGTGTCAAGGGCGACATTTTGGCAAGGCGCAGGCTCGCCCTTTGGATCACGACCAGCTTGGGTGGCGAGTCCGAGTCTACATGGAGCGCAGAGGACACCTATTTGTGACTTTCCTATCCGACCTCTACAGCAGACCATGACAACTAAGTTTCCGGAAACCAAAGTCCATGCCCTTCATCCTGTTCGTCCGGCTAAACCAGCCCCAGGAGCATTGATCTATAGCCGATATATTCCTCACCTGGACGAGTTTTTTTCTATGGAACTGCTCAACTACAGCAATGATGAGCATCTGAGACTGTTTAACAAATGGCAGAACGACCCGCGCGTGGCAAAGGGTTGGAACGAGACTGGAACATTGGACCAGCACCGCAACTATTTGCGCCGAATTCACGAAGATCCACATCAAATGGCGGTTCTAGCCAAGTTCAACGACGTTTACTTTGCGTATTTTGAGATATACTGGGCAAAGGAAGACCACCTAGGGGCATACTATGACGCAGGAGACTACGATCGCGGTCGACACTCACTCGTCGGGGATGTACGATTTCGTGGCGCTCATCGTGTCATGGCATGGTGGTCTAGCCTGATGCATTATATCTTTCTCGATGACCCACGTACTGAGTATGTGGTTGGCGAGCCGAAGTATACCAATGCGACAGTACTCGCATATGACTTTGCGCACGGCTTCAACGTCGAAAAGTTGATCGACTTGCCTCATAAGCGATCAGCCTTTGTCAGATGCTCTCGAGCCAAATTCTTCCAGCTCTCATCGTTTTCCTTTTCGGCCGACGACGAGAAGCTGGTAAGACAGGGAAACCCAGATCGGGCTCTGAAATTATAATGAATGTTGCGCAAACAATATTCCTAGTGGTGGTAGAAAGAGAAGCAAAACACCTCAAAGTATTGACATAGGCTTTCAGTAGCGATTGCAAAAACATGAATTGTAATTGATCGAGATTTAACACAATTTTGTCCTGCGTATTGTTTTGTTGTTTTCACTTCATTCATGAAAGCTATACCCCCTCAACGACAAGATCTCATCTCCAAGGAAAACTGCACGCGGATCTTTTTTTTTTTTCAAGCTGCAAGCTTCTTGCCTTAGTTTGCATATTTTGCCACCTCCCTGTTATGGTTAAGCGATCTAGCGGTTTATGCACGACTGGACTGATTGGCAAAGCCGGATCCTCCACACAACACAAGCAGAGCAGAGTGCTGAACTACTCCGTGCAGCTCTTTGTAGAAGAAGATCCATTGGAGAAGGGGAAGGGGGGTGTACTCCACTCACAGGCAATTATGGCTCTCTGCTACCTATGTAGAAGCTGATACAACATGACAAGTCTGCCCGTAATCGGAACCGTGTTACACGGTACATTACACGGTAAGAAAACGGTATCGTCACGACGCGGATCAGATAAGATTACGAGTTTCCACAGTAAGCACTTGGTGCATTAGTGCATTTGTGACAAGCCAATCACTTAAATGCCCTCCATCAGATAAAATTTTTTCTCCTACTCTTCCTGCTTTGGTGTTAGTCGTGCCGCCACGTATTTGGATCTCTAGGACCCCTCTGTCGCAATTTGCCTGGAAGGTTTGGGGACAGCTCAGGAAGTCTGGTTACACTCGCTAAGTGGGTGTCGATCATTTGTGGCCTTGCATCGGACAGCATCAGTGGACAAATCTTACTTGATTAGGCACGGCACAGCTAGCAGAGGCTGTGCCGATTTGCCGCGGCAGTGTGCAGTGGCGAAAACACAGAAAACGTGACAACTCAAGTGTGTTTTTCTTGATAGTGGGAGACGATGCCACCTGACAAGCAACGGCATGGAAAATGGCAGCCCCGGCTTTGAGTTTTGAATACCCACCTGAAAAAGTATCATGGACCAAAAGAGACGCTCTATTATTCGCAAATTCAATCGGTTGCAACTCATCCAGTCAGCTTCACTTCCTCTATGTTAGCAAGTTCCTTACTTTCTTTTCCCTTTCGAAACCCCAGAATGTCTAGACTAATGCCATGATACATGCCTTAGGAGGCTCATCCACATTTCCAACTATTTCCAACATACCCTATAGTTTTAACGTTCAAGTATGACAGTCAGGATGTCGTTGACTTTCTGGAGCGCAATACGAATGCGCCAAAACCCTCGGATTACCCCAAATTAGATTGGACACGAGCAGTAGATGGTCGAAGGCGAATTAAGATTTTAAGGCAACCTCCTGTTTCTTCTGCTGGCGGATCGTGGGAGATCCGTTCGCGAGTCGTCGGTGTTCATGACAAAGGCATTGGTAAAGGAACTGTGATGGAACGCGTGCACGATTTGGTAGACACAGAGACCGGGCTAGTTTACACAAGGTCCTGGGAAAACTGCTTTTTCATAGGAACAGGCGGATGGGGAGGTGACAGAGGTTTGTATTCAAAGTCTGGAAAAAGGAAATTTTCTAATTATTGAAATATGAAAGGCCCAAGAATGGCTGAATATCAGCCTCCCTCCGATCGCGAACCAGATGCTATGCAGATATTGAAGACGACACTCGAAACAGCTCACCTCTACCGACTCAATGGAGACTATAATCCTCTGCATGCATCACCAGAAGCTGGAAAAAGGCTTGGGTATCGTGGTATCATTATACACGGACTTTTTAGCTGGAATGTTGCTGCGCAAGTAGTCTTGCAACACTACGGGGGTGGTAATGGAAAGATCCTTCGTGACTTTGAAGCTCGATTCGCGTCACCTGTATATCCAGGAGACACACTCCGCATTCAATTATGGGACATGGGGTTGGTTGAGGAACATACCGACATGTACGAGGATTATTACCTTTATGAAATCCGATTCAATGTGAAAGTCAGCAGCCGGCTGGTTTTATCCAACGGCAGGGCTTTATTAGAGATAACGCAGAAGAAGGCGAAACTTTAGAATCATATTCGCTTTTGAAAAATAACAAATGATAATCTCGGTACTTTATTGTACTTTTTAATATATACCAACTGATCTCCTCATCAATTGATGGAAGAACATATGTGAACTCCTCTTAGGACTCAAACAGCACCATTTTAATACCGAAAGCCTGTGTCACAGTCTAGCTCTGTTTATGGCTTTCCCACTAGCCATTAGGGAGTCAATAATTTCGTCTGCACGTACAGCAAGGATTGACAGTAGACTGTCGCTTATCTTATATTAAAGGAGAACCCAGGTTAGCAAAGTATTAGACCTGTCAACAGAACAAGACCTACCCCGTGACTCTTTTCGCACGACCCCTGAAGCCATACACCGGCATCGCGGACAACAGACCCTGGCTGAAACAGCACGCGATAGTTTCTTTGAACCAAGTGGCCATTATTCTCTGGACTCGACAATAAAATTGGCTTCAATTCCTCCAGGATACTGAGGAAGGGATTTCTCCGGTATCCAGTAGCGGCAATCACCATATCAAAAGCATCACTCGTTGTGCTGTTTACTCCTGTAATAGTGTTCTTCAATTGGAGTTTTATTGCCTTTTGAGACGAGGCATCTGACTCCTGTATTCCGGTAACTTCGGTGTTGTGGAGCAACGACAGCGTCCAATTGCGGGGATCCTGGCACAGTAATTTTTGTCTGTAGAGTTTCTCATACACCCCCTCGATAAGATGCATTCGAACGACACTATAATTCGTTGCCTTGTTCTTGATCAAGCTTAGTTTGCGGTTCGCAGGGTTGAGGGAGTAGAAATCGTCGACGCTAGTGGGGTCAAAGATTTCATTCACACTGTGAGAGGTATGCAATGATTAGAATATTGCATTGTATTAACTCGACATTGTATCCAGTTACTTACAAAGGACTATCGTCGCTTGGTCTCAAAGCGGAGTCGCGAAAAATCAGGGCGACACGCGACTTAGGATACCTCGATTGAAGGTCTTCGGTGATTTCCACCGCGCTCTGTCCACTTCCCACGACGGCAAAGCGGTACTCAGCGTTCTCGTCTTTGAATTGTTTAGGTACAGTAGTCAAGTACTGAGACGAATGGATTATCTGTTTATTGAGCTGTGGGCCTCGTAGTCCGTCTGGAATCGACATCTCGCCACCATTCGCAACTATAACGTGCTTGGTGTAGAGCTGTCGAGTGCCACCAAATTTCACGTCCCGCGCAGTCACACTGAAAGACTCAACTGCCTGGTTGGAAGCATTGGTTTTCACCGGGGTCACTTTTACTACCTCCTGGTTATATTGAACCCAGTCTTCAAAGTGCGACGCGCACCACCTCATGTAGTCATTGAACTCTTCTCGAAACGGTGTATGAGTCGAAAGGTTGATAAAGTTGGCAAGACGACCGTGTTTGTGCAAGTAGTTCGCAAAAGTGAAGCATGACTGCGGATTACGCATTGTTGCCAGGTCTTTCATGAAGGATATTTGCATCTTTGTCCCCGGAAGCAGCATGCCCGTATGCCAGCCGAATTCGGACTGGCGTTCGAGAAAGAGGATATTTTTGTCTGAAAAACCTTTCTCTCGAATAGCAATAGCAATTGCCAGTGCTGCAGGCCCAAACCCAATGCACAGAATGTCATATTGCTGGCTGTGGGGAGAGGATGTGGATTTGCCTTCAAGTGGGAGTTCTGCGCCCTGGATATTCTGGGATTGCTCCATGCTGGCTTATTTTTCGTTGCCTTTTGTGGTGGATTGCAATGAATGCAGATTATTCCGGGATCTTAGGTAGAAGATGAGAATAAAAATTCGGGTGGCTATTGTCGGAAGATACGACTTAGAGCTTTCGATCCTCAACGCCGGGTCGGATTTCGTCTCGTGCGCCGATATCGACCCTGCAGCTGCAGCACAGGAGCTAGCAACCCTGACTCGTAAGTTACCTACGAGAGGGGCTGTCAGGACCAATGGTTGGCTGGCCACAGGCGCCAGAAAAAAAAGTGGTGTTGCGGATCAGATAACTTTGGGCGGTGGAGTTTCTCGTATTCCGTCATCTTGGTGGGGGTTCTGTCCCGGCCCTTATTTTCTGTGAAATACCACCGTATGACACCGTTACATACCGTATGTAAATAAACGCCCCGTTTATTGTCTGCACGTAGAGCCACAATCGGTCTGCAATCGGCAGAAGTGTGTAATCTATGGCACTTTGACGTCAGCCTGGAAAAGAAAATTATTTCATGACAAGAAAAACAGAACAAAGTGCTCAAGTCCGAGTGATTGAGTGATGTTTACCTCGGCCCATCCGGAATGAAATCAAACCGAGTCAATTGAATATAAAGATTTTGGCAGGACTAAACACTCCCTCATCATTGTGACAGATTCAAGGCAGTATACACCTTTTTGTTTCATCATGGTTGCGGGCACTCAGTCGGATATTGCCCTTACCCGGCTGCAGCAAACACAAAATCACATCGTCCCAAAAACTCCCCATCATGACGTTGAGAGACTGTCAATTGTCCACGGCCCTACAACCTCGCCTCTGTGGGAGCTAACTTTGAGTGAACTCCTCGAGCTTCAGTGCCTAAAGCACCATGATTCCGAGTGCGTCGTTGTTCCTTGGACAAATACCCGATGGACATATGGGCAGCTTCATGAGGAAAGCCAAAGGCTGTCTCGCGGTCTAATTGCTCGGGGGGTGCAGCATGGCGATCGTATAGGGGTAATGGCGGGTAATTGCGAACAATACGCCTCCCTTTTCTTTGCAGCCGCTGCAGTTGGGGCTATTCTTGTTGTCATCAATAATACCTATACCAAAGCGGAACTCCTGTACGCTTTGGAGCACACGAGTGAGTTTGCAATTCCGCAATTTATCGGGGAAACGTCTTATTATAGATTCTGACGCTTTTGACAGCTTGCAGAATTCTCTTTATATCCCCTACCATTGGCCGCCATTCGCTAGAGGATGCGATTGATCACCTCGACTCTCGAGATCGACAACAAGTTCTTCCGGACCTCGACATCGTCATCATCCGTGGTCAGTATAAGGCATTCAAAACATACAACGATATAATCTGTGACGGAGAAGCCATATCGAGAAAAGCCGCTTATCAACATGCAATTGCAATAAACCCGTATGATGTCTGCAATCTACAGTTTACAAGTGGCTCTACGGGAAATCCAAAGGCATCAATGTTGACACACCAGTAAGTCAGCCAGGTCTTAGCGACTAATTTCTAAAGAATGTTCCTAAATCTGGCTTTCTCTAGTAATCTAGTTAACAACTCCCGGTTTATCGGCGATCGCATGGACCTGACCTCATCAGACATCCTCTGTTGCCCACCGCCGCTATTTCACTGTTTTGGTCTCGTTCTTGGTCTCCTCGCATGTATTACTCATGGCGCAAAAATTGTTTATCCAAGTGAGACATTTGAACCAGCAGCTGTTCTACATGCTATTTCCAGAGAAAGATGCACGGCAGTGCATGGGGTGCCCACCATGTTTGAGTCCATCCTTAATCTTCCCCGACCAAAAAATTTCGACTGCTCTCGCGTACGAACCGGGATCGTTGCTGGTGCACCCGTACCATATACTCTGATGCAGCGTTTGGTCAATGAATTGAACATGACAGAATTCACTAGCAGCTATGGGCTGACTGAAGCATCGCCAACATGCTTCAATGCCTTCACTTATGATACTATTGATCGCCGACTTACCACGGTCGGAAAAGTTATGCCGCATGCCAGTTCCAAAATTATCAACCCCAAGACTGGTCACACTCTTCCAGTTGGCGAGCGTGGTGAACTTTGCATGAGTGGCTATCAAATACATAGCGGATATTGGAAAAATCCACAGAAGACATCAGATGCACTTTTTAAAGATGAACAAGGCAGAGTTTGGCTCCGTACAGGAGATGAAGCAGTCTTTAGTGCGGATGGATACTGTACCATCACCGGTCGGTTCAAAGACATCATCATCCGTGGTGGCGAGAATATCTATCCCCTTGAGATCGAGGAAAGACTAGTCGCCCACCCTGCTATCTCTCGTGCTGCAGTAGTTGGTGTGCCCGATCAACACTATGGAGAGGTCGTCGGTGCGTTTCTAGAAACTCAAAATATGCCCACCATAGATACACTACGAGCCGAAGACCTCCGAAACTGGACGCGGGAGACCCTAGGCCGGCACAAGGCTCCAAGATATTTCTTCGTATGCGGATCCCATAATTTGCTTCCGACGTCACTTCCCCAAACCGGAAGTGGAAAAATTCAAAAGCAGGTCCTTCGAGAACTAAGTTGGAAGTTGGTACAACAAGATGAGGCCAAGGTAACCCTTGACTAATGGATCGTTGAAAGGAAAATGATTGCGTCTTTTTCGATAAAGCCTACTATTTTAGAACTATTAATTGTATTTAAAAATGGGGTGGATATTAGATACTCTCAATTGAGATATCTGAGTCAATAAATCGACATGGATTGATAAGCTTGAAAGAAGAGCCATACAAGCAATAACGCTAGTTCAGGAGTTATAAAATATAGAGTCTGTTACAAATATCGGAAACCAGTATTGATAAAAAAAGTTGTTGGTACAATTCATGTGCCCGGCGATCGTGGCATTGCATTTGAAATTCAACTTCTAAAGCCTGTGGAAACCTCTATGATCTAATTAAATAGATGCTATCATCTGACGTCAAGATTAACTCGTCAATTTGCAAGATGAGAGAGAAAACTCCATTTACTTGACAGCCTGGTCTCGATGAGGCCATCTTCGGAACATATCAGCTATCTGGTCAATAGGCGCAGTAACCATGCCGAAGGCTGTCCCCAATGGGGGTCCTTTTGGAATTTTTGGATGAGACCGTGACGGAACTAAGGCCTTGGTCCTCACGAAGGACTTGGCAAGAGAATTGCTGTCCTTCTCATTTAATGACTCCTCTAGTTTCATGAGATCATTTGTTTCTTCGTCATTGATGCACCGAGATACATCTACCATCAACGCTTTCATTATGGGAATAAACTGTGGATTTGATGGATGCGTATGTTGAAATGTCTTGAGCTGCTCCTTTATCTGAATAAAATATGCAAGAGTCAATGATAGGCCTCTTATTTGTTTCTCAGATATATTTATCTTCTTACGCGTTGGTGTGCCTGGCGATCCTTTTCAGCTACCATAAGGCCTCCGCGCACTGCCTTTTCAATAGCCGGGTAGAGGACAAGTTCTTCTGCAGCCACATTCCGTGCCAGCTCCCAGATGAACAGATTCTGAAATCTGATTATCTCATCGTGATAGTTTGCATCCACGGTGCGATGGTAGCATGCTATTATTTCCTCGTGGTCTTGTTTTATCACGTCGCTGATTCGTCTTGACATGGTGAAAGCCCAGTGTACCAATGGTCAATTTCCATAGAAAGAATTACCAAAGGTATTTGCATATCTAGTTCTGTCTGCGCAATAGAGAGAACTGGAATTAGGTTATGAGACTCACGTTGTGCCCGGGATATGTCATGATGAGCTGTACCGCGGCGAATTTGACGTCCAAAGAATATTTGTGGCAATTTTCGGCCGCTTTTAAAGTGCATCCAGCGCTTTAGTCATGACGCAGCAATATGATTAGTTGTTGACGGGCATTCTAAGAACATCATTTTGCGATGGACCTAAACCGATAAGTAAAACGGTGCACTCGCCACGAGATCTGTGAACAAACTTAGCGATTTTTTCCACTCTTTTCCCTCTGTTTAGAATTGATGGATCGATTCGCCGGAGCAGTCAACAAACTCAACTGCGGCGGGAAAATTCATGCAACGATTCAGTAGAAAAAAGACACCCCCAACAGCATCGCAACGCGATGTGATTGGCCCTGGGACACCCTTTTAGGGCATCAACGTGACTTAGTCCGCCACCGGAAATGGTGGGCGATACATTCGCAGAACTTGTGTCACTGACTTTGCCCAGCATTATATCGTGCTCAAACATGGATCCATTGCAAGAACGCTCAAAAAAGTCAGATTTTTTCCCACTAGACATTCTAGGTCAACAGCCGCGCATCAATAGGCTTTATACGCAAATCACTCTCTGCTTCGCGCTTCCCGGTAGCGGCCCTGACACGGAGCAAAATATCATCAGCGTCCTAACCAAAGGCATCCGAGAGTTATCGATCACTTTTCCATGGACGGCAGGTCGGGTCATCAAGCAAAATGGCATTTTCCAAATACAGCCTCTTGAATACCCCCCTAGGCTGATTACCAAGGATTGCAGGCATCACATCTCGCTGGCGAACTGGGACACACTCGAAAAAGCCCAATTTCCATTTAGCATGCTGGAAGAGTCGGCCATAGCACCGCGCAATACTCTTGCAGCTTCAGATATAACAGCCCTGGATCTCCCGGTTTTCATTGTTCAAGCAAATTTCATTTCTGGGGGGCTGCTATTGACAATCAATGGCCAACATGGTTCGATGGACATGGCCGGGCAGGGGCAGGTGATGCGGCTTCTTGCAAAGGCTTGTCGCGGAGAATTTTTCACGGATTCTGAAATACTTATTGGGAATATGAACCGCAAGAGTATTATTCCATTACTTGGCTCCTACACGCTAGAGCCTCTTTCGGACCCCCAAATCTTTGACAGTAATGAGCGGAACCAGTCTGTCCAAGAAGACAAACAATCGCCAATTATGTGGGCATATTTTGTCTTCTCTGGAAAATCTCTAGCTTCTCTCAAATCAAGCGCTATGGTAACTGTTCCGGGAGATGGTTTTGTCTCGACGGACGATGTTCTAAGTGTTTTTGTCTGGAGAGCTGTGACTCGAGCACGTCTTCCGCGTTTTACGACGCCAAATATACTCAAGTCCACGCTTTCTCGTAATGTTGATGCCCGACGCTGCTTTTCCATACCTTCTACCTACCCGGGCTTGGTAACAACTACAACAAGCCATACCTATGTGATGAACACCATCATAAATGAGTCTCTGGGTATCCTGGCAAATGACCTTCGCTCTGCGCTAGAACCAGAATCATTAAAGTACAAGACACAGGTTTTGGCAACACAAATAAGCACCGCCGAGAATACACAGAAGCCGAGCTTTGTTTCTGGGAGCGTCCCTGAATTAGATGTTAGGCTTAGTTCATGGGCTAAAGAGTCATGTTACGATCTTGACTTTGGGTTTGGAAAGCCAATGGCAGTTAGAAGGCCACAGTTCATTGCCGGTGCGAGAGAAGGGTTGGTTTATTTCCTACCGAAGAAACCGGATGGTGAAGTTGTGGTCGGTATATGTTTACGAGAGAGTGACATGGAACGCTTGAAAGGTGACGAGGAGTTCATCCACTTTGGCCTCCATATCGGATGATGAACCAAAATAATTTCTTTCGCGGGGCCAATGTATTCATTTAAGGGCATATATAAGAATTTAATGATGAATATATGTAAGTTGTTTTCTTTTTCTTTTTCTTTTTCTTTTTTTTTTCACTCCAACTAGATATTACTAGGTCCACCGCAAGTGGCTTACAATTATGTATGTGATGAAAGAACTATCGAGGTTCAAGGAGATCAGCGTATTCATTTAGTGATTTCCCGATTAAATCTGGCATTTCCCAAATATTGTCGCCTCCAAACAGTCGTGACCACAACCTAGTCACAATCGCACAAAGTCGCATGTTATTTTCCAACAACCAGTCCCTGGTTGCCCCATGTTGGGTTTCCTGGACCATTTCTATGACAAAGTCGAGGATTTTGCGCTCGTGCTCTGTGACTGGAGGGTACATACCAGGGGTCGTGACTACCTCGAGCCATTTAGCTAGAAGAACTGCACTCTCCAAAGAACATAGTGCGTATTGGTTAGACCAGAGCGCAACGTGCTTATGGGCAACATAGCTTATGCCGAGTTTCACGGGAATGCTCAATGCATGCGCGCAATGAAGTGCCGCTCGAGTGAGTCGGTCACTGCGCTGGGCAGGTAAACTATTCTTCAATGATAATGCAATCTGATGTGGATCCCATGTCTCCAGACGTCGGATGGAACAGGTGGCCATGTTTATTCGTATATAGGCTAGCCGTAAGAGCGACATTGATGTGAAAGAGAGAGGGCCATGGGGGCTAAATGGATTCATGGAAGACTCCTGATTGTGTTCCCAACACTGGCACCAACGTTCCAGAACGTGTTCCAGTGTAGCAATATCGAAGGTTATTACGCCGCCAATTTGTGGATATGATAGTCGAGATGACTTTCGTACCAACCAAAGATGTTGGATTATGGCATGGATCAAGACATACCCGCCGAGTGTCGAAAAGCTACTCAAACCCTTGGGCAGTGAGTTCGTATGGGCATTAAAAAGTGAGGAGAGGGCATCAGAGAGCTTTGGCTCTCCTTGACTCTGTTTTCTTGCCTCGTGCCAGGGTGCCTCTCCAGTGGCTTGCCATTCTGTTTCGGTACAAGGAAGCTCCATGGTGATTTCTTCAGCCATAATGACAGGTGGGAGATCATAGACAATAGTTTGGAGGTTCAGAAAGCAAAATATAATGAATTTTATTCGCTTTGCCATTTCCCGCCTTATCCAGCTTCGCCACGAAGAGTCTTCTACACGAGGCAACGTGTTTAAACCACCCATCCTCAGAATTGTCTCAATGGAACTTCGCATGGACAAAGATTCGAAATGTGGAGGTGTATGTTCCGACCATCCACTCACTGCGATGAGAAAAATAAGCGATTGCATCATATCCAGCAAGACCTCATGATCGTCATCCCTGTTGGCAACAAATCGCGAACCCTCGTTAACGTGAGGAGGGTTTTGTTTCAAGGAGGCTCGTATTCTGCGACCTGTCGATTGAGAATACCTTCGGATGCGTTCCATCGTCATAGCTTTGGAGATATCGTAGAGATCCATACTCATTTCAACCTCGTGGTAATAGCGAGCTCCCAGGCTAGCCATGGCGAGCAATGACTCAGCCGAGATTTCGTCAACATTCATAGTCGGCGGATGAAGAAAAGGGTAATAGTCGTGGAAACCCGTGAAATAACCGGTTAAACATCGCGACAACGCATGGCGAGACGGTAGCTCCAAGTTGTCGAGAACATTTCCATAGTCATTCAACGCAGACACCAATCGCTCTCGGCAGTCGGTAGTGACGGTAATGCAGCCTTTGGGAGGGGCCCAATGTGGGGGGTTGAGACGATCTGGCTGGAGTGAGGGTAGATTTGAGCCTAAAAGAGGTAAAACAGAGTTGCTAGTAGAGATTGGTTTGGTTTCGGGCAATGCCGTTCTCTCCGCTGGGGTGTGATTTGGGATTGGTGAGTGCGAGTGGATCGCTGGGAAAAGGGGCAAAGGCTGGTACGTTGGTGAGTATGGATTGCTTGGAAGAGGCACATTGTCCAAGAAGGAAGAAAAATCGTTTCCGTCATAAAGGATCAAGTCAGGCGTTCGAAAATGAGGACTGAAGTTCTCCAACGGAACATGGTCGGGGTTGGGTAGGCTCAGTTGGGGTTCTGGCCCTTGATAAGGCATCAAATTACCTTCTCTCTGTTGTATTGGTGGAGGCTTTGAAGGAAGATGACTTGCTACACTCTGCTCCCGAAAGGTATCGGATACTTGTCCCGCAAACGCAGGGGTAACAGGGAGAAGGGCATGGTCTCTGGAGGCGGAAGAGGAAGGAGTATTCAGGGCCTGAAAACTGGAATTCGGAGATGACAGTGTAGACGGCTCTTCTATAAGTGAGGATGTATGTGCCAGTCGCTCATGACGCGTCAATAGATCTCTACATAGGTTAACATCAGGGATGCAGCGAACCGATCATCGCTCACCTTCGAGTAAATGTCTTATCACAACGGTTGCAAGCAAAAGGCTTCTCCTTGGTATCTAGCGAACATCAAGTAAGAATCTGTGTTGTATGATGCGCCCTGTAGCAGAGAACTAACGCGATCGATCATGACGCTGCAGATGTTCTAATCTGGCAAACGACCTGGAACAACGCTGGCACTGGAATGCTCTGGCCACCTTGGGCATGTTGTGATCTGGTAGCAGGATCTGATAGCGTTGGCATTTTTCACAGAGGCATCAT
This sequence comes from Talaromyces sp. DC2, assembly GCA_039119965.1. Classification (NCBI taxonomy): domain Eukaryota; kingdom Fungi; phylum Ascomycota; class Eurotiomycetes; order Eurotiales; family Trichocomaceae; genus Talaromyces; species Talaromyces sp. DC2. The sequence continues at coordinate 182,700 of JBCLNQ010000099.1, forward strand.
GCATAGTCCCTAGGCGTAGCTGCAAGCAAGTAACAATAGTAACAACAACAACAACAATGATAATAATGACAGCGAAGAGGAAGAGGCGGCCGGAGACGCCGGATACGGAAAGGCGAGCCGACTGTGGAGATCCCCGAATTGGGGTTGCCGAGACAAACTTACGAACCCCACCAGCGATCTCCAAATTGGAGAAGGAATTTCGGTTCTTAACTCGGTAAAGTAGATAAAGTCACATATGCAGCGATTAATTGTCATTATTAATGAACTGAGAGGAGATAACGAGGCCGTTCTCCAATCATTCCACCGGTCGGTTTTGCTTCTCGGCACCTAGCAAGCGCTAAAGAAATAAAATTGAGTCGCGGAAAAAAAATATGTTTCCCTACATCAATCAAGAGTGATAATAACGTGCGGTTTGTGCGTTTGGCAACGTAAAAGATAGCACGGCGTTGCGAAAATAAAGAGGAAAGAGAAGAAGAAAGAATCTCAAGAATCTCGCAGGTAGCCGTTCGCTACAGCCTACAACAAGATCAGAGCCGCCCCAGTCTCCGTGTTCCCAATGAGCCTAGCATCCCGCAGCAGCTATGCTCAAGGCATCGAGTATCTCTATCTGGAAATGAATACTCCTCTACCAATACCCTCGGATGTCGTATCGGAATCCATAGTGAACCCGGGACCACAGCCAGAATGCCCTGACCTCAAGAAATACACTTCTCCCTTTGTCTGGCCCGCAGCGAGGAAATCCATGATGACTGCCACTGCCTGCTCTGTTACAGCTCTCGCGGGATATGCAGCCGGCGAGATGGGACCTGCTGCTGCTGAACTCACAGAGAAATGGAACATTAGTAATGTTGTCTACCAGCTTAATATCACCATTTTCTGTATTGGGTTTGCCACAGCACCAATGGTCCTCGCTCCATTTTCTGAGATTAATGGAAGAAGGCCTATATTCATCGCCAGTGGCGTTTTGTTTGTCGGTTAGTCTCCTATCATCCCTGGCCTAGGTTTTTATACTGACACAAACGTCAATAGCAAGCTTAATTGGCTGCGGAGGGACTGGCTCATTTGCCGGACTTCTCGTCGCCAGGCTGTTCGAGGGCATTGCTTCATGTATGTCAAATATTCCATAATGACCACCACTGGCTAAGACCTCACGCTAGCAACTTTTTCAACTATGGTTGGTGGCATCATCAGTGATATCTATCACGCCGACGATCGAAATACACCCATGGCCCTGTTTGCCGGATCTGCTTTATTCGGGACCGGCTTGAGCCCGCTCATCTCTAGCGTTATCCAGACTCGCACATCTTGGCGCTGGATCTATTACTCACACGCTATCGCTGCTGGAATATTCACTATCATAATCTATGCCTTTTTCAAGGAGACAAGAGAAAGTGTGCTTCTCAGCAGGAAAGCGCGAGCACTGAATAAATACTACGAAGAGCGGGAGAAAGTCGGGTATTATGGAGTGATTATCTCCATGGATGAAAAGGGGGAGAATAAAATCACCAAGCGTATTAGATGGAAAGTTAAAAGTGATGAAGAACGAGAGTCGTTGGCAAAAATGATAAGTATATCGGTTTACCGTCCATTTCGTAAGCCCTGGCCTCCGTTAAGTCTTTTTTTTTTTTGATGACAACAACCAATTTATTTTGTCTAAACATACGGATTTATTGCGACTGACATTACGATAGATATGCTGCTGAGTGAACCTGTGGTCTTTTTCTTTTCACTTTGGGCCGCTTTCAGCTGGGCCATATTATACCTTCAATTCGGTTCCATCACACTTGTCTTTGGTACCAACCATCACTTTGACACTGAACAAACCGGGGCGATATTTGTTGGTATGTATATACTCCAGAAAAAAGTCTAGAGCTTTCGCTGAGTGCTTTCCCAGCTATTTGTGTGGGAGCTATCCTCGGAACCTTTTTGAGCATTTGTCAAGATATGCTCGCTTTCCGACTTGGCACCAGAGTGAGGACACCAGAAACCCGACTCTATTTTGCTTGTGTGATATCAGCTCTGATGCCAGCCGGTCTTTTCTGGTTCGGATGGACCTCCTATTCATCGATACCGTGGATTGTTCCAACGTTTGCCGTTGGCTGTGCCACAATTGGCATTTTATCCGTCTATCTAGCCGTCTTCAACTACCTTGCCGATACTTATCACCGCTATGCCAGTTCGGCAATTGCGGCACAATCATTTTGTAAGATGGCTTCTTTCTTTCTTTCTTTCTTAACTCTCTTGTATTGACTCTTTACAGGTCGTAATATGCTCGGCGGTGTGTTTCCATTGGTGACGCAAATTATGTTCAAGAACCTTGGCTATCCTGCCGCGTCAAGTCTACTAGGTGGTATTGTAAGTAACTACAAGCAACTATTTTTTTTGGCCCCACTTATAAGATTGGCTTAGGGTGCTGCTCTGACCTTGGTTCCCTGGGTTCTTCTGTTCTTTGGCACCCGGATCCGAGCTAAATCAAAATTCGCCAGCGTGAGTTAAATTTTTTTGAATCTGATACTTGTCTATTGACTGGACTTTTCATTTAGGAATTATCGAAACAGTTATAAGCCATGTCACATACGGCTGCCAGACACGTACACACACACATATATATGTACGAGAAACAGTGAAACAACATTAAAGCCATTCAATATTCTTGTCCAATGATGACATAGGTATCAACCGAATACATATCAATGGATAATATTTCACAATCTCGAATATCGATACTTGAAAATTGGTCTCAAAGTATTGTCGATGCCTTTTAGCTTGATTTTTATCTTTCATGCTATAGCAGAAGCTCTCCTCCGTTTGTATGAATGATGCTGCCTGTCGAATTCGTGTCCTTCATGAGATAGATGTATGATTCTGCTGCCTCTTCCACGCTCCCTACCTTACCAAGAGCAATTTTCTTACTAAGGGCGTCCTCGATTGCGGCAGAATTAGGCCCCCAAATTTCAGTCTTCACTGCGCCGGGGCTGACAAGGTTGACTCGGATAGGTTTCAGATCAAGTGCTAGGTTCCGGGTCATACCCTCACCGCCAGCAGCATATGATGTGAGCACCGTGTATTGCGGCATAGGTCTCTTAGCAACTTTGCCACCCGTCAAAGTTATAGAAGAAGACCAGTGGTTCTTCAGAAAACGAGGGGCAAGTTTCCCGAGAAGTAGCGGTGCCACAAATCTTACCATCCCACTTTGCTGAATGAATGCTAGGTCAATATCACTTGTTTCGCGATGCTGAAGCGAGTCACCGGCAGTGAAGACAATGTGATCGATCGGCTGATCATCGAATCCGTTTCTCACATCTGTAAGAAGCTTCTCCAACTGGGCTTCCACGTCTGAATTGCTCAAGTCAACCGTGTATCCCGCAACCTTAATTGTTTCGAGTTCTGAAGCATCTTTCAATCTTTTGACAGCATTCTCAACCCGAGATTTGTTTGATGAAGCGATAGCGACGCTGAGACCATGCTGTAAGGCAAGCTGCGCAACTCCAAACCCTATTCCCGAGGAGCCCCCGATGACGAGAAGTGAATGACCGGAAATAGAAGGCATTATTCAAAGTGGTGTATATCCAATACAAAGTGAAGATTGTTAATTTATTTGAAACTTATTATAATGCGCTCAACCTGTATTCATAAAGCTGGTAGAATAAATACAAGAATGCCGTTGATGGTGTGCTCTTTTTATATCTCAACAACAATTGTGTAATACAGCTTATTCTACAATTAACTCCGACCCTCCGTCATTGCCCATAGATGTAACTTACCCTTTGAGTAGACGTCGGACTTTGAAACGTTTAAATCCCGATAATCTTTTTTTTACCGATATTGAATCAGTGATCCAGTAATCGAACTAAGTTTTCCGATTTTACACCTTGAGATACTCGTTGTTTTCCACGAGTTACAATTGCCTATAAAAAGCACCTCACATAGATTCAAATGTTAGGTTCATACTGTGTTGAACAAGTCGAACAGGCATAGCAGGTCAGCGGCTTAGGATCAGGATCAGGCTTGGAAATAACCTCAACTTGGGGCTTTAAAATCTGGATTGAGAAGCTTGTAAGATTAAGTACAGGAGTTTTGTAGAAGATCGCTTATTATTAGAAGGTTGTGTTCTTTGTTTACAAGCACGTGCCCACGGGCTGCCTGAGGCAGATATGTTAACATATTTGTATTTCGCAGATCACCAGTAGAAATTCCGTCCTATTAAGGGTAGCTAAGAGTATTTACATTCATTCTCAAAAGGCTAAAAATCATTATGCGGTTAATTCCAATGGTGAATCCACTTGGTCATGTTAGATCCAACCCAGGCCAGCCTTGTACTGCTTTAAAATATCATCCATAGTGGACTGACCGGTCCAGTCACTAAAGTCCCACACGCCCTTGGCTAATTATTAGTAAAAAAGACAATAAACTACAAGGATACCAACCTGGTTCAAGGTATCGGTTCCCTCCGAACTCCCGAGGAGAGGCGGTGCAACAGACGGGAAATAGCCCAAATCGGACCCCATTAAAGAAGAATTTGTGACTTGGGTTTGGCTGTACGCAAGTGGCGAAGAGTCTGGGATGAATTAGAATCGCCATAGACGAGAGAAATGTGTATACCAACCTATTGAGAAAACGGCAGAATCGTTACTTGTCCCGGACACACTTGCTGATGGTAAATTTTCTGTCTGCGGCGGTGACTGTGGTACTTTACTCAGGACGACTCGCAGCATCTCAGCAGCCTTTTGTGCGTCACGAGACATATCACTAGATTCAAGCCAGATATAATAAGACTTTCTCAATGCTCGAACCGTTCTCTTGGACAAGTCTCCTTCGTACTGAGGTCGGCTTTGAATTTCCCGAAGGCTGTTGTCAAGGTCTGCACATAAGATCGTGGTTGCTAGAAGCCAGATATGTTTTACCAACGTGTAATATTTCCACTTTTGGTGATAAAGACGCCTTCCCTCCTGGGATTCTTCGTGTAAACTGAGTTGTATGTCGAGAATCTCCAACGCTGATTCGATGCATGACCTCCGAGAGTATAGACAAGAATCGTTTGATTGGGCTGCTATCATGTACCCTCGATGCAAGATACAGCGAGACTTATAGTACGATAAGGCGAGAAATATCCTATTCACAACAACTTCAGGAGTATCTGTGAGAGATCTACTAATTGGTCGCATCCGCAAGGGTGCCGGCATCGTATGGAACTGCTCTTCGAGTATCTTATCTAGTTTCAATATTTCGTCGTACGAAGCCACTTTCTTTGGCGATCCAGTGAGATCGATGATCATATTAAATGTCGACATTAGCCTGTTTTTCATCACCAGAAACTGAATGTCACTAGGTTCAGAATCCGTTCTAGCCTGTGGCAATTCAGGCATGTCACGACTGAGTGCGTCGTCGTTAACGTCTCTGGGCTCCTTTGTATCTGCTTGAGAATCGTTAATCATTCGCGGAAGACCATATTGTCCCGCAGCAGCTGAATCAATCTGGAAGAGAACAGCCCAGGCTCGGCGTCTCATCTCAGATTGGAACGGGGAAAACCGTGGAGAGTGGGACCCATCGCGATGATAACCCATTCGAACCGCAATCTGCACGATGATGCCCATCAAAATCCACGTGCCGGTTGGGCTGTCGGTAGTATTCAAATATTCTATAGACAAGTAGTGTAAGAGAGCCTCTACTGTATACGGCACGCATTTGGTATAGTCAGCTAGAGCCAGGCACTGGGCGGTTCGAACACGGTAAGTCTGGATAGTGTTCAACAGCTCCATGTCAAGAATATCAGATGTGCTCGCGTTGGACGGTGACGTCTCTAATTTCTCGGCTGATGCACCCAAGCACATCATAGCAAACAAAAGACCAACCCACATCGTAGATGTATTATGGGGACATTCCCAAAATCGATGATACTAGATTCACCTGTTAGCAGAGAATCACACCTTGAAACAAATAATATTGTTATTGTTTTTTTTTTCTCTCACCTCTTCTAGGAAGGTTGGACCGTGAATTAAGACTATATTATCAGTGAGTTAAGAATACTTTTGTCGTTAGACAACGAAATCACTGACGTGAGTTGACGTTTTTCGAATTAAAGTACTTGGCCACTAGTCTGTCTGCTGTTGGGCGTGGTGGAATGGTTGATAATATACTCGACCTATCGATGCGCTGGAAATTCCCTAAAATCAGTGCTGGTCCACTCTGCTGAAAGCTTGGTCCCTGTCCCATGCTAGCACCGCTCGCGGTGTGGGCAGTCTCGGGACTGTCAGTGTCGTCAAAGTAACCCTTCAACTCAGCAATCTGTAAAGCGAAAATCAGTTAGGTGGAGTGATGAAATAGCCTCAGCAAAACCAAAAGGATTGTTACATTGTCAAGAATAGCTGTCCAGTGCGATCCTTCCACGTAAGTTGTCTCGGTGTTTTCCAGGCCAATTCTTCCAAAGCTCTTAGGTAACTGCGAAACATCTGAATCTACATCCTGCGGCGGGGCTCGTGCAGGTGAGGCACGTTGACTTGTACTGTCCTGATACTTTAATGACAACACTAGCTTCTCTAGCTGGGCGACTCTTTCGTGCATCGCCGGAGAAGGCCGGATGACCCTTTTCCCACTCTGCAACGGGGCGGAGGGTGGGTATGTACAGGACAATGAAAGACCACGGCGCGTGCAAGAATCACATGGCAAGCCACGGTCGCATTTCAACCTAAACATTCGATAAGGAACGATAGTCAATAGAAAGTGGAACACATACTTCGCTTTTCTGCAAAGGGTGCACGACAATTGAGGCTTGTCTCTTCGCCGACTGAGGGGCGGAACAGGTCGCGCCGGCTCGGGCGACACTCCATGGTCCTGCGAAAGGGACATTCGGAAGGTGCGTTCCCTGACAGTTCTTTAATGGATGTTCAATAATACTATTTTTGAGGGTAGGGAGGCGTCTGCTCGACTGCTTTAAACGAGCGTCGGGGATAGCAGCTTTCTCCGACCATCCGACCATCCGATGGCGTCTTTCCTTGTCTGTACTAATAATAGCTTCTCTGTCTTTATTTAGAGCTCCACCAATAGAAAAGCCTGGATTCTGGATAGGGCGCTAGCCGCTCAGTGATTGGACACAGCCCAACTTGGAAGTACTTCTACATTAAATTGCGATCTTATGTACTCTGTACTCTGTACTTCCGGGAGAACAGAGATATATCCATGGGGAGCAAGCAGGAAAATGAAATCCTCACTTTTGCTGCGCCGTTGGTCATTCGAACACAGCTTAAGTGCCGTAAAGGTGCCTTTTCTCTGTCGTGCAAATGTGCAATTAGGTTTACATTTCATTATAGCGGGTTTGAGTTATCTAACCGGATGATCAAAACTTTGGGAAATTATTCGCATTATTAAAATCTATTTAATTTGCGTTGACTCAACGCTCCACAATAATAAATACGAATACCAAGACAACAAGTGCTTTGGGAAAGAGAAAATCCTAGCTATGCATAGCTTTTGTAGCGCCGGCTTCGGGAAAAGGAATAAATCATGTCACAGCAAAGCGAAATGAAACTGTGGTTTGGGATACAGGTGTCGGTGCGCCATCAGTCATGCTCGTATTGATACAAGGGGTCATACGACAGTAACTGTCTGGTTGAGGAACTGCATCGTGGGAGAGGTACTTGCCTGTATACACGGACAAAAGTTAGCAAGCACCCTGTCAAAGCATTAATAGAAAGTAAATTGATTGAATTTACTCCGACAAGCGAAAAGTGCGCGACACCGAGCATGGCAAGACCAGAAATCTCGTCAGGAATCTTGACAGTAAAGTTTTGGTACGGCGGCTGAACGCCATTATGGAACTCCGGATCAAATCCTCCTTGGTATAAAACAGTTCCCATGCTAGCGCTTGGGGAAGTGCATTTTCCATCATGGCACGGCGAGATGCCGATCACAACCGCGATTTCTTGCGAGCCGGTCAACGTATCCTAACAAATGTCAGACTGGAAACTATGAAAGTAGCATGGTTAGATTTACTGGGCGCTGAACTTGAACGGTTTGGTTAGATCCAGCTGTCCACTGGGCGCCCTTTAGGGGAAGACCAATATTGGCAGACTGAGATAGGGCCGCAGTGGCGAAAAGACTGGCGGCAAATACGGATTTCATCATATTGGAGACTGAGCAAACCAAAGCGACAGAGATTCGTGCTTATAAAGCTTAGATACGCGTTGAATAATATTTAGGTCGGATAATGTTGCGTTTTGTGTAGAGCGAGTTGAAGTGGATGGAATCAAGGAGGCTTTTATAATCCAGAGAGAAAGGTTGAACTCAGACCGTAATGACAGGACCCGCGAATCATGGCAGTCCCCGGCCAACAATACCGCCTTACAGATCATCGTTCCGATCGAAAATGGCTTGTTTCTTTTCCCCAGCTGCGGATCAAAGACAATGATGCTGAAGCAGCGCAGGGCTGTCCCGGTTCTGGTACTAGCGCTGCTGCGCCGTGAATCCGAATGACGTGGAGGCCGCGAAGATCAACGCTTGTCGCGCGCTAAAGCTGAGACATCGTCGCTCGTTGGGCTCTTCACGAAATTCGTCGCTAGGTGGCGCTGACAGGCAGTGTGTTGGGGTTCTACGGGGCACTAAATTCTTGCTGTTTGCGTTTATAGATTTATTTTTGTTTTACATTCCGCCAGATATTGTACACAAGCAAAATACGCCACCGATTGATGTGATCAATTGAGCAGCCTCGGAGGTATTGGGGTGTTCAAAGGAGATGCCAAGTGTGGGGTGATTGAACTACAAATGAATATAGCAGCGAGTGAAAAATCATCCACCCCTTGTGGGTCGCGAAAGTTGGTTCTCTTTTTCCGTATACGGTCCTATTTGACACGTTCTCTTCTCTCGGCGGCTGGTGCAATAACTTCAAACGGGATGGCAGCTGGAGTCATATGTCTCTAGCCCAGTCATTCGAAAATTCCTGAGAGTCACAGCACTGAATACCCCTTTCAAATGTTGGCTGTCGAGCCATAAGTGTCTTTCTCGTCCTGAATATACATATAGTATATGTTTTTATTTTTTTCATTTTTAGCCTTTTTTTTTGTTTGGCCATAATTTCGCACTCCGGAGAGCGATGTTTGGTCGAGCCACTGCACGATGAAAAGAAAAACAGGAGACCCACGGGCGGAGTGAAACCTGCTCCAGCATAGAGGTGGAAGACATTGCGGGGCAAAAAAAAAAAGTGTCTTACCTATATTCTACGAATCTACGTGGACGAATCGAGTGAGCGCCTGTGGGTGGGTATCATGCAGTCGTGCATCCAGATCAGGTTTGGAATGTTGCTGAACCAATAGCACTGAACACACGGAACGATTTATGGGCACTCCCAACTGGGGAGAAACAAGCAGCGATGGGGAATTAATAATAACCAATAATAACATCAATAGTGCGGAGTAATGCCAATAAAAGAACTTTAACTCGCACACCTTGGCAACCATGCTGTCGATAGGTAGGTTCTACTTCCCCTTCAAAAGTAGGGCAAAAGCTGCCGCTTTACGATTTGTTGAGCAAAAACACGTCAGGGATCGTCGTGTCTTGGTTATTCCTATCAATCATGGCTACTTGTAGGTAAGACATTTTGATCTTACATTGTATACGGAGTAAATATGCCTGCGGCTTGTAGATTATATTCTAATATGGGAAGAATGCAAACATCATTATGTCGCAATAAGTGGGTAATAATCATGGCATCAGAAATTTTCGTGTGGGCGCATATGATTCGAACAGAAATAGTTATATACACAAGTATATTCCAATGTTAGGTTATGAAGAGAAAAGTGGAACGCGTTTCCACCCGAAAATACCTACTCTTTCTCCCGGTCATCCACAATAAACCCTGGTTGTGCTGCCAGGAAATTATCACTTGGAGGAATGTGCATTCATTGCGTAGTTCTATGGGCCTTTTGGTACATAAACTGTCCCATCCATTATCCGACGGGCAGTTCGCACGAACGATAGTGTTTGAAAATGTAGGAGATTATCTGTAATCCCCGCGTTTTCGGTTTGGACTAGAGTGCTCATAATACCCACCGGGTGGCTAATCTCAAAAGTCGTTTCTTTTGCTGCCTCTCCATTCACGGAACTCACAATGGTGTCAGGAATACGGCTGCAGGCAGTAGTACATATAGCACCTGTTCCAGCCATGCTTTCATGGCACATCCTATCAAGGAATAGCCGAGCTTCTATGTGGCCCCTTTTGGCTGGAGCGACGAAAATTGGTAGAGGTGCAAAAGCAGTGACCTGGTCCCATTCCCGCCAGTCTTTAGTCAAGCCGAGATACTTCCCAACTTTGCCCCTGAGCTCTTGACAAGCATCCACCCACGCTTCATTTGCAGTAAGCTCTGCAGCGCTCTCGTATCCCGTAATCCCAAAGTCTGATGCTTTAGCAAAGACACACCAGTTGGCAACGTCGCAAATGGTAACCTGCACATCTTTTCCGCCGACATTGATCATATCAGTTGTATTACCTGATGGAAACATCCCTTTTGACAAGGTGGCACCAAGAGTCTTATTTTGTGTAAGGTAAGCTGCGCTGTATACGGCCAAAACTAGATAATCAAGCTTACATTTCTGTAATCCATGAGAATGGGCGATCCTGTTCCAGGAACACCTGAGATCGTCTCAGTGCCAGAATGAACAAAAGCCCCGTTCTCATCGATAGGAACATGTGATAGAATGACTTTCTTTGTTCCCGTGTTGTAAATTCGAACTTCTTGGCTTTTTAAATTGGCATCAATCGATATTCCTGGACGATAACTCACGAGACCCTCGTCGATAGCAAAGGGACCCACTGCAGCAGAGATATTACCGCAGTTCCCTTCATATGAGATTGTGTCGTCTTTTGTCCCGACTTGAACAAAGGTATAGTCAATATCAGCATCCTCGCGTGCGGATCTTTTGATGATGGCGATTTTCGAGGTGACCGCCTTTGCTCCACCCATTCCATCAATCTGCAATGGGTCTGGAGATCCCATTACGCGCTTGAGAATCTCGTCTCTCTTAGTTCCAGGACTGGGGAGATCATATTCATGGAAAAAAAGAGCCTTGCTTGTACCGCCACGGTAATAGGCCACTGGCAGTCCACACTGGTTTTGTCCGGGCATATTTGTCAACTAGGTGACGACTGAGAATTAAAATCTTCAAAGCTGTCAAGGAATATAATACGATTACCACAACAATAATAACAAGTCGTTATTTACTAAGATACTAATTGCTTGATATAGATAAACAGTATGACACCAAACGTCGGGCCGTTTCCGGCCTCAGAAGTCCCTGCAACAGCCATAGGAGTCTTCCGCTCCGGCCCGAGCAAACTAAAGGAGCATCAATTATTAATAATATTTGTCACGTAGAGAAACCTTTGAAGGACGAGCGTATAGTTTGCGCCTACAACATGTAGTGGAATTGTTTGTATACAAGCAATATCTATCCTCGAAGTAGATTGGCCAATTTCAACATTTGAAGGGCCAATCGAAAGTAAAACTCAGTCTTCTACCAATGTATGTTTATAACCATTCGTATCCTCCGTATTCTTCACGACAACACCTTCAAGCAGGATTTGGTAATCTTTGCCCGTCACAAAGCCAATGTCGATGCCCTTCTTTCCGCAAATACCTTGAATATTCTCAAAGACATATCTGATACGTTTTGGTACTCCCCAGTTTTCTTCCACCGGCTTCATCTCTGCCTCAACAGAAAATACTTCCATTTGTTCTAGTTGAACTTTTATGTTTATAAGCCTAGGAAAATTTCTCAATGGACATCTAGCAAATTGCGAAGTAGAGACTCTAGCATAGTTAGCTCTTCGAGATCCGTCTTGTGAAACAGATATATTTGATGCTATGAGGCAGTACCTCGTCCAAAGAATCCCCTAGTTCTTGTCCTTTTTTGGAGCAGATTGCGCTCTGAGATGCGCAGATCTTACAACGCCGTAAAGCCAGCTAGACTTCCAAACATATCTGATGGTACTTCTCGACCTTGTCGTTCTTAAACATAAAAGTTTACGTGGCACCCAGGTCATTAAGACGCAGAACCCGCAGGCTAATATTTTTTGTTCCGAGTAAAAAGAGGTCTATGAAATTCATGGCATTGAAAACTTCCAGTGATCAGCTTCACTTCCTATGTTTTGGTGTTGGCACTCGAAATACTTAAGGCTAGCGCAGGCAACCATGTCTTCAAGGAAACTGGAATTTCTCAGGACAATTTCCTGAATTGAGGAGTGGCCAGGTTGGAGCGAGCTACAGCAAATTATTAGGTCGTCAAGTGCTCCTATCAAGTGCAAAGCTCGCATATTAGGAAGTAGAAAAAAGGGGCAGAATACTTCCGGCGTCAATCAGGATTCGTCGTTATCAATGCCATAGATTTTGACTTCCTCAAACTTCTGCATCTTATTTTGCTTGCCGCTATAGTTATAGCCGAGCAGAAGATATCCTCGTCATTGGCACGCAAGCTAGTGTCAAAAGTATCGGAGGTTTTCAATGCTTACCATGCATCCGTAGCTCCACGGTTCAACCAATCTCCCCAATACCCAGCCTTCTCGGGCTGCGCAGATCGGCGATGTATTCTGTCAAAAATGGTCGAAACTGTCTTTCAGTATAGTAGCCTGACCTCCCGAAGCCCGCATCACAGTAGGCTTCTACGACAAGCTTTTGGACAATTTGGTTCCGGCGCCCATAGTCATGAATTGCACGAAAAGAGATACCATAGTACTACGATTGGGACTGTCGAGCCTAGTGCATAAGTACGCCCTCTCCAGAATAAAAGGGTAAACATTACATGATTGGAACTGCGTCTGTTTTGTTCATTATCATAATGGAGGGAAGCAATAAAGAGAAAATGAAATAAATTACTCAGCGACCTCTGGTACGGTGCTGTCATTCGTTGCACCTTTCGTAGCTTCCTATGTTTCGTGGACAATGTTCCTTTTAACCAAAAACACTTCGCTGCTTAAAAAGCCAAAAAAAGGTAGCAGCTGAATTTCTATTAAGAATGATTCAAATATTAGTTCCTATGTTTCCTAACGGGTCACAGATTCTTGTCCTTTGTAGTGGCTACCTGGCTAGCTAGCAAGTCTCGCTATATAACTAGTGAGAGTAATATATTCCACTCCTGCCTATTGAACGCCGAAATAGCGGTCTAGAAACTGCGGCGTTGTCCATCAGCGTAGTGCAGAGTAACCGGTGGTATATCACATGTCGAATACATCTCTATAATACGCAGAGGTTGAAGACAGGCTTATTTCACTAAAGGAGCTCTAGAATGACTTTATATAAGTATAATAACTGACGCGGAAACTTCATATGTACATCCAACTGGACATGATCTCAAAATTGAGCGACACCCACTGCGTGTGGCAGTTCCATATTGTTGGATTATTAAAATAGCATATTAATTTCAACTTATACAGGGAATACTCTTGGATCTTTTTGCATTACTATTAGTTCAGCCTGTAACCTTGTTCTTCTCTTGGAGAGGGTGGGGTGTGCATCATGAAAGGCCCATTGCCACAAGGTTACTTGTCTCAACAACGTAGACTATTTATTTAAGCCTACAAGACGAAGGGTCCCAATTGGGGACATTTTCACTTTAAACCCAGTGAAATTTCAAGGCTGCATTGTGATTTGCTGACGATGGATACAGATTGGTGTAATCCTTGTTACTTGTAAAATATCAAGTCAACTCCAGATGTCAAACCCGCCGATGATGCCGATGCGCAAAAACCCACCGACTGACAAATAATAACTTACAAAATAGCTGTTCTTGAATGAGGGGCAATGACAACAGGTTGATCAACAGCTTTTCTGGAGTGAAAATACGCGTCACCACATAATATCTATTATGAGCTCCTAGAGGCTTATCGACCAATACCAAGTAGCTGAGATTGAAATTGGGGCACGCATGTATCCCTCTGTCGATCATTCGGATCCATTCCAGTTTCTTCTACGCATTGAAATTGCGTAGTATCTATCGGGGGTTTTCATACTAAGAGATTAGGTATTATGAACAATTATAAAAGGCCTCTCTGTCCAAATCTCTCTCTACCTCACGGCCCAGCACAAGTCCGAACCAGAAACATATTCTTAGAACCCAGAACCACCAGAATCCACCATTACTAGAATGACTCCCTCTACTCCAATCCCTGTTGTCCTTTTCGGCAAGACCGAAGATGCTGGTGCTGCAGTGGCCGCGCTCCTGCAACCAGAATACGAAGGTTTGTCCCGAATTACCTTTTGTTCTTTCAGTTTAATTTCTTAATAATGTCTCTTCTCTCTCAATAATGAGAGAGAGAAGCAGTTTAAGTTACTGTTGCGTGTCTGATCATGGCGCTGATGCTGGTTATTTTGAAGTTGTTCACTTCATCACATCGTTCGAAGAGGCACAATCAGTGCTCCCAGCTATCCTGAGCGGCTCCGCGCCTGCCTCACCTCCCAGCAGTGTCGGCACAGGGAACTATACCAATGGTGTCCGTGCCATCATCCTTGGACCGGCATTCACCACTGACCAAGTCGAGATTCTGCGCGCTGCCAGTCCAGCCAGCGCGCCAGTGGCCTGGGTTGTTGGTGGTGCCGGAGGCACAGCAGCCGGGTCGGTCGCCGAAGCTGCACAGAACGCTGTCAGCGCTGTAAAAGGCGCCCTTGCTGGATGGGTAGCCGCTGGTGGTCAACAAGATGGCATCATTAACTACTAAAAATTCGGTTAGGAGTCTACCCTACCCGTGGCCCAGACAGTGTGATCTTCTCTACATGTGGCTGTATACTCCCTCAACCATTTTGGGGGACTAGGGTTGGGGAAGGAGCGGTACCGCACGACGCATCATGTTACCCATCTTATTCACTTCTTATGATTAAAACGAACTAGACTAGATAAGTCCCAAGTTGGGAATGAGACACGAGAGGCTGATACGCATTCTTTTGCAATAGTCACCTAATGTACCTCGAGAACCTTGATCAATTAATTGTCAGATTTGAACACGGGTACAAATAAAACTATCAGCAATAAGACAGAAGCATAGAAAAGGACATCATTCAATGCTGCGTGGTTGGGGTAGATCATTTGAAAATTATTGTAACTTTCCAATTACAGTCCTTGTTCTAGGTAGCTATATTTGTCTATGTGACTAGTTTAATAGACCCTCATATTGTTCGTGTATAGGCCCTTTTGTTCATGTTCACGATAAACTTCATCATAAGATACCTAGATCCCGAGCTGATACGGTAGAGTTTCGCCTAGCGGTAGCAGCATCGTATAGTGCTTGGATATCGGCTTTCCACTGCTTTTCGTCTGGCCTTAAGACTCTGCGGTCATATGTCAAAAGGCCGTTGACTTCTCCTTCAACGTCCGTTGTTTGTGTCCATACGCCGCCACTGCATGAGAATCTCGTGACTTGGTCTTTCAATTCGGAAAGGAGGATGTGGCCTCGGTAATTCCAACTGTCTACGGTCTCATCAATTTCGTAGGTCTGGTTTATTCCATTAATTGCCGCCTGGTTGTTCCACAGACTTATTGAGAGCAGTCAGTAAAGAGGAATCGAATACTGTCATTAATCGAATGCCAAGCTTACTGGTCGATGGAGACATTGTTTCCAATTCCTCCGAATTCACCCTGGAATCCAATCCGAGTAGGGTCGTAAGGACTCGAGTTAATGGAGTAGAATGGCGTACCACACTGGGGATTGGCATAGTGATGGTTGTCCTAAGCAACACATGAGTGCCTGTCTCAGTGTTATTATCGTAAGAAGTACTCACACTGAAATCTCCAGCTCCGTGATCATACCAGCCAGTGGTGGAATCAACGAGCCTTGTTGGATCAAGTGTCTTGACTAGATCAGTCAATGCAAATTCGGGGTATCCTTCGATCAACTGGCCCCAGCCCTCGTTGTAAATAATCTAGATGACAATATTTCATCAGTACCGATGTTGGGCACAGTAAATTTGCGCAAGGATTCACTCACCCAGGTTACAACGCTCGGGTAGCTCTTCAGTTGGTTTACGAGAAGCTCCAGTTGGCGCACAAATTCTTGTTGTTGCGCATCGTCAGGAAGGATAGTCTCTGTAGTACAGTCCGAGGAGGTTTTTGTCTGCAGAGGTCGAAGGGCTGGCATATCTTGGATTACCATTAGACCCAGCTCATCACATGCTCGATAAAACAACGCCGATTCCACTTTAATCTTTGGCTGTCGTCAGCTAAATGATTGTGTATGAGAAAGAACTTGAGAGACATACGTGCTTCCGAAGCATGTTGAAGCCCAGTTTCTTCAATATTTGAATATCGTACACCATCGCTTCGCGATTTGGGGGGGTGTAGATGCCATCCGGCCAAAATCCTTGGTCAAGTGTTCCAAACCAGAAGATGAATTCGCCATTGAGGAGAGGGCGAACTACACCGTCGACTTTTCCCTTACTAACTGTGCGAAAGCCTGTATAACTTTGGATCTTTTCTTTGCCAAGCGTTACGGTAACGTTGTATAAGTTTGGCGAGTCTGGGGACCAGAGCTTGGGTGACGGCACTGTAAAGTGGAATGGTTGATTGGAGAGACCTCGGTGAGAGGCCACAGACTTGCCAGACTCAATATCAATTATGCTCACTTCAACATTCTCCGAGTTTTTCTGTGAAGTGTGAACCGTAGTATTTACTACAAAGTATAGAAATCAGTAGCCGTTCAATGTGAAACCGTAGGCACGCTCGTCATACCAACACCATGCATATCAGCAGCTAGATCAAGCTGAACCACATGGTTGACCGGGGCTGACTCGATCCAAACACTTTGCCAGATACCGCTGCAGGGTGTGTAAAAAATGTGAGACGGGTTCAGTGTCTGCTTCCCAATGGGAATCACATAATCTCCACTGTCAGTTGGGTCATGAACAAACACGAGGCTGCAAATTGAACAGGATTCTTTAGCAAATTCTTTGGACTGGTTCAAGTATTGAGTAGCACCAGGGCACTCACAGTTTGTTTTCCCCCTTTGTGAGATAGTCGGTCACGTCCACGGTGAATTGGAAATAGCCGCCACGGTGGAAACTGGCATTGTGGCCGTTAACGAATACGGTGGCCTCGTAGTCAATTGCTCCGAAGTTGAGTAGGACATTTTCGTTCCACTCCGACGGGACAGTAAATGATGTGGAGAACCATGAATAGAGGGTGTTGTTCCCTTGGATTCCTGCGCCATAATGTGAATGCCGCGCCATCACTCAGGGCGTGGTGTTTGAACATACCAGATAAACCACTTTCCAGACAGGACGGTACCAGGACCTCGTGTGAGAGGGTTGAGTTGAAAGGCGGGTTGTTAAGAGCACTCAAATCAGACGCGCTCTCATACTTCCAAATGCCATTTAAGTTTTTCCATTCGGAGCGCTCGAGCTGTGGTCGAGGATACTCCGGCCACGGATTAGTTCCAGCAGTATAGGTCCACTTTGTCGTCAATGGAGGCTGCTTGACAGCATAACTTGAATTTCCAGAGCCAGCGTTGCTGGCAAAGGCACGCGTAGCCAGCAACAATAAAATATTCGTGTTCAACTTCATTGCTGCAAGCTGCTCAAGCCGAGAGGAAACGGTGATTCAGCGATTGAGTCCTCTCGATGGCGGCCGGCACACGCAATTTATAAGTTATAATTAATTTACAATTTATCGAAGGATACGTTCCACTCCGCGACGAGAAAGCTGAGCTGTGCACATGGCTTGCAGCTCGTTTGCTCCCCCGCACCACTTATTATCCCCGCATTTGGCATGGCTCTGGAGAAGCATATGGCATGAGTCGAGCACTGTCCATCAATTTCCCTCTGGGGACGGCGGGGACACGCATGGTTACATCAGACGGCCCAATTAACTGGGCATGGGATGGTTGTTAGCGGTCGAGCTCTCTGTTCTCTGCTTCTAAGGGCACTGGCCCTTGATGATCGGCATAGCCAGACTCCGGTGTATGCGGGTAAATGTACCGCGAATACTCCGTGCACATGGCGGACACAAGGGGTAGCTTCACGCTTTCAAGACTCCAGATCTACTAATACGCACAACGCAAGGGGGTCGCTATATCTTCTTCGTCTTCCTTGTCGTGGAAATAGAAAAATTTGGAACAAAGGGCGGTGTCAATGTCTCCTCGCAGAGTCTCGGACATTGGACCGATGCGAAAACCAACATTTGCAAAGCTAGCAGCCAATAGAACTTATGCTCCGAGCAGCCAAGCGATCCAGATCCTGCCCGAAATAATATTACACAAATACCACGAAGTAACAACAGTGCCAAGAGTGAGGCAGTGAATCCTTTCGGTCTTTCCGGTGGTACCTGTAATTAGTAATTATGTACGGAGTAACTAGTTAGTTACGGAACACAATGATGATACAATAACCAGCCACTACTCGCGAACGCAAGGGGCGTATTTAAGTTGGTTAAGCTCAATTGGGCAAACAAAGTTCACCTGTACCAGCCATTTTTCGTGCGCCACGGCCAGTTACTGAACCCAATGCCGATAGACCCTGGATTCAGCGGTGAAACGCCGGATTTATCCAAGCCTGTTGTGCCGGCGTTGCTTTGGGGTCTCGACAACCTGCCGGTAGCCGCCGATTGGGCGAGCTTTTGAAAGGCGCTTCTCCTATTCCGTTAACTCTCCCTGCAATTTGTTCTCTCCACATCAGTGGTATCCGTTCAAAACAGAGAAATTTCGGTCGTAATTATTTCTTTTGCGGTTGGCAAACCAGTAACTCACTCATCATTTTTGGAATGGAATATAACTTAAATTAAGTAAACACTGTTTGCAGTAGGGTCAAGGAAAAGGGCAACCTTATTATCGCACAACACAGGTCGGCGGTACATGTGCACGAACCAAGTTAAGGATCAAAATGGACAGACTAGACGTCAACTGGCAGTTATTAAGTCTATCACCGAAACTCTAAAGCTGAATGGATAGGTAGGGGCTGGCTATGGAAAGCTGATTACAATGGATACTCGTTGTCCTAAAACTACTAACAGTACCCACGGATACAGACGATTTCCATCACCACCATCAAGACTGACTGCAAGGTGTCCATAAAGCAACCTTATAAACCGTGCCTTGACAATTCAGAATTACGCGACCCTCTTATCATCAGTCGCCTCATCGGTGACTGTGCTGATTTCATTTCCCACCGAAAGGTCGAGTTGATTCTTATTTGCGAGAACCTCCTCAGTGTCCAAATCGTCGCGTGGTCGTACCTTGTCTAAATGGTACAGTGGCTCGAGAACAGCATTGCGGCGAAGGAAAATCCAGCGGTTGATGAAGTAAGGCAACGCCTTGGTAATTTGGTACCGCATGTGGGTGCGAGTAGGCACGGCGAAAATGTAGTCTAGCTCTTCCAGAGTGCGCTGCTTGGTTTCAGGAACCCAAAGGAAGATCATGATCAAAGCAAGAACATTTGTTCCAGCATAAAAGCCAAAGACGCCCTTGTAGAAAAGAAGGAGAGTTTAGTTCGTCTCGTGGAGGTTTGCTTCAATGAAAGGGTCGAGGAACTTACGACAGTCTGCATAGTATTCAGCATCAGAGGTAGGAAAATGGAGAGAACAGCAGCCCAGAAGAGACATGTGGCAACTGCCCAACCCATTCCAAGCTCACGATGTGACAAGGGGAATACTTCAGCCGAGTAGGCAAATGGAACCGGCCCTTCTCCGGGGGAGTAGAAAATAGCGAAGACGTAGACAAACATTGCCACGAGAGCCAGATGGGCTTTCAGCTTGTTGCTAATCAACGAACAGAGCCCGGCAGTCAAGAGGGACCACGCCATGTTGGGGAAAGTAAAGAGGAGCAAGGTCCTTCGTCCATACGTATCGATTGTCCAAATGGCGGGGAAGGCAAACAGAAAGTTGATCAACCCAAAGCCCCACGAAGCCCACAAGGCCTGGAAATTATTGAAGCCCGAGTTGGCAAAGATAGTCGAGGAGTAAAATGCGATGATGTTGATTCCGCACATCTGCTGGGCAATCATGACGGTGAACGAGGCAAGGGTAGCACGTCGAACGCGAGGAATGGTGAACAGTTGACCGAACCGAGTGAAGTAATTGTTTTTTCCAATCACTTCGGATTCCAATTCGAGCTGGCTGTGGATGGAATAGAGATCTCGAGCTGCCTGGATGGGGTCCAACCGAAGTCGCAGGAGAGACTGCATCGCCTGAGGGTATTTGTTCTTCTCTGGAAGGTCAAGTCAGTATCAATAACGAGCATATCTAGATGTAGGACAAGACGACGTACTCATCAGCCAACGGGGGGATTCGGGACAAAAGTAAACACCAAGAAGTAGGGGAATAGCGGGGATCATAGCAGAGCCAAGCTGAAGCCTCCATGCAATCTTGCCGACATGAGCGACGACCAAGTTAGCCGTGTAGCCTAGAAAGATGCCAAAGGCTGTCCACAGCTGCCACGACATGACTAAAGCGCCTCGAATGGTGGCTGGCGAGTTTTCGGCGGCAAAAATGGGGATTGTCGAGGCTTTGGTACCCATGCCAATTCCCAAAAGAATACGGCAAGCAAAGAGCTGCCCCCATGACTGGGTAAAGGCAGAACCAATCACAGGGAGAAGACAGAAGATGGCCGAGATGAAGATGGTGCCACGACGGCCCAGGTAGTTGTTCAGTGGATCGGATATCCAGCAACCGATAAAGGCCGTCCCAAGGTACGGCGCGGAGTTGACCAGACCAACTAGGAGCTGGTCGCGGTCACTTTTTCCGCCGATACCAAAGACGTCGGGAAAGCTCAGGTTTGCACCATTTGAACCGGTTTGATCCCAGCCCTGGACAGCGGCACCGATTGAACATAGGATAATGGTAAAGTACAGCATTCCCGGGTGGCTCCATTTGTTGGTGACCTCTCGGCGCAGGGCATTGAGTTCGGCATCAGTCAAGGCAAACTCCCCGGAAATGGCCTCGTAGCTGGCCGGGTCTTGAGCCACCAGGGCTCCCTTCTTCAGCAGATGGGTGTGTTCGGTCAGGTTCTTTTCCACGGCGAATTTGTCGACGTTGGACAAGAGCACAGAGCGGGGAATGTGTGCAAGAGGGTTCTCGATTCTGCATCTTGTCAGTACAGTACAGTACACACAGACGGACAGCAAGCCAGAGGCGGCTAAACCCAGGAAGATGCACTCACTGTGCGGTGACGTTTGCGTTGAGATTGACGTGCTGCACCTCGTAGCCCTTTTCGTTTTCGTCAGGCACCTTTCTAGGCAGATGGGTCAGTAAACTATAGTTTCATACCGAGGCGCGAGGGAAGCTCATACCGCTCAAGCGGGCTCACGTCGACTTCAGATTGCGCCATCTTGCAGCTGACGAGTTGGTAAAAGATGAACAAGGATGAGGAGAACCACAAGGGAAAAAAGTTTGCAAAGGCAATGGCGACTCGGCTTGGGTTTTAAAGGGGCGGCCACCGCGTTTTCTCCGGATTCGACCCCGGGCTGGCCGCATATCCCCAGGATCCACAAGTGGTCAAGCTTTGGGGTGTTTTCCGCCGGAGGGTTACAAGGGCTAACGCAAATTGCCCCCCGGTTTGCATGTTTGGTACCATTCAGCTCGCTTCTAGAACCAATACCCATTGGCGCAGACGAGGATAACTATAGACTACTTTAGCCTAGTACGAGAGTCTGCCATAGAGCGCCTGTGGTGGCGTCCGGGCTAATCATCGGGCGCCGACGCCCAAAGCGGCGTGCTCAGGCTCCTGCGGCCAATGGAGGTAGGCGAAACTATGGATTTTGATTATTCTTTTTGCGCCAGGGTACGAGGTGAGCGTGCTGAGAGCCTGAGACCGGACTAGAGTACGCCGCCATGCAGGATAGCGCGGATTTGTTACCTGGCCCTGTGGAAATAGGTTGGGCGGTCCGGCAGGCTCTTTGTTTGGCGTCGTTCTTATTCATGTCTCTTAAATAATAGGCGCTGGTTTTCATTGTTCACCAGCACAAGTGAGCGACAGTCAACGGGCGAGACCACAGCCTCGGTACAGAGTACTCTTTACTAGTGGCGTGTGGGCCCCGCAAACCATGTGTTTGTCACCCTGAGGCGAAGGATGACAGCGCCTGTGCGACAGGCTCGAAGGATTCTTCTCCTTGTGGTGATTGAACAATCATACCGCGAGTATGATGGCGGCGGTAACACAGATCTCAGATCCGTCACATGGACGGGATCATTGACGGCTATTGCTAGTATTGAGTATTTATTGCTAGTATTGCTAGCATTACCGTCTTATTCCATGAATGAACCCATGTCGCCCGATCCTTTTTGGGATGTGAGCGGCTGAGACAGGAGAGGCAGCCGTGTCCGCATGCAGAAGCGATCAATAAGAAGCAAGACTATATTGTACGACGTATGGAGAACGGAGTACTCCGTGTTATTGACAATAGTAATAATAATATACAGAGTACGGATATATTACAGAGTAATTAGCGGACAGAAAACGCGGGAACAAGGCTGGAGAACAGTCTCGTGACTACCAAATTAGTCCGAGTTGGTCCTAGTCAGTCCGAGCTAGTCCGAGTTCGTCCCGACTACCCCGGCCGGCCGGGCTTGGCGAGACTCAGCGACCAGTCAGAGAGACACATGTGACCCGTCACGTGTGGGCGTCGTTTGCTGTCTTCCGTGTTTGCCTGGTTTGCTTGCCTCGTGCGTATTTCATTTACAGTATTACCAGACTATGGCTCGGGTCATTGGCTTCGCTCAAAGGACGCGATCCTCCAGGCTGCAGATTTAATTATGAGGTTGTTCTGGAAGGAATGCCCAAGTCATATCTAAAACAGCACGAGTCAGTGTATGTGCACGAAGCAAAGCCCAGATTTGCTTGTGGAGGAAACTATGTAACATATTTTGTAGGAGTCCGCACATGTGGCATTATAATAACTCGTGTGTAAGTTTTCCCCATGCCTGGATTGCCGGCAAAATATGAGTAATGTGTACATTGATATACAGTGGGTGTACCGTCGGTATAAACATCAAACATGGAGTAGGAGTGACCCTTCAATACTTCTTCGAACCCCCCAATCTATGTCCATACCCATGAGGAATAATACATATCAATCGCTAAAAGAAGTTGGAGGATAGAAAGAAACCCCAACTGTCAAAGAAACATTAAAATTCGGAAATTCGATACCTTTGACTAATTCCTAATTCCGTGGCCGGTGAGCAACCACCATCCCACAGAATGCAACGATCCGGTAGACCGTCCCGATGAGAAAGAGAATGACCATGTTGCGCCACAGCCAGTCCAGATGGTATCCGGTTAACACCGCCGCCAGGTCAACATCGTAAAGATAGCTAAACGGCGCCACAAGACGCCCAAAGTAAAGCTCGGCCAGCCACACCCCCGGAGAGGCTCGCCACAGCCACTCAAAGTGCCATTTCTTCACCTTGGCCAACGGTGGGGCCGCTCCAGACAGAATCCCAACGATCAGACTGACCATGGTTGCAAACAGGGGGGCGTCCTCACGCCGGCTGAGCGTGCTGACAATGCTGGCGAGTCCGTAGATGCAGTAGAAATAGAGCAGATTGGCTAAGAATGCTACACCCCAGTCGATCACTGGCACTGACAACAATAACAACGGCGTCGAAAAGTGCAAGCAGCCCAGCACCATCCGCGGCACAAGCGAAAACACCTTGGCCAGAAAGTACGCAACTCGGGAATGTCCAGCCTCGGCTTCCCGTCGCTGTAGCAGCATTTCCTCCGAGAACGACTTGACCCCGGGAGCTGCGGCGACGAGGCCAATGGCAATAGCGATCAGGAGCGCGAGTTCGGGTGCCGACTCAAGATCCGTCGCTGGTGACAAAATGCTATACGGCTCAAGGAACGTGCCCGTGAACAGAATGCCCTTCTTGGAGTTTTCTGCTAGGCCAAGTAAAAACCCGGCCAACGCGGCCAGCCCCATTTCAGCCCAGTATGCCCACCAGCCACGATATTGTTGAAGCATCGCACGTGTGAAGCAGAGCCACACCTGTTTTATTAGCGGTGCGCCACGATTCTTCAGCGCACTCTGCATCGCAGTGTTCCCCAGCGCAGTTAGCGTGTGTCGATCACTGTTTGCCGTGTTCGACTGTCGGCAGTAATGGGCCCAGTGCTCGATTAAGGCTTCTTTGGAGATGTCACCACTCCGCTTGTAGTCTCTCCCATTGCCCGTGATAATATCAGTCACCACATCGCCTTGGTTGGTATAATCGGGGAAATGAAATCCCACTCTTTCGAAATACCGCTTTGCGTCGAGCTGGCGACCCTCATAGATAGTCTGGCCATTGCCGAGCAAAATGAGATTGTCAAACAATTCAAAGATCTCCGAGCGAGGCTGATGGATGATGGCGATCACCGAAATACCCAGCCGAGCAAGTGCCTTGAGCGTTCTCATAATAGACGAGGCCGATGTCGCATCCAACCCGCTCGTGGGCTCGTCCAAAAAGATGGCCATCGGTGCGGCCGCCAGTTCCATACCAATACTCACTCGTTTCCGCTGACCTCCACTAATAACCGGCTTTGCTACA
This sequence comes from Talaromyces sp. DC2, assembly GCA_039119965.1. Classification (NCBI taxonomy): domain Eukaryota; kingdom Fungi; phylum Ascomycota; class Eurotiomycetes; order Eurotiales; family Trichocomaceae; genus Talaromyces; species Talaromyces sp. DC2. The sequence continues at coordinate 207,180 of JBCLNQ010000099.1, forward strand.
CTTCCGACCAAGGAGTCTCGCACATGAGACAGCTCCAAGCAGTCCACGACAGACTCGGCATGGGCCCTTATATCAGCGTCCTTCCAAGTGCGTGGGAGTCGCACGCGGGCAGAGTGCACAATGTTTTCGTAAACTGTCAGTTCAGGCAGCACGACGTCGTCTTGTGGTACATAGCCTATAACCTTCTTGTACCGCTCCAACCTTCCGGGGCTGTTGTTGACCGCCACCACCCCGTCGGTGTTGTTGATCTTGCCCATAAGCACATTGACAAAAGTTGACTTGCCGGCACCAGAGCCACCCATTACTGCCACGAGAGTGCCACGGTCGATCGAACCAGTCACATTTTGCAGCACAGGCTTTGAACTCTTCTTTGGCTGAAACCTCAGCTCGGAATAGCTAAAGGACAAGCCAAAGTCTGTGGCATCCGTTGCTCGGCGCATCGACTCGACAAACGATACCACCTGCGGAGGTAACTGAGACTGGGATAAACGTTCGTTGCTTTGAGCTTGGTCCATAGATAAGGCAACTTCCAACCCGCTGAATGTGTCTGCACGGTGTGGAATATATGTGGCATTCATGGAGAGCATTTCATGGTCAAGACCATCATCGTTTTCGTCAGAAAGAGCCTTGTAGCCCGTGATCTTTGCAGTCATGCCACCCATTCCCCGAGTCTTCAGTGTTCCAAGACGATCCTTTTTGCTTTCGTTGATACGCTGGCGAAATCGCCAGAACAGGTAGCCGGCCATCAAAAGAGTGTCGATGATAATTAATAATATGAGCGGAACGAGGTAAACTTGGTATGATGAACCTTCAGGGCGGTGACTCCCAGAAGCACACGGCGTAGGAGTCGATGCACCGGGCTGACAGTACGAACCAGACGGGCAGCGAACCGTACTCGTTCCATTTTCACGTAGCGGGCAATAGTTGCCGGCTTGACAAATGACGGGTTCGAAAGGGCCCATTCCGATGTTTTTGCCCTGGAAGGTGCACGTTTTGGAAGACAATCTTGTCATCTGGCAGCTGTCTAGTGGTGGACAGTATTGGGGCAGTGAGTTGGCAGTGTTGTTGGCACCTGAACGGATTTAGTCGCGAAACTCGTTTTTACATTCCAGAAAAAAGCGTACATAGAAAACCTTCTCTACACCCATATAACATCCAGTCTGTGATATTCTGCAGTTGAACTGGAATTGCACCTGGTCTCCAACATGGCGCTGCGTCAATTGCATCCTGGTCGTCCGCAAGCTCTTGGGCAGCGCGATAAAAAGCGGTGGAAAAAGTCGTTTGGTTTTTGCCCGTGCAGGCGCGATCATACGGGCTTAGACTATCTCCGGTTGACGACTGCTGGAAAGAACCAGACTCCCATATCAAGGTTTGATCGATACGTGGTCCGTTGGATCCGTCCTCGATTGGACCGTTAATGTCGGTGCCACCATGAATCGTATGGAACCATTTCCCGGTCTTGGTAGTATAGACATTCTGTGTCTGGTTACCAATACAGTGCCAGAGAGCAGTTGCTGAATTTTGTGCCGGTGCCTTTTGCAACGCACACAAACAGGCGCCGGTGTCAAGAAAACTCGGTCCCTGGGGCTTTTCCTGCGGGTAGTAGGGGTCTTGAGGCAGAGTTGATGCTGACAGGCCGTACGCTGCGACACTCATCGCCAATTGACACCGTTCAGCTCGGTCACTGGCAGAATATTTTTTCTACAAGGGAAGGATAATGATCTCCGCCCCTTGGACGTCCATGTTAATATTTATTTGATATTAGCAGATCATAAATAACTATTAATAGTACTGCTGCCGCTCTTTCCGTGGATCTATTTTCGCCGTACTTTTCAGCTCTACGTTTAGCTCGCATTTGGCTGCGCACTAGCATAGAACGTTATTCTCCATCCAGACAAAACGAGCTCTTTGTGGATCCGATACATGCCACTCAAGGCCAGTGAACACTGCAGCTGTTATCCTATGGGACAGTGGGATTTTAGCGGCCTCGATTCCTGGCTTCAGTGTTTTACGCAGCACTGCCTATTATTTCGCACTGCCCTGCCACGAGTTTAAAGTATTACACGGCATAGTGCAATAAGAAAAAATAAGAAAAAAAAATGGTGTCAACTACTCCGTATGCTTAATGCTTATATGCCGATAAGTAGGGATTATTGCTAATCATAACATTATTACCATTTGTCATCCATTCTGGCCAAACTGCAGCACTGTATGAACTGTATGAACTATTGTAAATCATGATAGAACACTTTGTGTAGCTCACTAGCAGCGATGCACGTATCGAACACTTCCAGAAGAAAGAGAGCCATTGAGATTGTGGGGTTGTAAAAAAATTTTTTTTCTTATGCTTTGGAAAAGAGCCGATACCCGACCGACCGACAAGGTTACATGAACAAGTTGAAACAAAAAATTGAACATTGAACCCATATCTATTGTTATTTTATGTTGGCCTAACTAATTCTGCCAAGCTCATAATTAATAATACGTAGTATTAAAATTATAATCAAACCCACAGGCAGAAAAATGTTGCCCCCGGGCTGCGGATCGCGCTTAGGAACTCGGCTGCAAACAATAAGAAAAGGGGGGGCCTTATCACTACCTGGATAGCCTGGTGGTGTTTGCATACTTGCATATGATGGGTAGAACATTATCATATGAATTGGGATTCATTGATCAATTCTCTTGTGTTTTCTTTCCGACCACCTGGTGTCTTATCTAGCCCTTGGATACATGTGTAAAACATCCATCGATAGTATGGACCTAGAAAAATTGCAGCTGTGCTAACAAGAAACCCTTCGATGGTGATTGCTTCGGTGTCGATATATAGCCAACTGAAGCCGCCCATTATATTTACTCGCTACTAGCATCTGTAAATTACATGTCCTCAAACAACAGCACATCATTGAAAACACAATACAGCAAATGCCAAACACACTGGAGTTAGCGGGGAGGGGGGGAGGGGGTGTGTTTGGCTTGTACTCCGTACGCTATACAATCGGCGGCTTCGATGATATGTCGGATTTTTATCCTAACTCCGGGACGATGCATGTGCTGATAAGCCTTTTCCCACTCTAGATCCGCTAAGATGCCCACGAGACGAGTCGACTAGATGTACTGCCTACCCCTGACGTTGATTCTGTGATGTACTTATATGTGAAGAAAACATTATCGATGCCAAAGCAGAAGCCAATATTAGACAGCTACCAGTTCCAAAGGTTGTTGACACTTTCCGATCAATTAGCATCTGGAAGCCGATTCTGTATACATGCATTGGCAATATAAAGGCCCGGCTGTTAGATGCATGGATTGTTTATCAATAGGAGAGCTATGAAAAATGAAAATTGAGGCACCAACATAGCCGATACATAAACATGAGCAATTCATAACTCCGTGTCGAGGCAGTTTGAAGAATGTGCTTTCCCAGGCGGTCAAGTCCCCGCAACTTTATCGCAGCTCGAGACGGACACTGCGGGGGTTCAGCACAGGTAACGATAAAGAGTCTTATCCCATATGGCATCGCAGACTTAGTAAATGTCATAGATCACACCAAATCGTCTTCACAAAAGATTCCCCTAGCCTGCCAACGATCGCGTTATTCACTCACAGAGATCAACACAGAAATGGAGGCTTTCAACCTCCCTTTGAGCATGAAAGCTCTGCGTAAGTCTCAAGCTATCTCTAGTTGGCTTATATTGCATGACGAAGGCCGACTCTAACTGACTAATGAAAATAACCGGTAGGATACTCTGAACCTAAAAGGTTCAGCGTAGCCGATCTACCTCTACCTCAAGTCCGCGACCATGATATATTAGTTTGTGTTGCCATTCCACATTGTTTGTTTCTATGTTTGACATTTTAGTATAGGTTCGCGTAAAGGCTTGCGGTGTCTGTGGAACCGACGTTCATATACATGAGGGGGGTTTTGGTGCTCAGGTAAGCTAAGGAGACTTGCAGTATTCTGATTCATACTCAAGGGCACTACAGTTTCCACTCGTTCCAGGACATGAGACTGTTGGAGAAATTGCCGCATTTGGCGCCAGTGTCAAGGGATTTAAAGTGGGAGAACGAGTGGTGGCCGATAATTCGGAACTTTGTGGCCAATGCTTCTACTGCCACCGAGGCGAGGTGCTCTTTTGTGAAAACTTCATTGCTCACGGCGTCATGGTAGATGGGGGTTTTGCTGAATACGCAGTATACCCGTCACATAGAATATTTCGGATCAATAATCTTTCTAATGCCGACGCGACACTGCTCGAGCCGGCGGCATGCGCAGCACATGGTTTAGACAAAATTGCTCCCAAGCCAGGCTCTAGGATTCTTTTGTTCGGAGCTGGTCCCACGGGTTTGATTCTAGCGCAACTTCTGCGTCAGAATGGAGGATGCTACGTCGCGATAGTAGCGCCGATGGGACTGAAGGTCGACGTGGCAAAGTCCCTTCACGCAGCTGATGAGTATATTGAGCTTCCACGAGGCGCGGAAGCTTCGAAGGTAGAGCTTGAAAATGTCCAAAAACGCAACCCTTACGGGTTTGATATCGTTGTCGAAGCGACTGGAAGCGCGCAAGTTCTCCAAGATTCTATTAATTTTGTTCGACGAGGGGGAAAGCTGCTCGTATACGGAGTCTACAACGACAATGACATGGTTTCTTTTCCTCCAAACAAAATCTTCAAGGATGAAATCCACATTCTCGGCTCATTTAGTCAGACTTATAAGTTTCCCACCGCAATTGAATATCTCGGTAAGAATGCCAGATTTACGGGAGATGTTGTTCGTGGCTAACCTCCAGAAGATTCAGGCAGGATCAACATCAAAGGAATCGTAAATAAGACATTCGGGGTACATGAGTGGCAGCAGTGCCTCGAATCAATGCAGAACAAATCCGTGATCAAGGCTGCTATCGTCTTCTCCTGAGCTTCAGTATTAATGCAACGGAAGGGAGAGATGCGGCTAAGACGTGCAGTTTGGTTTTTGGATAGGGCAAGAACTGAAAAAGTAAAATTTGACAGCAATTTAGTCCACCACGTGAAAGATTGCATGTGTACAATGGAACATAAAACAGTATCCACTAGGCTCGTCTCCCTGTCAACTGGCCAACCACGGACATGTCAACCTAGTAGGGTGCTTACTAACCCACTCGGTTCCTAATTGGCTCCGAGGCAGCAACCCCTTATTAGGAACGTAGATTGCTGATCCTCCTGAATCGATGGGGATTAGTCGACAGGATCAGACTACTGAGGAAACCCCTATATAAATTGATAAATTCCTTTGTAATTTAGAATAACATGCCCATCCTAATCATCAATTTGCCACATATTTTGAACCTCAAGTGTGCCATTTTTGCCGGATTATTAAGCAGTGCCAAGATCCCCCAATTCGACAAAGAACCTTTACAACCCCTGAAGCTACCCTTAGAAGAGGGTAGCGAATAACTATTCTATGAATCAGACCCTACGTTCCTATTAAAGATCAATATAATCACGCTTTGCCAATCCTATCCTCACATTTTCCGGCACCGGTCTTGGCCGGCAGCTTCATATGCTGACCGTTTGGAAGCTTCAAATTATTATGCAGGTGGATACTTTTGAAATGGAAATTATTGTGTTTTGAGATCCTTGTGTGAGCTTTCTTTCTATTGGTTTATATGAGCATCGAGATCCTTCCCGTATCGGTTGAGATAACAGTCCTAAGCGCACCGCTTTGCAATTCACACTCTCCCACTACAACTGGGTTCATCTCTTCCACCACAATACTTAGGTATTTTAGTTAAAGCGACACAGGCACGGTATACTGATTGTGGTTTGTCGACATGCGAAATTTCCCTATATGACTACTCCATACTTCTTATATTTCAACCATTGTATATCCATACCCTATATAGTTCAAATATGTAAACTCTCTATGTCAGCAACAGGCGAATGGGCTGGAGGTCTTACAGACTGACACATGACACCAAAGACTTGTTTGCCAAATTTTCGAAATGCTTCTGTCATGCCTCCCACGCTGATAAGCCTTTTCTCCATCTCGCTCAACTGAAAGGTCCAATTGCGCCCGCCACAAGTTACAGTGTTTGTACCCAGATCGATTGATATTTGTTCTCCCTGGCTGGCAGTCTCGAAGAATGACTTATCCTTGATAACGATTCCTAAGAGCCCAATGTTCGGCTGATTCCTTGAGTAAATAAACGAGAATGATTCCGCTATTACACACTTGGCTCCGGCGCCGAGCAAGGCATTGACTGCTACATCGCGCGACGATCCGCATCCAAAGGCGCGGCCTGCAACGACTACGTCGTGTCCATCACGAACTAGCTGTCGAAATTCCGGCATGAAAAATTCCATGCAGTGAGATCCAAGCTCTTCGTCTGTCTTGGATGACGCAAGGAATTTGGAAGGAATGATCTTTACACAGTCAACTGGCGTGTCCATTTTCAGAAAGACCGAAATAAAGGGAACAAGCGTACCGCGTCAGTGTCAACAAAGTCGCCGAGCCTAAGGATTTTGCTTTGAATTACTGTTGATAAAACCTTGCCTACGACGAAGGCGTCGTCACTCGTATCCGTTTCAGCATTAGGAATGTCCCCATGTGCAGTATTTGAAGTATCTCCATCTGTACCATACGGCTCTGAAAGCAGCAGTGTACTTGTGTACGTTTCAGGTTTTCCCGAAACCGGAGGTATCTGCTCCGATGGCTCAAAGCCAAGATAATCCTTCAGTCTTTCTCGGTCAATCATGTCCAGTAGCTCGCGCGGATTGGCCATCTGCATGGAGAAAGAAGAGGCAGCCACCGTTGCCGCTGAGGCTAAATTCGCAATGGAACCTATATCCTGGTATTACCATCAAGTTTTTACTTTGTGAAGCTGATTAACGTCACAAGACAAAATAATAACTTACCAGGTCCCATTCTATTCTTAAAATTCCGATTCTGCGAGGACAACCACTTCTCGCCTGCCGCTGCCTGGTCCGCACCCTGGCCAACACACATGCTACAACCAGGCACACCGACTTTAAAGCCACATTGTTTGTATGTTTCAATCAATCCGAGTCTTTCCAATTTGTGTCTGATTGGTTTTGAACCTGGTACAACAATCCGCCGGCCATATTCGACTGGCTTCAAACCCTTCTTTAACCCGGTTTCAAGAACCAAACCGGCCATAATCAGATCTTCTTCTGTCGTTGTGCAAGCGCCAATAAAACAGCCGTCGAGGGCCGTCCCCGCAACCTCGCCCACTGGGACCACATTGTCTGGCGATGGGTAGATGGCAACGCCGGACTCGACTTTGGAAAGATCAATTTCGAAACTTTGTGCATATGTTGCGTCCTCATCAGGTTGAAAATATATAGCATTATTCTTGTACTTTTTAATGCGTCTTCGATTTACGAAATCAAGCGTGTGGTCATCCGCGGCAAAAATCCCGCTGACAGCGCCGAACTCCTATTGTGGCACAAGTAAACAATTTATTCTCAAAATAAAACCAAGCTTAGGAACCCGCGAATTGAGAGAGTATAATAACTAACCGTGCACATGTTAGCAATAGCAAACCGCGCGTCACACGACAATGCTGCCAACCCCGGGCCCGAGAACTCGACGACCCTATCGGCAGCTATTGTGTTTCGCTTGAAGACCTTCAAGATATATAGTATGGTATCCTTACCGCCCACACCGAACGGTGGCTCATTGATCAATCGAAGATGAACCGTTTCCGGCACAGTGAACCATGTCTGTCCTGTCACCAACGGCATTATAACGTCTGTTGCTCCCATTCCTACTGCGAGGCAACTGACTGAGCCCGCAGAGCAAGTATGAGAATCTGCACCAATTACTAACATACCTGGCTGTGCTCGTTCGCGGACGAATTCGGTGTGGAGGATTGTGTACTGGGAAGGAAATAAGTGCTTTTTTCAATACAATATCGTAGAGTGTGGAGGAAGGGCTTAGTACGTTGAAGCCTTGGAAGTCGGTCATTTTAAACTCTTTCTTTGCCCTTTCACTTGCATCCATCAGAGCCTTGACTTGAGGAATGTGATACAATTCCGGTTCAACACGATGATCTCCTGCAAGCCAGAAGCGATCATTACGAAAAATTCCCGGCTTTCCAACGGCGTCGTAGACACCCTCCATGCCCTAGTTACTCAATTTCAGTCATTTCACCATTACAACCTCAACGCATCAAGTCAAGGGACGATATCGCTACAAACCTTCCAGGCCAGTTCCGACGCAATCACCCAGTCAACATCGACCTGTATGATATCTCCGGGGCGCACGAATCCTTTACGCGAGACATCATGCATAGCTAGTATCTTTTCCGCCATAGTCATTCCTCGTCTTTCCTTTGGACGGTAACTTTGTACAGCAGGACCGGAGCGGGCTCGAGCTGCAGATTTGACTGCTTCAAGGTACGCCGAGCATAGAAACACGATTTCTCCTTCTTTCTCAACAGATAATTTGGCAGTATCTTGGTCAAAACCATACCCTCCGAAATCGGGATGTGAGGTACATCTATGAACGACTTCAGCATAAGCGTCCGCGAGGCTGTCGAGCTGTCCTGCCCCTTGGGTGCGTAGGTTCGCGGCTACATAGCTCAGAAAGCCGACTAAGTTGGCATGATTGGGTTCAGTCAGCGATGTAATAGGGAAGATGAATCTCAATTGCCCAGTATCTTCAAGCAGTGAAAGGCACTTCTTTTCCGATAGTGATAGAGCCTCGCGGGATATGCCCAGGCTAAGCGTGTGCATCTTGTTATTTCCCATGACTTCGTCTTCTTGAGTTCTTGATCTGGTGATACTGACTATGATTCATGTCTAAGCGTCCCCGGGCCCTATTAAACCAGATCTTCACATCTGAATCGTAGACCTCTTTGTTTTGCTGCCGGTTGCGGGCCGCCAGTAGTAACGGCCCGGTGCGGCAGTGAAATGCCGGTGGGCTGCCGATGTACCCCAGAGTACCCGTGTCATTGAGAGATCGACACTTCAAGCTAACAAATCGGGCCTTTCAAATCGGAAGTAACACCCATAGATGGTGAGGGACTCCGGAACCGGCAAAGTAACTAGCCCAAGCAAAATAAACCGTCCAAGGTCAATTGTTTTTAAAAGGCATTCCCTTCACACCATAAACTGAAGTTATAAAAGCTATACAAAAGATATCAGACAAGAATTACAAAATTGACCATGTCGCAAAGCATTCAGAAGCTCCGTCAACTCCTTGCCGATCCAGACAAGACCATAGTCGGACCAGGTGTTTATGATGGCCTAACTGCCCGCATAGCCCTTGCCACCAAATTCGACACCATATATATGACCGGTGCCGGCACAAGCATGTCAAGACTAGGCCTGGCAGACCTGGGTCTCGCGACTCAGACAGAAATGAAAGAAAACGCTGAAATGATTGCCAATCTCGACCCTTCCGTACCCGTAATTGCCGACGCTGACACCGGTTACGGTGGTTCAGCCAATGTTGGACGAACAGTGGCCAAATACATTTCTGCTGGTGTCGCGGGATTTCATCTGGAGGACCAGGTAGTGAACAAACGATGCGGACATCTTGCGGGAAAACAGATCGTATCTAGAGACGAATATTATTCGCGAATCAGGGCCGCGGTGAATATGCGTCGGCAATTGGGGTCGGATATTGTGATCATTGCGCGGACTGACGCACTGCAGTCACTCGGCTTTAATGAGGCACTAGATCGGCTTAAAGAGGCTGTGGCTATAGGCGCTGATGTAGCCTTTATGGAAGCTATACAGACTCGCGAGCAAGCGGTACATGTTTGTAACGCATTCAAAGAAACTGGAACGCCGGTTATGTATGGTATGGTACAAGGTTCAAAGTCGCCGCATTTCACAGTCCAGGAGGCAAAGGATATTGGCATTAAGATCATGATCTACGCCGCCGTTTGCTTGATTCCTGTTTATATCGGAGTCTCTAAAGCGTTGAAAAAGTTAAAGGAAGATGGAGACACCGAGAGCTATGGCTCTGAAATAGCCCCCCACGACTTGTTTAATGCTTGTGGGATGAAGGAGTTGATGGAATTCGATCGTCAGGCGGCTATGGGCCATGCCTCATGAAAGACCAATGAGGTTTGTCCTAGTTGGGGGCTTTTCACATGTCAATCTGAATATATATCTTAGAATAAGCGGTAAAACCATATGAATGTCTACAGTCCCCAATATTGCATATTTTGATCAAACTCGCCCAGGGAATTCCAATCTGGGTTTAGCATTTCTTCCCATCCACCACCCATAAAATCGTCAAATATACACATGGGTAGGCTTGGGTCACTCACTTCTTCTGACCCTATCGACCCCTGCTGCAACGTCGAAAATGGCAAAGGTTGATAGCTGGAAGTCCAGGCGGGTGGATTCTGTTGCTGCTGCGGTTCATCGCGAGTAGTACTGTTGCCACAACTGACTTCTCGAGAGGGATCTTTATAGGCGTTTTCGTACCCTCGCCAAATTTGTAAACAGTCAAACACTATACTCGCTCCCATACGACTTTTTACTTTGACGGTTGGTTCAAGGCTGCAGAGCTCCACGTCATTGTCACCACCACGCCATAAAACCTTTAGCAGGTCTGCCATGCGCATCGGAAAATCTCTGTCATTGCTTTGGACTGAGCAACGTCGAATAGCGAAGCAGGCAGAGTTATATAATACTTGACCTGCGTTGCGATCTGGTTGTTGACCTGTTACCGTGGCGGCAGTAGCATATGTAGAATGGAGAACACGAAAAATAACCAGAGCAGCGAGGAAAATAAAGCGTCCAATGACTGCTGGAGAGTATAATAACTCTTCATGCGCCGAGTCATGCGAAATAGCTGTCGTGATTAACTTGATCGCCGTCTCATAAGCGCGGAGAACGCCATCTTTCCTCTGCCTCCTCCGCTGCGACATGTCCTGCATGAAGTACAGACATTGGAACAGCAGTGTTGCTCCTGAAAGACGAATGGAGTTAGTGAAGGATAGTCTCTTTTCAAGGCTTTGATGTAATGAATAGAAGTTGTTTTCTATGGACTCCAGTTTCGAGTAGGTATCCGCAGGCGTAGAGGTTGAAGATGGCTCTCTCAAGCTAAGTAGCACTTGGGTTGCCCTGAAACTGCATTCTTGGATTAGGAGATTGTATTTTAATTGCGGAGGAATGTCCAATGCCATGTCCTCTTTACGTGCCTGAGAGAAGTTGTATTCTCCAGGTGGCGTGAGAGGTGGAAGACCTAAATTTATAGAACCGCTTTGAAAGTTAGCGAGACCGGAAATTGGGCGGAAAAAATAAAATTAATTACCTCTGAGCTGATATTTTACAGGCTATCCAGGCATTAGAGCGCTCCCTTATATAAGTATTTGTTGACGGAATCTTTTTTTGGGAATATTCTTGCTCATGTCCTGGCATATGCAATCCCAAATGGGTGGCATACATTAAAGCAAGGTTAGCATAGACGGGAGACTTGTCACTCCAGAACCGAAAATTTGGCAACGGCCAGCAGGAGTGGAGGATCAACGCCTGGACTAAAGCAAGAGATATGGGGTCCGAAGTAATTGTCATCCACAGGAGCTCGCTTAGCGCAGGAGTCAGTTTTATCAACAGAGAAGGATCTGTTGAGAAATTCCTTATCGACACCGCAATTATAGACCAGAAAAGTAGTCTAGATGCTCCGTAGTACTCTGCCCCTGTACGAGACTCCAGAAAAGGTAGCATTGGATGATACTTTTCAAAAAAACTGGTTATACGACATCCTCGCTCAGCCGTTGCCTACCTCTATAATAAAAACTCACATATCAAGGAGGATGTGACCTACATATTTACCAACTGTTCGGCCTGCATCACACTCAGCCTGACGGAACCAAGCGTGTAATCTGTGCTAGTAAGCGCTTGATGCTCCTCGTCTGGAGTCTCCTGTTCAGCCGGTGGTTCAGTGTGGCGCAAATGTGAGCCAATCGCAGGGTGAGCGATTGTCGATTCCTCCGCAGCATCAGGGTCTGCAGAGCGCATATCAGGATGATAGAATCCCGCAGCCCCTGGTTTCTCCTGATTCAGAATGGACTGTAACTCTTGGACTTGGGCTTCCAGCTGCTGCACGCGATCTCTTCGGTTGATGCGGCGGTAGCATGGCTCTATTGTACATATTATATTCAATCTTTGACATCGAGCACAGGGTGGTGATTGCATTCCGCAACGGTTCTTGTTTTGTCTGCATGGCTTGCATGCTACCCGAGTTCTCCGTCGCCGGCTGCTAGGTGATGATTGCATGGAGGTGGCTATCGCTTATTACCACATGTGAGTTTCAAAGAGTGAAATAATTGGTATTATACTTACTGTGGGCAAGTAAATTTTATAGGAGACTACTACTGGTATCGAGTCAGGATTCAGAAATGATCAGAGGGGGAAGTTGTGTCGCGTTTCCTTAGACTTCAGCAGACCAGTCACGTGTTTCGGGATTACTGTCAACCTAGTAGGGTGCTTACTAACCGACTCGGTTCCTAAGTTAATTGGCAGCAACTGTCACAGACCTGGATCCTGCTTTTTCGTGATTGGCTCGTAGATGTTTGGTGTGGTGAAGAGTCTAAGTAGCTCACGACATAAGAGAGAAGAGATCCTCTCGCAATACGTATATATTGAGATAAGTTGCTTTGCTGACCTCAAGTAATTGATTAAGCCAAGTGACCAGAGACAAGTAAAGATAGTATTCTGAAACTATATTTGAAGGTGTAATCTAGTAACTTAAATTAAAAAACTATGCTAGGTTAAATATATGGTAAATGACTGTCCTTATATATCTATGGGTCAGTATATACCTGAGTGTATATTCTTGTCTAGATGTATACTGTGGTATACACTTGAACATATATTTCAGTATATATTTTGGAATATACTGGCTAAGTCCTGCTAATATATACTAGATATATAATATTATAGTTCTATATTTCTAGCTTTCTAGGTTGTGTTCTAGCTATAAAAATAGTTAGCTGTAGTATTAGCTGCTTTAATAATCCATCTTTCCTTTAATAGTTTAGCATTATCATAGTGTCATGCATGTTGTCATAGTGTCATGCATGTTGGTTTCGTAACAAAAAGTGCCAAATCTCCGTTTCGATATCGTACCCTCTGGGTCCCTTGGCAAAGTGACACGTGATATGTCACGTAGTTTCGTGACATAAAGCGCTAGGGGCTGAGCGTTTGCCGTATATTTAGCAGAAAAGCGCCATTCGGCCTGTCTCGATATCGTGCCCAAAAGGACGCAAAACTGCGAGGAAAAAGCAGCTTTTTGGCAGGCAAAGTTATCAATCAAGGCATGTATTTGGTCGTGATCTCCGTAGCATTCTCTATAGCTCCCAGAGAGAGAAGGCGCCAAAGCCTCATAGAAGTCCACAGTTCGGATCTAACCAGATGAAGGTATATCAGACGAGAACAGCGGTGTAGCAGCTAATCTTGCGCCTAGTCTCCGACATGTCTTTTCTGCTGGAAGAGTTAATAATATCTTGTCAAATTGACATGTTTGCTGGGGTTCTTAATATTCTAAATGTCGTAAAGTAATTTGCTGCTTCATATTTAACACCTGGCCAATCAGGGTCAGTATAAATCAATATTTGACCAATTTCTTATAGAGTGTATTGTATTTATTCTTCCTTTTCTTCTGGTTGTTTTTTATTCTGATTAATTAAATATGAAATTTTGATTAATTACAACAGGTGTTTTGATTATGATCCAGATTACAATACATCGATCGCCGATCGTTGCCCTTACAGTAATACGTGGTATCACTGTACTCTGCATAAGAAATGACGTACATCTTCAACAGGTGATGTCACCGTCGCCAAAAATTCATTTCTTCACATAGTAGCGCTGTCTGCGTTCTAAAGATTCTCCTTACTGGCAGACCAGGCCAAAACCATTTAAACGTGGTGGTCCTCACATTTTCAAGAGCATTCATTATCTGGCCACGTCATCTTACAAAACCAACCGATATAATGCTCAATCCGCAGAGTTTTGAACTCTCGCTAGCGAAGTTGCCTGTTCCCCGCATCACATCCCCGAATAAAACGGGCCTGGCTCGTCATCGCGTTAGGAGGGCATGTACTGCTTGCGGAAAACAGAAAACAAAGTGCTCGGGAGGCCAGCCGTGCGACCGATGCCGCGAAACTGGTGTTGGCTGTGTGTATGGTGACTGGAAGCGGGAAAGAACACAAAGGTGACGCTCGCTGCCACATTGACCCGGCTGGCTCTTTTTATGCTGAAAATCTCAAGGCGCCTCAAAGAACTTGAAACCCAGGTTCACGATTACGATTCATTACTGCGCCGGTTACAATCCAGAGTGACCATTCAAGACCAACAGCTTATTGGTGAAACTTTAGCTCGAGTAAGTCGCTATTCCTATGCGCGACGTGGGTTGTATTTGACCTACTCCAAAGTACTCTGGTGTCAATTCGGCGGAATCTGCGGGGAACTCTGATTCCGAGGTCTCCACTCCGGCGGCCACTTCGTCAATATCGGCAGATTACATCGAGGAAGATTTCAACCGTTCCAAGGCATCACAAGCCACTGGATATGTTGGGGGACATTCTGAAACGTCGTGGATGCGCGACTTGAAGCGGGAGACGAAGACGACCGTCTCATTCTTAGGAGCAACAGCGTCGGACTCTTCAACCTCCGATCCAGACAGCAATTCCCTAAATACGGTAAGTTACTTTTTAGATGACCATGATTTATCAGTAGATGAAGATGTTGAGCCCTATAACCGCCCGTCGCCGGATGTTGCAGGTAGCCTACTACGTGTTTACTTCTATACCGTCCACCCTTCGTTTCCGGTCCTTGCGAAGGGGCCTTTCATGAAGCAATATGCTGTCTACTCTTCCAGGCCAGGCCTACGGCCTCCGGCAAAATGGGTTACGATCCTGAACTTGGTCTTTGCAATAGCAGCTAAATATTCCGTCTTTGTCCATGAACCATGGTGTAGTGATTTGGATGATCCTGATGTGTACTTTTCTCGGGCCCGAAAACTTAACGCTTCTAACAACCAACCTTTCAATCATCCCGATATCCAACAAGTGCAGGTTGAGGGCTTGACTTCATTCTATCTTATGGTGATTCGCCATATTAATAGGTATGATGACTAGATTTTAATTCCTTTCTTCAAGTGCTCCAGTAATAGATCTAACACACATTTTACCATAGAGCATGGAGAGTTTGCGGCATCTCTATCCGTTCTGCCACAGCATTGGGAATGTACTTAAGAAATAAAAGTATATACACGTCCAACGAATCAAAGGAGATCAGATATCGGATCTGGTGGTCTATCTACACTCTCGAAAACACACTGTCTGTCATGACCGGTCGTCCGACAAGTTCTGTGGATAGGTTTTGTACAGTACCACTGCCCATTCCATTCGATGAGGAGCAATTCCAGGACTCGAACATAGCCCACATTTTTGCTGATCTTGACGTTTGCGGCATCTTGAAAAAGTCAACGACGCCTGGACCGTTCAACTCGCCAGCCCCAGGCTTGGCGGGGACTAGTCCGACAGAAAGGCATCGTTCGGCGTCCTGTCCTGCGGCGGTTGAACCTAATATCTCTCTCTATTTTCTGCGCTTTGTCCAGTTAACATTGATTATGAGACGAGCAATTGATCTATTGTATTCTCCAGGTTTTATCAAGCAGCCTTGGCCTCAAGTGAGAGCAGCAATTAAGGATCTCATTGATGAAATTGAAGTCTGGTTGTCTAGCCTACCAGAAATCTTCCGGTTTACTGTTGAACAGAAGACCAAATCATTTGAGAGACAAAGATGGAGCCTTGCCTTTCGCTTTTATAGCACAACCATTACGATCACCAGGCCTTCCCTCTGCCGGTTTGACCGGAAAGGGTCTGACAGCGAACCTTCAGCCAAGGGTCGATGGGTCCCAGCGAATGTGTGCATAGATGCCGCCTGTCAAATGCTCAAGCTCTTGCCTGATGAGCCGGATATTCTCTGGTTATTTCGTGTGTCCCCGTGGTGGTGCGTTCTACACTATATCATGCAGTCAATAGCTGTGCTGTTGATAGAACTGGGTTTCCGATCAAAGTATAAGCCCTATGCAGTCTCCGACGTCTCTCTACACGTCGAGAAGGCAATGCGCTGGCTTCACTCTATGGCATCTGATAGCCCTGCTGCACAGCGAGCCTTGGAAGTTTGCCATGACCTTTACCAACGCCTGGCTCCGGTTTCGTGCCGCATGCTTCTCGGACTGCAGACCGAAGGACAATCTATATTAACCTATAATACGACCATGCACCCTACATTCCAGACAGCTTACGACGAATATATGCCTACGGACCCTGACCCTGCTGCTCTTGCGTCTCCTACCTACGTCAGACCAGAAAACCATCTAGGCAGGGTTTGAAATTTTGGCAAGTGGGAGTCATGCTGTCTTTACCATGAGTCGTAAGACTACTCTAGTTAGAACCTAACTAATGAAGTATCGTTGCTTTTGCGCCGTTGTGGGGGTAAATCGCGCTTTTATAATATCCGTACACCGTACATTGGCTTTGGAAAAATTATCAGTCCTTCCAATCAACCGTTTCCAAAGTCCGCGTTATATGCTTCTCGGCACGGCAAAATTAGCCTACCAATCCCAATACCCTGATCGTCCGGATGCGAGATCCGGTCAATAGGAACTGGTGCACAGACTGCTTAATGACGTAAATCCTCTTAACTTCTCATGGAGCGATCTACAGGTACAGATAGCTTACTCGTAATTCTCGGTACTAATAATTCTCAAGTAAGTTACAGTGTAATATGTACGTATACGTGTGCGGCAGGGCCGTCTCAATAACTCCGGGTCGGGATAGTTGAACTAGAGTGAATATGTCGTGAACGATCGCTACGAAGCCAATAACGACCCGGTCTCCAGTCACTGAAAGTCACTGAACAAAGCCTCGATTCATCCTAACTGCTCAGGACTCCAGAGTTATCCTTGTACAACTCGATAGTGCCACAATCGACGATCCTATCCAACCGCCGCACTTGAGCTAGAACTAGCAGCTAGGTATACAGTAATAGTCAGATAGATTGAAGTATACTGCTAGCAGAGAAACAGAAGAGGACGAGGGCGAGGCTATTGACAAATCCAACATCCTAAAAGGAGATCGTCTTCGTCATTCAAGGCCACAGTCTGCCTGTGGTTATAACAAGGATCCAGGGGAGGGTGATTTACCGGCTCAAGTGCATAGTAGGAAAAATAGATACTATAAATTGGTCCTCCACTCCCGCCAGAATATCACTTGGCTGTGCTTGCATAAAGTACGTGTACACGTTGATGTACGCACGTACGTAAGTAGTTTAGCAGGTACTGCAATTCATATGGTATAATGTGTGTCTATCCTTGTACTATCTCAATGTGGCCCCGACGCGTCTCATAAACACCTAATCCCAAACGAGATCACGTGTTGCCGCGTGACCCCCGTGCGCCGTTGCGATGCTTCTCGATTGCTTCCATAAACCGACATTGGCCGAATATATGAAATTATGCTTGCATAGAGTAACATGAAAGGGAATCTCTTTAAATATATCCGTGCGGATGATACTCGCTCAGTGGAGATAATCTAGTGCAAGAAGAATATTTTGGATCAGGCTCTGAGACGTGGAATAGGAATGGCTATTATAAGGGCGACACGGTCGGTCTATCTTATTCTATGACGGATTCTGCATCTATCGTCCTGTACTGTACGGTGATGTCTTTTTGAACCTGGATTTGGTCCTCGCCATTCTCAACTTGCAACGGACCTGAGCGTGTAATCTCGCGGACTGCCGATTTTGTGGTCGGCCCACTGCTACTCCAACTTGTAGCTTCCGTGAAAGGAATGCTATCCTCGTCCGTGCCCAAGTAAAGATCCCGCATTACAACCCGCTTTCTTTCGGGGAAGATCGCGCTTCGATTGCTCTCGCCTCTAGTAGAGCGCAGTCTTGGAAAGATGTGTTCCAAGAGCGGGCGAATTATAGGAATGCAGGCGATAACCACTCCTAGACTGGACTCGGCCATGCTCCTGGAAATCAAGTCAGTAAGTTATGCCACTCTCCTCAAAGTATGGTTCCGACCAGATATAAGTTGCGTTGGAGCTATACGTGAAATCACCGTCAAAGTCAAGGACGGCAAAGGAGTAAATGCGAAGAATCGCAATGATGATGTCTCTAGCAAATAGTCAGCTATCCATTGAAGATTTGATGAATCAGTGCGTACAGGAAAGCCATGGCGAAGATTACACTGAGACCAAGCTTGTTGGCCATGTTGATTTTCAACTTCCACACAATGGGCATGGGCAGTGCAATGATGGCGGTATCACCAAATATATCCAAGGCAGCAACAGAGACATAGGCAGGATTGCGCGCACCGCAATGTCCACCAGGGATGCTCTGGTCCCAGTAGAAGGCGAATGGCTCACACAGAAGAGCCCCGATCAGAACAGTCGTCAGCATCCAAGCGGCACAATAACCCATGACAACAAATGCTGGCAAGTCAATAATTTTTTCCTTGGGAATTCATCGCTGACGAGAAGTGCATACCGATCACCTTGAACATTTTCGACACGTAGAAGACGCGAATTAACACGACACACAACGAGATTTTTGCAAGTCCCAGAGATAAACCAAAGGTGAATTGCAGTGCGGTAATCAACTAAATCACATTATTAACCTCACTGACTTGTGTGTAGAGTTTCTTCTTCCTAACCCACCTTGTAAAACACGACAATGTTTTCCTTCGACAAATCTTGTATATGATGGCCAACTCCCCCGTACACAACAGATATGATGGTGATAATCATATGGCCATAGGTCATCAGCAAGGCCAGGGTAGTAAGCCAATCATCCAGGCCATATTGACCGCGCAGTCTTTTCGAGATGAAACGAGCGATCACAGCGAAGGTGGCGAGGATCGGGCAGACGATGGCGACTGCGATGGTGTTTCGAGCTTTGTTATTGTTGAGCGGAAGTGCTGGTGGCAGGAACATGCTTATTGATCGTAGAGAGGGATGTGTGTTAGGTGTATAAGTCCCGTATCATTTGATATCTTTGGTTTCGGCCTGGGTCGCATTCACGTCTCTGAAGCTCCTTCACGCTGTTAAGCCTTCATTTGCCTGGTATAAGTTAACGTGCAACATTGTAGATAGCTACTTCAGTCTGGCATAGTTCACTGAAGTGTCTTATAGTACCCGAATCTCTGGATAGATAAAAATGAGAATTTAGATTTGGACTTATACGAGGTGGTTGATTGGATGCTTGCCGACCCCGGCATTCTAGCGCCGCCTTCGTATAGACAAAGACCTAATTAGATAGGCGAGCTATGGTGACCTGGCTAGATTCATGGTACAGTACAGGGTACATGGGGCCAGAAATGTTCTATATGAGCAGTGATCGACACTAGATTGTGGCTTGCATGGCTCTCAAAGCAGCATCAACCGGGTCCCCTAGGAAGTAATTACGATACACCAAACCTGGACCGTCACAAGTGAACGACCGATAAACTGGCGAGAGGTGAATTTTAAGACGTGACCGTCGCTGTCGTCCTTGAGATGATGACCACGCCGGGCATACCTCGCAGGAACATGGACATGGGTTTGCATGCACGCTATGGATGAAGAAGCCTTCGCCGGGTCTGGTAGTCCCAGCCCCTTTCTCTAGCTGCATGCCCACTTCCGATTCTCTACCTTCAACCAATGCCCAGTCGGGGCTGTTGACCCTCCCGGTCAGGCAGTCGTCCGCTTATGCCCGAGCATGAATTGGCCAGAACCGTGGCAGTCCACCCGATCGCGTGGCTCGCCGCACGGGGCACCTCGTGGTTGGCCAGGGCGAATCCACAGCGGCAGCACCAACTTTTCTGCTGAACTGCGGGATCTTGGCACTGCTTAATAACCCGGCAAAAATGGTACACTTGGGGTTCAAAATATGTGGCAAATTGATGATTAGGATGGGCATGTTATTCTAAATTACAAAGGAATTTATCAAGTTATATAGGGGTTTCCTCAGAAGTCTGATCCTGTCGACTAATCCCCATCGATTCAGGAGGATCAGCAATTTACGTTCCTAATAAGGGGTTGCTGCCTCGGAGCCAATTAGGAACCGAGTCGGTTAATAAGCAACTAGGTTGACATTTCTGTCGAAATTGGGGATTAAGCGCAGGATGCAACCAATACAAACATAAATTGATAATATAGAGGTTTGAAGGTCTGAAACTAAATACATGAAAACACGGCAACTTTATACTAAAAAGTATGTGCAATTTCTTACTAGATCATCAAGCTGATTTGTATGATCCGTTTGATCTGTCTGGCTTATATAATTAGTAGAATTTATAGATATTAAATATATAAATCTTATTCAGCTTAGTTTGATTGATAATTAGCCAGAATAATTCCGATAACTAGTTAACTATATCCCTCTAGAATTAGGTAATTTGAAACTCTAATTCTGAAGTAAATAAGATATATCGATAATCTCTAGATGCTTGTAAAGCGGTAGGGTGTCTGCGAAGACTGATTGAGGGTATTAGGAGCTTACTGGGGTTCGACTGGGAGCCGAGAAGAAGTATAAAATCAAGTAGTATATCAGATTACAAGAATAATCTTGCTTGAGGCCTCTATCCTCTAGGATAGGGTCTCAAGCTTATATAGGAATAATCTAGCATACTGCCTTACTTCCTAATTGAGTAGCATGAAGCGAGAAGAGGGAAAATCCCTACATATGACATATCGAGAGGGGTAAGGCTTCAAAAGTGATATATCAAATGAGGTTATTCCGTGCCGGCGTGGATCTTGCAGCTGGCCGACAGCCTGGCACACGGTTCCCGAGCCTGGGCCTCACAATGCTGAATGAATTTCTTATGTTGTTGGCGTGGTAAAATCTTGGTAAGTCCATCTGCAGGCATATCTTGGGTCAATATCTACTTAACATGAATTCATGCAGCAAAGATCTCACATCAAAGCCAATAATATTAAATATTAATATACCGCAGCTTAATATAAAATTAAGATTCTTCTTAGATAAGTAAACAAATAATTTATTAATTATTATATTTAAAATTAAGTATATATTATAGATTATAATTAATAGCAATAAAAAATCTTTCCTATATATGAGCATTTCTGATTTCAGATATTAAATATAATTTAGCTTTAATAATAAAAGTGTAGATAGCTTTATATTTTACAGCTCCCCAATTAACTAGTCATAAGGAAGGTGTTTAGGAGACAGACAAATAGAATTCTATAGTATAGCTATAGATAGCTATAAAATCAAACCAACTGCTAAGTACCAGAAGGCTCTACCTCCTTTGCACGAAGATAAAACCACTCCTAGTTCGATCAAGGGTTTCTGCCCTGTTCCCTAGTATAGTCAGGTCACATTCGCAGGTGGGAACGGGTGTGGTCTCAGGCAGCCGCAGTGAACCTCAAATCGCCAGGGTGGCCTGCAGAGCACAGCGGTTCTCATATAGTCCTCTGTATAATTTGCAGATGTAATCTTCAGACCTTTTCCAGTCAAAGCAGCATTGGATATGTAGATAAAGACTTTAGAATCATTGAGTTTTAGAGCAGAATACTTAATAGTATAGAAACATATTATAATATAGATACAATATTGCTTGATTGACTTGAGAAAGATACTCTGGTGATAGGTTAAGAAGAAACTCAGCTGGCTTACTGATTTGACAGTGTCTGATCTGGTTATAATAGTAGTATATAACAATGATCTAAATTACTTTTGGTATTGATTGATTTCCTAAGATATAGTTTGATCAGAGGAAGATTTTAATTTCTTTAAAATAGGAACGTGGGCGAGTTAGTTTTTCAATTTAATTATTAATGTAATTTTTTTGATATAAGAGTTCTGGGTAAGTTAAATCTTCTTTTGTTTCGGATCTTTACCAGGTTATTACATTATAATCGCTTCATCTACGGAATCCTTCGTTGAATCGATTGCTATGGCGAACTCGCGTTCTTCCCGTACTTCCCGTACTTGACGTAAACGTCCTGGTTCCGCAGGACCAGTGGTACCAGAAGGACAGAAAAGTGGCTACTCGGTGTGCGATTACGTTATGATTAATTAAGCTGACAATCTGGCTGAGTATGATGCCCAAGGCACTAGGATTAGTAGCGAAAGGTGTAGCAAGTGTCCAGATCATAATAAGCTATCACAGTCTTTTGAGCCTCTGCTCACTGAGACAGCGGTATTTCCTTGCAGTTTTGATTCTGAAGTCCTTTCCAAGATATGTGAAAATAACGTTGCCGAGCATGATGATAGTAATGATTAAACCAAATGTCACGTAAAACCAAGTCAATCCGACTCGATCAATCCGCGGCCACAGGGCGAAGACAAGAATAGTCGAGATCAAATACTTGACGAACGTGACACCAACAATGGAATCGGCGATAATATTAGACGCAACGTCAGTATTCATTCATGTTTGTCTAATCGTACATGACTTACATCGGTGTATGTATCGGTGATGTATGTGAGCGCAGCACTACTGGCCGGAACTACGCCGAAGGCATTAATACCAAGACCAAAGGCCGGGAGTAGCCAGTGAGATCCGTTATTTAGGCCTATCCCAAACATGAAAAGACCCGCGGGGATAAGAGGTAGAAATATTAGGCATAGCCACAGCCGCATCTCAGGCTCAAAAATGCCACCGTTCCTTCTCGTAAGCCGGAGTGCAATCGAATCGCTTAATGGGCCACAGATCAGCGTTGCTAAACTAGTGCCGATAAATGCAGGTAGCCCCATCAAGCCGATTTGGGCCGAGCCAAAGTTGTAGGGTGGCAATGTCATGACTGATGAAAGGGTTGTCACCGGTACTGTTGTACAAGCATTCAGAAGTCCGCATTCTAATGCCATAAAAAAGCCCGCTGAAATGCTAAATATAATCTGGAAGGGCTGGTAGACATGTTTCGTTAATTTCCCGAATGACATAGGAGAATTAGTCCACAATTCCAATTTCCTCCAGTACGGCTTCCCTTTGATTGAATAGTCAATTTCGTGCCGACTAGCTGAATTAGTCGAGCCAAGTTGATCTGACTTCGAACCTATTACCTCAATATCCCCCTTGTCAGGAATAGGAACTCCATCAATAGCTGGAGTATAAAACATAGTCTCCTCGTAGAAGAACACAAAGGCGATAAAGCCGACCCCAAACAGGATAGCCATCCACCACCATACCCATCGCCAACCTTGGGAAAGGGTGATGTACCCGCCAGCAAGCGGTGCTAGGGTGGCACCCAGAATTGTAATCCAATAGTACAACGTATTCATGAGGCCTCGTTCGTGCACGAAGAATACATCTGCAATGGTCACTTGGACTAAAGTTTCGGCTAGGGCACCGATGAAGCAACTCAATATGTTAACCAGCATCATATCAGCTACAGATTGCATCCGGGCTGACCAAACACTGATACCGCACTGAGCAGCAGTGCTGAGGACATATATGGGTCGTCTTCCGAATTTGAGAGCTAAAGGGACAAGAAGCACGGCACCAATGCACAGAGCTGCACAACCGGCAGCGTAACTATCATTTAGCAAAGCGAAGCTAAATCCCAGTTCAGTATTCACCGATCCCCAAGTAACAGTCGCGACATCAATTCCGAGAAAGTTAGTATTCAAACTGAAACTAGCATCCACTGTCAATGAAAAAAAAAGAAGAAGAAGAATAGAAAAGAACTCACAGAGCGACGACCGTCATAACATAGTAAGACACGAATGCGAAGTTCACATATTTCCTCCATTGGGACCTATTCTGATTTAAATAGCCTTAGATCATGTAGCGGGTGTTTATAAGGTCCGTATACTGACCAAAGGATCATTCGGGTCGCTGGATGGTTTTGGCTCTAGAATCACCTTGGCCTCTTCAGTCGAAGGTGAAATGTCTATTGTGACATTTGTCAACGGTATTTGACTCAAGCACTATTTAATTTACTTACTCTCAAGTCTTACAGTACCAGGTGGCCATGCTGAATTGATATCAGGTTCTATCGTAGCCATTGCTGTATGATTCTCCTCGGTCCACCTTCAAACCCCCATCAATTATCCGGAACTCACTCACCCCATCTCCAATCACCCAAAGACATAGTATTGTGAGGATGTGTTTTAGATAGCAATCAAATGATGTTATGGTGGTAGCTATAGGTCGCTATAGAATCAAACTGATTACTGGTCTCCTTCCAGTTCCTTCTCCCTTGTGCGAATACATGAGTCTCCTACCCTGCCGTCCCATGGTTCAGTTTAGGGTTCCTGCCCTGTACTTCTCACGTGTGAGGCTGGTGTGCCGTGTGGCCGTCCAGTGACAGGGCCTGCAGAGTACACCAGGTTCTCACAAGTATGCCACGATCGCCACCGCCAAACCCTAACAATACTTTATAGTGAAATGCAGTGTATATTAGGGTTATTGCTCATAAGAAGTTATGGAAGCTAAATATAAACATACTAGCATCTATTATATTTTAAAGGTATATATGTAGTACACTTTATATAATTTTCTCTATATTATTACTATTATTTTTATATTAATTTTTACTTAGTTAATTTCTGTAGTAATTCTTTATATTATTTTAAAAATCTAATATATATAGAATCTTTATTAAGAGAGATTTTAATAATACTATTTTATATCTCTAGATGTGAGTACCTAGTGTACCCTGCAGGCCCTGCCACTGGACGGCCACACGGCACACCAGCCTCGCTGTAAAGCCTTTGAGTGTCTGACAAGACTGGTTGAGGGTAATAGGAGCCTACTAGGGTTCGACTAGGAGTCGAGGCCGTACCGAGTAGAAGTATGAAACCAAGAAGTATATCAGATTACAAGAATAATCTTGCTTGAGGATAGAAGGAAGCGAGAAGAGGGAAAAATCCCTATATGTGACATATCGAGAGGTGTAAGGCTTCAGGTGTGATATATCAAATGAGTCAAATGAGGTTATTCCGCACAAATAAATAGTATTAATAAAATAAGATGATAGAAGTTATATAGACCTACTATAATATTCATAAGGATAAATTACAGTATAAGAGGCAACTAACAGCTATATCTTATGTAAAGAAAGATATAATAATAAAAGATATCCTAACAGAGACAGTTAGTCCCCTCTTAGAGCAAGATTAAGCTTTCTAGCTCATTAAAGATTATATTAAGAAGATATCTAAAAAAAAAAGCTATTATACTATTTTTAGTATTTTAGCAATCTTAAATAAATAGATAGTTACTATCTTAAGTATTATAATTATTACTAAAATCTAATATAATATTTCTAAGATTAGTATCTAAATGATTATTGATATAACTTTTATAGAGAAAAAGAAGGTAAATTCCTTCTTTAGATATATTGACAGTATTATGTCCAGGATATTTATTATTAAATATCTTAAACTTCACATATTGGTCTTTTACTATCCTTCTACTACTAGTTACTGGTCCTTTTTTGCAGTCTTTTTAGTTTTTATCTATGTTACCAGCTAATTTCTTAATTCAGCTATGTTTTCTGTCTGTAGAGCCTAGGTTATCTTTCTTGTTTTGTTAATCTCTTATTTTTTCTAGTCGCTAGACGACCTGTTTCAACTAACTTGGTCTAAGAATCAAGTTGAACTGATCTAACTCTATAAAGACTGTCCTTCATTGGGTTAATCCTGCAATATCCTCCTTAAATGTATACAAGAGGCTGAGTATTGTGTTATAAGATAATGACTCATACTAAGTTTACCCAGTTGCTAATAAGGATCCTCTGCGGCTCTTCACAAGACTGTCTCTTTATGGCTGTACACTTGTTGGCGCTTGAATTATAATATTCTCGAATATTATACCCTGATTGGCCCGCGTTTCCAAGTTAACTATCTAGGGGTTACATACGTATGGCAAGACACATTTGGCAACACGAGCACAAAATTGCAACCAGCAGACCTGAAAGTATCACCATGAATATGGCCGAGATCAATACTGCTGTGTTATGTACATGCGTATCACTTGATGTAATCAATTGCTCTGTCGCACTGCTACATTTTTTGCTGTCTTGCTTCAGGGTGTTTCTTGGGGCGCGCCCCAGTGCCGGCCTTCCAGATGTCGGATTTTCGAAAAGTTGACATACACGAGCACAAGGATGGATGCATTCAGCTTCAAGCATCGCTGTAAAAAGAGGCTGACACTGATACTGTTATATTACATGTATATGTATGTAACTAATAGTATGGTGGGGTTGTTGTTATACTTTAGGGCGCTAATTAGACCTCGTTCCTAGGATACTGAAGTGATAGTCCTGTGATTGCCGCGATTAGGCTTAATCAAATGCGGCGCAGACGGGAAAATCGCTCAGCTGGATATTGTGACGCTAATCATATTAATTATTCTCCACTGCCGCTTGCCAAGAATCGCTTGCATGCGCCTCCAACAAGGATTGTCCCAAGAGTGGAAGAAAAGCATTCCTCTACTGGCTACCTGGAGAGTTCTCGCCAGCCTCGTCCATGCAGCCAAGAAAACTCATATCACCACTTGCTGATCCCACCTCGCCATCTTGTTTACCAAAAACAACACAAATAGATAGACCTTGGCAGAAATTGAGGTGCTTCCTGGACAGATCAAAGCTATCATGGCTCCTTTGGATGTACCCGCCTTTGTCGAGGCCTGGACTGCCCTTTATGCACATTTCGATGCTATTGGCTATTCCCCCCCAGATTATGTTATTCATCCTCCATTCTCACCCCCTCTTTTATTCAACGCGTTAATATGCCACCAATTCGCAATAAAAACCAGTCAAATTCTCAGAAAAAAGAAGGAAGAATCTTATTAGCTATTTCTAATTTATAGAATAAAAAAATATTGACTATTAGATAAGCAGTAAAGATTTATAATATTCCTTAAATAACTCTATAAGATTAATTTACTAGCATTTAATAAAAATCTTAAATATATATTAATAATTATAAATTAACTAAATTTAAAAAGAAATTATTTATTAAATAGATATTAAACTTAAATAAATAAAGATTATCTTTTTAATCTTCTATAATATAAGATATAATTATTATTTTTCTTATATAGTATAGAAATTAATAAATTAAAGAAAGATAGGTATATAATTTTATTTAATATTATTTAAAAATTAAATTAAAATTTTTATAAAGATATAATTATAAATATATTAAATATAAAGATCTAAAGATAATTAAAAAATATTTTAAATATATATAAAAGATTATTTTTGTAAAGCCTTTGGGTGTCTGAGAAGACTGGTTGAGGGTATTAGGAGCCTACTGGGGTTCGACTAGGAGCCAAGGCGATACTGAGTAGAAGTATGAAATCAAGAGGTATATCAGATTACAAGAATAATCTTACTTAAAACCTCTATCCTCTAAGACAGGATCTTAAACTTATATAGATATAATCTATTTGCTATTCCTATTTCTTAATTAGATATATATACTAAGAGGAGGAATAAATATAACATAGTATAAGAGATAAAGCTTTAAAATTAATATATTAAATAAAATTATCCTGAATTAATATGAATTATACAGCTAGTTAATAATCTAATATATAGTTTCTAAGCTAGAGTCTTATAATTTCTTTTATTCTAAAAAATCTTAACTTTAAGATTTAAAGAAATTAAATATAAGAATAATAATATAATTTCTAAATTAGTTACTATAATAGCTAGCTAATTAAAATAAATAGTTTTAAAATTATTAGAAGTAAAAAGTAGTATAAAATAATAAAGTATAGATCTATCTATATATTTAATATAAATACTAAATAAAAATATAAATTTTTTTTTTTTTTTAAATATATTAAATCTTAATAGATTTTTTATATTTATATTTTTATTTTTCTATATTATTTAAAAATATTTAAAAATATTAATTAATAAAATATTATAATACTTATTATATAGAAAGTTTTTTTTTATTTTTTTATTATTTTTATTATTTCTATTACTATAATAGTTCTTTATTATCTTAATCTAGTTTATTAAGTTATAAGATAAATTATTATATTAATATACTTATTTATATAATAGAAAATATTATTTTATTATAAAATTATTAACTTTACTATTAGATATAATTATAATATTTATTATTTTAAATTTATAAGTATTTTATCTTTAAAATATTTTAAAAAGTTTTAATTTAGTTTTTAAAAAATTAATAGAAATTTAATATATTTTTTATTTTTATATTTTTTAAAATTTTAAATCTTTCTTATATTAATAAATTAGATAATTAATAATTTAAATATAAAATCATTTTTTTCTTAGACTTTCTATATTATTTATTTTTATCTTTACTTTTTTTTTTCTTAGTTTTTAGATTAAAAAGAAAAATCTTTAGACTTTTTTTAAATATATAAATAATAAAGTATAGAATTTTATTATAATTTTAGCTTTTTTTTTTTTTAATAGACTTTAACTTAAAATTATATAAAAATTTTTTTTATATATTAATATAGTAATTTAAAATATAAAAAGATTTAAATCTTTTTTTAATTTTATTTTAAGTAAATATTAAAAAAACTAATACTATTAAAAAAATAATACTTTCTATAATAATTAAGATAAAGATTATTATTAAGATATTTTATTATATATAGACTACTATTAAGATATCTATATTAAATATTTTAATTTTAGATACTTTATTTAATAGCTTTTTTTTATTTAATAATAAATCTAACTTTTCTAAATATTATAATTTTTATTTTAATATTTATTAATTATTCTATATATATTAACTATTAAATAAAAAATATTATTATTATACTATTTTAAATATAAAATATAATTTTATATTAAAGTTATAATTAGCTATATTCTATATTATATAATAAATTTTTTATAAAGATATTTCTACTAAAACTCTTAAAATAAAAGATAAATAGATTAAGATTATTAAAAATACTATATATAAAAATCTAATTTTATCTTTCTTTTAAATTTATTTTTATATCTTTAGTAGTTTATTTAATATAGATTAAATTATAATTATTAAAGTCTATCTTAAATAGATTAAAGATATTTTAAACTAATTATTTTAATTAATATCTTATTAAATAGATAAAAATTAATACTATTAAATATAATTAATATTAAAAAAAAAAAAATAGAATAAATCTTTAAATATTATAACTTTAGTTGCTATTTTTACTATTTCTAGCCTTTATCTACATAGTAGTGTTATTTAGTCTTCTTTAATCTCTATAATATGCCTTCTATCTAAAATTTAATTTAGTTTAGTTTTAGTATTTTCTTTTTATTTATTTATATATAAATAATAATTAAATAAAATATCTTTTCTATTTAATTTATAGTATTTCTATAAAATCTTTATTAAATTTAAAACTCTATGAAAAAAATAAAAAGAGTAATTTAATTATCTTTAAATTCTAAATAAAAATTTAAACAGAATCTTTTTTAAATTTTTATTTATAAAAAATAGATTCCTTATCTAAATAAAAAGAATAATTTCTATATAAATATAATAAAATAAAGTAAATTTTAAATAAAAGTCTATTAGAAATTATTTATTAATATAAAAATTAAAAAATCTATATATTAAGAAAAGAATCTTTTTATTTTTTCTTTTAAATTTTAAAAATTATTAATTTTTAATATTCTTTAAAGAGTTCTTTTATATTATTAAGTTTTTTTTTAATAATTATTTATTTTTATAAAAAAGATATTTAAACTATTTTATTAAATATTTTATATATTTTTAATATTAATAATAATTAATAATAGTTTTAATTTTTTATTCTTTTTTTTTATTAATTATTATTAATTAAGATTAATATTTAATCTATTCTTTATCTCTTCTATAGTATAGTTTTAGTAAAAAATATAAAATATAGAATAAATCTATTATTAATCCTAAGATAATTAAAGATAATAAACTTATTTTTTAATCTTATTAATAATTAAAAATAATTTTTTATAAATTAAATTAATCTTTTTATTAAATTTAAAAGACTTAAGATTTTTTATAAAAAATAAAATCTTATTACTAATAGTATATTTCTTAGAGGAATATTATTTATTATAATAAATAGTTTATATAATTACTGTTTATTTAAAATATAACTTAATCTTTATTTTTATTTTTTTTAATTTCTTAGTATAGCTTTATATACTTTATATTAATAAAAATTTAATAATATTATTAAAGAGAATCTTTAAATTAAAGCTAACTAAATTCTAAAATAGAGAGATTTTAATATTAATATATTTAAAGTTATTATAAGTAAATTAAGCTATTAATAAATATAATATTTAATTATTCTATTATTAGTTTATATAATAGTATAGATAGTATTTTAAAATTTAATTAAGTTTTTTTATTTAGTTATCTATTTAAAAATAGAAAATAATATTAAAATATTATTTTATATTAAATTAAAATATTAATTCTAATTAAAAATTACTAATAAAAATAGAATCTTAATTAGTAATAATATTATCTAGATAGTAAGATAGTTATAAATATTAAAAATTTTTTTAATTATAATATCTATAAATTTTTTAATATTAATATTCTTTCTATAAAAGATAAAGATATTTAGTTTAATAAATTAATTAATAATAACTAGTATAAAGTTATAAACTTTTTTTTAAAATCTACTTAGAGATAGATTAGTTATAAAGTTTATAGATAAATTCTTACTTAGTCTTATTAAGATTAATAATAATTATAATTAACTATAAGATTAATATCTTTATATTTTAATAAGTTAGTATAATTTATATATATAGATATATTTATTTATATTTTTATTTATTTTAAATTAAAAATATTTTTAATTTAGTAAATTAAAAATCTTAATAATACTAAAATAATCTATATAAGGATAATTATAATATAACTTTATAAAGCTATTCTATAATACTATATCCTCTAATATATATATCTAATTTTAGTAATATAAAATATTATTTTTAATAGTCTAAATTACCTCTAAATTAATTTTAATTTAGATTTAGAAATTTTATCTATAATAATTTTCTTTTATTAAAAAAAAATATTCTCTTTCTATAACTTCTATATTAAATTTAAAATAGATAGTATTAAAAAGCTAAATATATCTTTAGCTTATACTATTCTAAGTATAAAACTTCTTTAATAGTAAGATTTAGAAATCTAATTATTAGAAAAATAATTATTTAATATAATAATCTCTTTAAATCTTTTTAAATTTATTTATTTTTTAGAACTATCTTTTAAAAAAAATATTAAATTAATTAGTCTATTATTAAATTAATAAAGTTAGAATATATTTAATTTTAATTTATATTATAAAGTTAATAATAAATTAATATTATTTTCTTTTTTTTTATCTTTAAAAAAGTCTAGATATTAGAATAGAATATCTAAAGAATTTCTAATTCTAGATTTATATTTAATTTTAAAATTATAAGCTAAAAGAAGTTAAGTCTATCTAATTTATTTTATATTTAACTTTTTTATAAAGAAAAAGTATTTTAAATTATTATAGTTAATTTATATTTAGATTAGATATTTATTATTCTTAAAGTAATATTACTATTTTTAAAAAATAAATATAATTATTTTTAATTCTTAATTATATATTATTTAATAATATTTTATATTATTATATTTCTAGTTTAAAAAAGTAATAAAATACTATACTATTTAGTTCTTATTAAAAATTAACTTAGAGCTAGATTATAAAAGAAAATAATATATAAAGTGTAATTTTAATAGATAATACTATTATAACTATAGCTATAGCTATAGATTATTTAATATACTTAAATACTTTATAATTAATATTAAATTTATATTTAATACTCCATAGGACTTTCTTATTGTATCCGGGTCGGCAATCTTGCCTTCATTTGTAGGCAAAAATGCCTCTATAAATGTCACGGACCTGGATCTGCCTTGCATGTGATTGGCTCGTCGACATTGGTGTGGCTATACTCTAAGTAGCTTACAATACAAGGGAGAAGAGGTCCTCTCGCGATATATATATCTTGAGATAGATTATCTTACTAACCTTAAATAATTAATCAAGTCAGATAACACTAAGTAAATAATAAAAATAATAGTAAGATTATAACTAAAGACTAAAGCTAAGTAACTTAAGTTAAAGAACTATATTAAAGTAGATATATAATAGTAAATAAGTATCTTTTTATAGTTTTTTCTTTAGATTTTCTATACTATATATCTTTTATTATAACTAATAAATAGTAGATAGTATATTCTTATTCCTCTAATTAACTTTATAAATTTTATATACTCTTTATTTTATCTATTCCTAGTATATCTTATTTATATAACTTATTATATATTAATATTATTACTACTTTATTTTATCTAGTTATTATATTATGTTATAATAACTTAATAGATTGTTACTAACTGATTTCTTATTTATATTATATCTAATAAGGCTAGTTTTTATATTTATAATATTATTTCTCTCTTTATAACTCTTTATCCTAAAGATGTATAAATAGAAAGATTTATCTTTATTATTACTATAGTCCTACTTTTTTTTAATAAGTAATATCTTACTTTTTCTACTTTTTATTATATTATGTTTAAAAGTTAAAAATTAAAGTAATTTAAAATACTTAAAAAAAGATTAAATTAAAAATTAAATTTGTAATTTATTTTTAATAATTTTAAATAATTTTATTACTAATTTTCCTTATAAATATTATTATCTGAATAATCTAATTTATATAATAGATAAAAAAAATATAAAGTATGCTATATACACTCATTATAATTATTCTTATAAATATTAATTTTATAGTAATAAAAAGTAGAATAATTTATAAAATATTAAAAATAAAATTAAATCTAAACTTAAATTAGCTAAATCTAAATTAGAAAAAATTTTTATTACTTAATAAAAGCTATTTACTAAAGTTTATTATCTATAAAAATAAAAAAATTTTCTAAAAAAATATAATATAAATATATATTCTTATAATTAAAAGGTATTAGAGATATTAAATTCTAAGAATCTTCTAATATAAAAAATAATTTTAAGAATTAAAGAAGGTTATTTTTAATATAAAATAATAAGTATATAGAGATAAAATATAAGATTAAAAAATTAGATTTGTTAATTTATATAGATAGAAAAGGATAAAGTTTTATAAATCTTAATATTCAGTTCTTAGACCTTCTAATAAGGAAACTATATACGGCCTCTTATTGGCTAGTAAGACTCAGTAAGACTTGGGAAGACTTAGTAAGACTTTAGATAATTTGGGAAGGCGGTCTGGTGCGGGCAGTGAGCGAGCGGTTCCTCGTCAAAGCAGGGTCTGAGAATCTGAGATCAAGTTACTTCATTCTTCGCTTCCCACAGCAGGAGGTCAGCTGACCACCCCACCAACGAGAACAAATAGCTTCATGTTATCCAAAAATAAATACTTATAGATTTTTAAGCTGATGTAAAAGGCAATCTTATCTGACCTGTACCTACATAACAGCGTCAACTGGTATGATCAGCCTAGTTCAAGATCACTAACCCACGGTCAGTGCAAGGCTTATTATACTAAACCTTATAAGTTTAGATGCTGTACTTCAAATTAAACGATCTAATTAACCATTTTTACTTTACAAAAAAAAGATTAATCAATTCAGGGTCAGGTTATGGGTTGATGTCGCCAACCCGCAAATTTGTGGGTGAGGGTAGTAATGTCTAGTCTTCGTTGAGAACGACCGGTCAATAGAAAGTCATATTGGTATCGGTAACTGAGAAAATAAGTATGGGGAAGAAAACTACTCTACAAGCGAAAATCCCGATCCTGCATGTGCACCAGCTTGTCCATTTGACCCTGAGGCTGCTCAGACCGCCGTCCACTCGCAGAATTTCAAAAATGGACCATCTATAGGATGACTCACAAACATATCAGAGGTAGCCAACTCCCCTCGAGCCCGCATTTCAGACACCCAGTCTGGGATATTTTTACGTGTTTCCACTTCTCCGTCTAGCTCATTTGCAAGTTGGATCTCCAAGTGCCATACTATGTAGGCAACAGCCATGCTCATTTCTGTATAAGCCAAATGTTTACCAACACATCCACGAGGACCCTGGCTGAATCCGAAGAATGCTTCGTGTGTACGTTGCACATCGGAGTCGTTGTCCTGATTTTCATTTATCCAACGTTCTGGTTTGAATTTGAATGGCTCCGGAAAATACTCGACATTATGATGTATAGTGTAGCTGGACACTCCAACTATTGTTCCAGGAGGGAAATATTCACCTGAAATAGTAAGACCTGGAGAAAGGATAGTCCTAGGTAGAACGCCTGCAACAGCAGTCACGAGGCGCATAGCTTCGTTAAGACAAGCACGAAGATAGCCACATGACGAGAGCATAGTCCATGATTTCATTAACTCTGGGTCTGTGAAGGTGTCCCGCAGCTCTGTCCGTAAGCGTTGTTGCACTGTGGGATGCTTTGCAATGTAGAACAGAGTTGATGTAATAGCGAGCGCGGTAGTATCAGATCCTAGGTAGGAATTCCGGAGTCAGAAATGCCAGTCAACAAAAACAAAAACAGACAAGGTCCAAACACGATATATTTGAAAATACAAATACAAAAGGATAATATAGCAGAGTTATAGTACTCACCGGCGATCATGAGCACCCCCGCTTCAGCAATGAGCTCCTCTTCATTCATACCTGGGCCTCCTGTTTCCGGGTCCTTAGCACCAAGTAGGTGGGAAAAGACGTCTTTGGCGTTGCTGTTGTTGCTGGGGTTAGTGCCTCGCTGGATTCGCTCCAATGCCTCCCTTTGGCTTAGAGCTAGGTAGCTGTCCATATCCTTGGCCATTTGCGATTTGAAAGGTAGGTAATCCAAAAGGAGAAGTCGTGGCATATGACCCATCTAAATATTGACCCATTAGCAAGAAAAGCCCAAAAAGGCAAAGCACAGGTCTTACAATATGGAGAAATTTGACAGCTTCTGGTAGCACTGAGAGAATCCATCGATTTGTATGGCTAGTCAACATGCCCAGATTCCGCCCAAAGACAATTTCAGCCATTGTATCAAAAGCGAAGGCATTTGATAGCCTGGTCATATCCACCGGCGCCGACCAAGTGGCTGACTTAGTAGGCCTAAGAGAGTCAAATAGACTGGTCAGGTTTTTCCAGATGCTGGGATGCATGCTCTTAACTGCACTTGTTGTTAGAGCTTGGGCCATGATACGCCTCTTGCGACTGTGCTCTGCCGGGTCGTCGATGGAGACGAGATTTAGTGCGCCAAAGTGATGGCCAACGACAGTGTAGTAGTCCGCCTTAACAATTTTGGCCTTGTGACCATATGAGCTGTAGATTGTTTTGAGGGCATCAACGCTGTTAAATGAGATTCTATTTGGCCCGTATCGAACCACCGGCCCTAGAAAGAAGAATAGTAATGGTCAGTTATTTCCTTTCTCTTTTTCTTGTTTTCACTTTAGTCAAAAAATTTGATAACAACTACTGATGCCACCAGATGCTGCTGTCATTGGGCTTTTATTCACCATGTTTCTCATGTAATCGGTAGAAATTGATATGGGCATCTCCCTTAACGATATGATAAATAGAGTACCAGTCTGTAATACGACCGAGTAATGGTCCCGGATATTTGGCTAGTGGATGGAAGAAAAATCGATATAGTATAATGGAGACAAGCTTGACGTTAATCTGAGTGTCAGCTACATGTGCTTTCTGCCGTTCCTTTTGATAGCGTCAAGAAATGCCTTTGGGGAGGAAATTTTTACATATGCAAGGACGAAGGCGCTCCCCAAGGAAGCCAGTCTAGAAACGGATAAAGTAGCAGAACCCTTTTCGAGAATTGACATGGCAACAACCGGAAGACAATGTCTACTTAGAAAATTAAGAAGGTAAAAAAGAGGTTCCCTCAAAAGAAAGAAATAAAGAAGGGAATAAAAGGTGATATAGAAGCAATTACTGCATGGAATTGAATCAGCACTCAAGAAAATCGAAAAGTCAGGGTCGTAGCTGAGACTAGATAACTTACGGCTAAAGTTTTACTGGGATACAGCTACCCGGTAGTGTGAATTTAGTGGTACGGTAGTGAGTCGGGCTGGCCGGGACGCCCGAAATCCTGTGGTATCCAAAATTGTGTTAGACGGGTGTCCCGGATCGCTCGGCAGATGTTCACTAAAATTTTAGACGATTAGCGTGTATAGGCTTTGCATATATTCTACTTAACTTGTTAGGGTCTAACTAGGGAAGGTCAGGGAGAATTAGGGGACTTTGGAATGATTTTAGGGGTGGGTTAGGGGGTAAAGTAGATGCATATGTGTAACTTAAGTAAGATATACGCATAAATAAAAGCTATCTAAAATTCTTACGGCATTCACCCTGCCAAGCTACTAAATTTTTAGTGAATACCCGCTGAGCGATCTACAGTGGGGGTTCAAAAGTATTGGCACCCCAAAAAAGGCGCTAGCTACACCGCCCTCTGTATAATTTATATAATTGGCTCAGAGCTACATTTAGGGCGGTTTTATATCTTAAAATAGCAGGCGGTGTATAGGGGGTGCCAATACTTCTGAACCCCGACTGTAGGACACCGCTCCAGCTGTACGGAGTACTCCGTACGTCCTTGTATGATACAAAATGGCCAACTTTGAGCCTATTACATCTCAACTTTCTAATTAGATCATTACAGTTGGCTTGATGTGCTGTGGGGGTTGTTTTCTATGTTACAGAGCAATGAGCCCCAATTCCAAATTCGGGGCCGGTTACGTGGTCGAGAACCGAATAAACAAAAAGGCCAGATGTCTCCTATGTAGGTGAGCTTTTGTTTGATACTGTAAAATAGAGGTGGGCACCCTAGTTATTATTTAGGGTGCTTATTTTTAGTGGTATATAATACAAAGTTGTGATTCACAATTCAAAACCTAAGCAATATGTTTCTATCAGTAACAATTTGGCTACCGATTCTGATTACTTTCGTGCGAAGTATCTACATTTAAGTTTTAATTTGTATATGTCGTACTCCCTATGGACAGAGTACACAAATAGGTTTATTTTCATGTTTCTCAGGGAAAATCTTGATTGTGATCTTCAGGGAAGAGGAAGCGCGTGCGTTTGCGTCGTCCACATAGCCTGCCTGAGGAACGGCATATTGTCAACATATATTGGTACTATTATTAAATCAATAGTTTTTTTTAGCTCTTGCAGATACAAATTTTGGCCCCAATGGTTTGGGCCAACTTTGATATTGCTGGATATTAAGAACTGACCAATCCGCCAATGGCTTTTTGGTTACTAGTTAGGCTGAGAGATTTTAGTTGTAGGCCCCCAAATGTAGCTAAGGCTATGTAACTCCTCCTACAAATGCTTGATCCGTGAATCGGTAACCAATGAAATCACATCAGCTTTGCGTATCGGCGTGTTGGCTCAGTTTGATGGTACTGTATCAATCAATATGCATGGTCTTAGTGGAGCTGGCAATTACTGAGCTTTCGTCACCGGAGGGGATATGCCGGCACCTGGAATGCTCGGAATCCACTATTTATACCATTCATCTGTGCATTTGTATATAATACCCTACAGTTTCCGTAGCCCATCAATTCCTGGTATGCGTATGAGACTAGCTGCTTCATATCAGCCGCTGTCCTGAAAGCAGAGATCACAAATTCAAGAGAATTTGCAACATGTCGGAGAAAGGCCAGCAGCCAACGTCTCTTTCTAGCCATGGGTAAAGGATCTCCCTTCTCCATCCACTCACGAACACTGTTGACAAGCTGCATACAAAGCATCATATTCAACTCGGTCTTTCTTCTATACAACTTTACACGCACGGATATCAAGACAATTGTCATCCCGCAGGCTTTCTTTGGGCTTGCCGGGGCACTCTCGGGTCCGCCCATCACAGCTGGCAGCTCTTCCACACTTGCTTCATTTTCGCAAACCCCGTTGGTCATCCTTTGGCTTTGGCTTAATCTTCTAGTGTTCACGCTAGCAAATCAAAGGTTGCCGTCTTCGATAATTGAGGATGGCTGTAACAAGCCATGGAGAAACATTCCTTCTGGTCATATCACTCCGGATAGCACGCGGAGACTTCTTCTTATTGTGGTGTTGGTATCGTGGTTTCTGAGCCTGGCACTGGGCACGTGGTCCGAATTCGCCGCTCTCGCAGTGCTGATATGGATGTATAATGACCTAGGTGGTGCTGAAGAAAACTTTCTCGTGCGTAACGTCAATAATGCACTCGGCTATTTCTTCTTTGGCCTGGGGGCATTACGGATTGCAGCTGCCGGTGGGAACAATGCTGATTCCGACTTGCAAGGGCAAAGCTCATTTGGTCCTCTGGCCTATGTATGGACCGGGCTTGTAGCCGCTGCGGTTGCGACCACTATCCAGGTGCAGGATCTGCAAGATCAAGAAGGAGATCAGGCACGCGGTCGACGCACTTTTCCGCTGGTAATGGGTGACGCCGTTTGTCGATGGAGCGTCGCCATCTCCGTTCTTGTCTGGAGTATGGCGTGTCCGTTCTTCTGGAATTCGGGTCCTGCTGGTTACATCGCCCTAGTTGTAGTTGGTAGCATCATTGCCGGGAGAGTACTACTAATTCGCGGAGAGCCTAAACAGGACGAGCGTACATTTGCCGCATGGTGTGGGTGGCTGGCTCTACTATATCTCTTGCCGGTGGGAAAACGATACGGGCTTCTTGGTTGATAGATAATTCTAAATGTTATTTAGGGAAGTTTTACATCCAGCTTTGGTTCCTTGTGACTATGTATCCAGTCATCTTTTTGCAGCCTAGGGTGCCTGCTTCGTACGATTTAGCCCCAACCCTAGTTTCGTCGAATAATTTCAAAAATCTCAAGGGGGTTAGCTTTGCGCGTATAGACGCCATGTGGGTTCATATACGCTTTTGTGGGTACGAGTTCATGGCCGTTGCATTCGACACGTAGATCCTCAGGCACGATCATGACACAATTATCCAGAAATGTAAGCAGTTAAAGCGCTTTGGGGCGCACAAGTCAAAAACGCACAGCGGGCAGATGTTGTAAAGTATCAAACCAGTCGGCTTCGAGGTTTGAAGCAGGTGAAGGAAGAATCTTAATTCACCATTTTTCACAATAAAAAGTATAAAAAGCCACCAGACCCGCCTGGCTTCCTGTTTAGTCTCATTCGGGTCCCGCCAATCGGCAACTATTGATTGTTAGCGTTGTTTTCTTGTTGGTTCTAAAAGTAGGCATGGTGTACGAAGCGGTCATGTAATTTTGTTTATGTTTCGGTCATGGTAGAATCCGTAGGACTGACTGACAGTGACTGCATATGTTAGTAACTAGAAATATTGGCGCCCCTAAATGCGACGTTAGCGCTTAGGGGCGCCGATACTACATGTGTTGGCCCACTGTCGTTAATACCAGCAGTAGGGATTCCTTTCATATGCCGTTAGATGAGATTCCATACAGCAACAAGAGACTTATGTGTCCCACAGGTTCGCCTCGGCCCCCCGCATACTGATTCAATATATACATGCATCAAATGATCTCCGCCCCCAACTGGCGGCCTGGTCTAACTGGGGCTTTTGCTAGTACGTACCATCTCTTGCATAATTCACCTTATATCTTACATACATTTGAGCCCTATCTTTTTATTCTACTAATGAACACAAACCAAGAGACAAGGAAGAGCAATTGATTATGGTGAGATATGTCGCTTCCACCAGAGGAGATTCATTATCAAGAGCAGCATGCTAGCGATAACCGACAACCTGACATTATAGCTGCTGTTGCAGTATGCTTAAGTGCAGCTGTTATTTCGGTTATTTTGCGTCTGGTGGCACGGCGCCTATTGAAAATCCGCCTACAACTTGACGACTGGTTGATTCTTATTGCTCTAGTGAGTATTCCTAATACTTTTATTTTGTCTGTCATTGTATAGAGATCCCATACTCGGATCCCGATTTGATTCCCATCAATTACTAACGATAATAACGAGGTTAGGTCATAACGATAGCATATAGTACATGCGCTTTACTTTCCTTGCATTTCGGGTTTGGAAAACATTATATTCTTGCAACCAATCCGGTGTCTTTTGCAAAAAACTCCTTGGCCGCCGAACTTCTATATACATGGGCTATTCTGGCAGTTAAGCTGTCAATCCTCGCTCTTTATCGACGTATATTCCAAGACAAGCAGTTCCGATTGTGGCTGTATATCACCGGTGTCGTTGTGATAGGATACTCGGTCTCGTCCTTCTTGGCATTCCTTTTGCAATGCGTACCGCTGCGAAAAATCTGGGCTCCGGCTGTCCAAGGCAGCTGTGTCAATTTGGGACTTGCATTCACCTTGACTGGAGTCATTAACATCCTCACGGATGTCTGCATTCTCGTCTTGCCCCTTCCACAATTGCTCGAACTCAATATGAAGACGAGCCGCAAGGTACAAGTTATTTGCATGTTCTTGCTCGGTAGTCTGTATGTATACTCTCTTCTCAACGTGACCGCTCTTGGTAGCTGTGATGCTGGATGTTGAATGTTGAATGTTGAATGTTGAATGTTGGACTAACGCACATTCATGCGATAGGGTAACCATCATCTCAATTATCCGGGTCACATATCTGAACAAAGTTTCAGTACTCGACGCCTCATGGACCTATGTCGATTCGCAAATCTGGACGGGGGCTGAAATTTGCACCGCGGTAGTGAGCGCAAACTTGCCGACTTATCGACCTTTATTTAGCCGTGCGAGCCAGGCGGTATCTTCCTCTAAGGATCTTTATTACCACCAATCTACTCTCAAGGTGCCAAGTTATGCGAAAATGGGGACAGGACAGTCGAATTCCGACAGCGTGTGGGACAATGCAGAAGAAGATGGCGATACCATTCCGCTAGACAGAATCCGCCGAGAGGTGAAAATCACTACGCAGCTCGAGAGCCGGGAAAATTAGATCGAGTAGGGGCTAAATATTAATGTACAACATGTTTTTTATGTTATATGGTTTATTGTTTTACGATAATTAATAAAATAATGCGTATATTTGCCACTCTCCACAGGGACAGTTCTTCGTTATCCCGCTTCACATACGGAGTATATTTATCAGGTGATCCCCATTTGAAAGAGGTAAATATGCTGGTTTCTGGTCGATATTATTTCTGCTACGGCGAAGAAGTCATTGTATGTACTGAGTATCCAAAACACCGCACATGATAGTCGAGTCCCACATGCTCCGTAACGTACATATGATCGACAAGAAACAACAAGAAATATGATGACAGAAATGGAGACTATATATGACCAAACGATGCCAATACCCACTAAGGGTTCCCTTTTTGGTCAAGTGGTAATTTAGGTCGTCAAAATACCATAGGCTGTTAGTCTGTATTAGCCGTATTGGTACCTGAAATTGTTGGTTTAAGGCGAAGACCCGCAACTAGCCCGTGGGGGTCAAAGTTAATCATGCTGATCACACTTCATTTAGAGATAGTATTACGTGGTATACGAATAATTTATGTACAGAATTACAAATAAACCCATGTCAAGTGCAAGTCAGCCCCTGCACCTATAGAAATCCGTTCATCAGTAGTGTCGCGGTATGTATTTTCAGATGATGAAAAATATATATACGTGGCCCCTAGGTTTCAATTCAAATGTTACCTGCATGGAGCACATCTGCTATTTACTTCGAATCTACATCAGGAACGACAGCTTGCTTCGTACAAAGAAAGTCCCAATATTGAAGTGTATTATTTCCTGGCGCTTCCTTTTTCCGTGATTCCCCGTCATTTAATTGATACTCACGGCCGGAGTTGAGATGGAGCGTCCTTGTAAGGAAACTTTCAAAACAAAAAGGAAGCAGTCCCCAGGCTGATAATGACAAATAATGAGTGGCAAAATAGCTTTCACTCTGGATACCCTGCAGACAGCTGTCGAGAAAACACTGCTGAACCCAATGGTAATGGGCACGCTGTATTTGTCAATGCGGTATTACAGTGACACTCCAGTTGGCTCATCATTGTTGGCTACACAATTCTCGCTGATCCTCCTGGGGGCTGTGCGGTGGGCTAACGAGTTCCTCAATGACCGAGTCCTGAACAATTGGCGCGATGACTGTTTTGATTGGAAGCACGAGTTGGTGCTCATCACAGGAGGCAGTCAGGGGATCGGCGCCCAGGTGGTAGACCAACTGGCGCAGCGCAGTATCAAGGTTGTCATTGTGGATATCCAGGCTCCTGTATCACGTACGTCATGGATCATCCTTTTTTAATACCCTTGGCGAAAACGATGTGAACCGACCGGCTTATCGTGATGTACTAGTGGCTCCAACAACATCTTTCTACCCGTGCGACCTTGCTTCAGC
Source organism: Talaromyces sp. DC2 (assembly GCA_039119965.1). NCBI lineage: Eukaryota > Fungi > Ascomycota > Eurotiomycetes > Eurotiales > Trichocomaceae > Talaromyces > Talaromyces sp. DC2. The sequence goes on from JBCLNQ010000099.1 coordinate 249,474, forward strand.
AGAGGGGATCGCTGCGGTGACTGCTCAGATTCAGGCTGAACATGGCCATCCAACGGTGCTCATTAACAACGCTGGCACGATCAACCGGACCCCAATCCTGCAGACACGCGATACGCAGCTTACGCGTATATTTGCAACCAACATCCTCGCACCCTATCGGCTATTACAGGCCTTTCTGCCGTCCATGGTGGCTGCCAACCACGGCATTGTGGTCACCTTGACCTCGGTTGCTGGGTATGTAACGCCGCCGGGCATGGTCGATTACAGCATGTCCAAGGCCGCTGTAGTAGCCCTGCACGAGGGCCTAAGCAGTGAACTAGTTTCCCGCTACAATGCTCCCCGGGTCCGTACGATCTGCGTTGTGCCTAACTTTGTGCGTACCAATCTAGCCAAGGATTTTGTATATGATTCGCCCTTCGTCAGTCCGATGCTCGAGGCCGAGGCTGTCGCCAAGAGCATCGTGGGCCAGCTGCTCACAGGCCGCAGTGGCTATGTGATAATCCCCAAGAGTGCCGGCTGGTTTGGCATGTTGATCAGGGCCTGGCCCTGGTGGATGCAGCGCCTGTTGTCCATCTCGCCGTCTATCACGGAAGTGACCCGGCGCGCTGAGCTACTATCGGCGGAAACAAAAATGACTGGTTAGCTTCGTACGGAGTAACCTTCGTTGATTATGTGTTAATAATAGTTCTTCCTGACATTGCTCTCGTTAGATCGGTACTTCTGCATATACCCCGATACAGTACAGTTACCAGACGCTAGTTTGCACTAGTAATCCACTTTCGACGCCAGTTCGGAGGGGATGGGGCCAGAGCAGAACAAATCGGATCCAAACCATCCATTATGGGCTCGTATATGATTAAAAGGGAGTTTACATGTATGCGACCCGAAATCAAATTTCCTATAAATTATTATCTAGGGTGACGGGTTTGAAAGGGTCTAGATTTAGGTTCGGAAGGGCTTGGGTTCTTTAGAATGAATAATAATCTTCAGAGGTTTTGCGCTGGGGATTGAGGATTAGATCCACTAAGAATTTATTAGGAAATTTGATTTCGAGTCTACGACAGATTGAGTTAGGGAGGGTGCGCGCAGCAATAAGGAGGTGTAATTCCCAGTTAAAAAGGTGCTTATCCTTTGTAGATAATAATAATTTCAGTAAATAAAGCCCTGATATGCGAAACAAAGCAATTGACATCAGCTATCCTGAAGAAAGAAGAAGAACACATACCCATCTTATCATGAGTGACTGGAAAGAAACTGCTCCTGGCCGCTTCGAGCGTCCCACTGACAGCCTGGAGGCATTCTACATCGCCACCGCAAAACTAGGCCAACCGCTAGGTGCCGAGCATCTTGCTTTCAGTTTCGGCCTTCAAATCCAGCATCAATATGCGGACCTTATCGGCGCTCTTCAATATGCTTGGATCCGTGTGCGCGAAGAACATCCCAAGCTTGCTGCCACTGTAGACAGTTCCAACCTTGTCTACCAGAAATTGACGCCCGACCAATCTTCAATTGATGCGTATCTGACAGAAACCTTCAAAGTCATTGGGCCCCCGGTCAAGTCGGCCACTGAATTGTTCCCTTCTTTGAATGCTCCTGCAGAGCGTGCTGTTCTCTATTACTTGCCAGCCTCATCGGAAATCGTCATCCACACTGCACATTGGCGTATTGACGGTATTGGGGCGTTGCAACTTCTAGATCAGCTTCTCTGCAATGTGGTTGCAGCACATTCATCGCATTTGTCTCTCTCCTCTCTCCTTTCTGGCGCCGAAGAGGCCAATTTAACCCCAGGATTTGACACCGTGCTCAATCTTGATGCACAGCCACCGGAATCGGTTACAGCGGTCAGTAACAACGCGCTCGCGAATTTTGGAGCGCACCAACCTGCCCTAAGCATCCCGCCTTCGACAGCGCCACCTAGTCCCTCTGCGACAACCCATCGACAGCAGATAGTGTTTTCGCCTTCCCTTTCTAGTGCTATCAGCGCCGCTGCCAAAGAGCGTGGTATCTCTGTGACTGTGGCCGCCCATGCAGCCCTGATCCATGCGGCAAAGTCTCTGAAAGCTGCAGACTCTCCAGCTACTAGCTATACGTCCTGGGTCGCCTTCTCCGTGCGTAATATGCTTCCTGAACAGTATCAAGGTCCAGCATATGCTGTTACTTGCGCGCATACTGGCTGGCCACTTGCCCTGCAGCCGACAGATTTTAGAAATGATACTTATGGTCTACAGAAATTCTACCAAGAAAGTTCTAGCCCTGAGATGATGGCCAGTCTGCGAGCCTTTCATAACACTCTGACGGCACTATTAAGCCAGCCATTACCACCTGGAGCGCCTATTCCCGCCTATCCTGCGCTTAATAGTATTGGCATTGTTGATAACATTATCAAGTCTACTTATGGTGAAGGAGATGGTGTGATCAAAACATCTAACTTTTGGTTGGGCAACGCTGTCACGACTCTAGATATCTGGGTGCATATCTGGAACTGGCAGGGTCAGATTACACTGAGTGGACTACACAATATCGGAGTATATGACGATCAGAAAATCAACGAGTTTCTACAAAAGGTTAAAGACATTCTGGTGACCGAATTGGGAGTGACAGAATAACTCATGGGATGACCTGATATATTTCCAAAAGGAAACACTATTTAGGAGAAATAAGGTCAAAGAATGGCTATGAGTTGGTTAATACTGGCTTTATGCCACGGGACCACCTCGACTGTGGTCACGTGATGTCCCGCTCACCGCCTGCAGGGTTCTGCCAAGCCCTATCTGTGGTTACATGATTTATCGAACGCTATAACAGTTTCTTTTACAATGCTATAATAGTTTTCTTTATATAATCTTTAAAACTATAATAGTAAATTCTAGGACTTCTTAATAACTTCTATAGTATGTATTTTATTAGGCTAACTAATTTAGTGCTGTAGAGAATGTTGAACCTTAGACACCAGAATCCCGCGAAGTCTGCGTTTCTCGATTACTAATTCGGGATAGCCCCCCATGTCTCTCCAGTCAGAAGTATATGATGTCACTCCATGGAGGTAGAAAATATGCATTGTCAACTGGTCGAGATGGAAATCTGTAAACTTGCTTTCTGGTACTGCTAATGATGGATTCCACTTCGTTCTCAGCGTACCAGAGAATATTACAGTAATAGTTAATATTCCAAATAGTATGGAAGATAAATAAATTATATCTATTAATTCTGGTATATAACCGTAACTAATGCCTATAACACTAACGTGAATCTAAATCACAGGTATCCAACAGATCTTGAGTGAGTTTGCCCTTTCGACTGTATCCCTCCACGTACTTGTCTCCCCATTCACCAACGGTGTTGTCATATGTCGTTTCGGGCTTTGTCAGACATAGACTGCACATGACTTGTTTGACTCCTTTCATGAGCTCTAGACGCGGAAACTCAGCGACCACATGATCATACTCATCCCATGTCAGGGCGCCATTAGAGACGCGTTCCGGGCCCTGAAAATCGGCCCAGATCCCGTAAGAACAGACTTGCACTTCAGCCTCCTTATAGAAGACAATGCTGCCGGTGGTATGAAGCGCGATGGCATCCCAAACAAGCTGCAGTCTATGCTGATCCCATTCCTGCGTCATGCCTTCTTCGCGAAGGAAACTGCGGGCAGCATCGGCCCCGTCGACCTCGAAGCGACGGTCCTTCGAGATAAGCTTCCCAGTACGGTCCCACCCTAGGTCGTGAAGAATAGCTGCAATTGCATGCGCTTCTCTATCTCGGTCCTTCAGCTCAGATATCTTGTCGGCAATGATGAAACCGAACAAGAAGGACCGATAAATATGATTGTAACCATAATCTTCCAGGTGCTTCCGGGCCAACGCAAGGGCTTTGGTAATCAGCGGTGTATTTGGAACGGTGACACCAGCAACGACGCGAGTCGGAAGGGCTTGATCCGTGACCATTTTTGTAGGAAATTCGCTATTACGGAACGGAGTTATTTTGTACACTGGGATTCAGTGGTGAGTTCGCCAAAACTTATCACCAAGATGTCCGTTACTTTTGCAAAGATCTAAACCACTCAATCTCTGTTTAGGGCGTAGCGACTTGCTCCACTTGCTCATCATAACAATTCCTACGTTTTCACAGCACTGCGGGGTTACGATGATGATGTTTATTACTCGAAGTAACTAAGCCTATATAGTACTAGCGCATTAATTGCATAATCTATTTCCCACAGATCGGGCAACCACTGAACTCGCGATAGCCCATATTTTTGCTCTCATAACGTATCAGCCTGGTGTTTAGATTCTTTGATTGGACTGCGGAGTTATCTTTCTTTCAACAAGGTCTGTTTCGTGACGATGCGACTAGTTCACCTGAGTCCTACTGAATAGGGATAATCAGCCATCAGTACGAACTAAGTGGGTACATTGTACGGCTTTGGGAGTATTGATTCGTCCGGGGAATTCAACGCTATTTCTCTCCTCGCAAAATTAGAATAATATCTCTATAATATATTTTTAATATTCTTTAAAATTCTTTAAATAGATAATTATATTATTTAAATATATTATATAGTAAATATTTAATAAATTACTTAAAACTCTATTAATATATACTTAAAATATTATTAATATATTAATTAATCTAAATAATATTACTATATATTTATAATATCTATATTTAATTTAAAAAATAATTTTTTATTTATTTTCTAGTATAATTTATATCTTATAATATATATTATAAAGATCTAGTTAGATAAATACTTTTTGTTACGCTCACGTGTTCGTGAGCCCAAACATGTGACGTCACGCTGACTCAGCATGCTGACTCAGCATGACTCTTTTCTAACGTAATCCACCCCCGAGTTGGCCACCCCCCCGAGTTGGCCACTTCCGCCCGAAAACGCGCTCTATATTATTTTCAATAATTCAACGCGTCAATATACCACCAATTCGCAATAAAAACCTATCAAATTCTCAGGAACAAAAGAGAAAGATCCAATTAGCATTATCTAATTTAAAAAATAGAAGAATTCATTCTATATATAAAGCTACAGAGATTTATAATATTACCTATTCAACTCTTTAAAATAGACTAAAAGACATAATATATTAAGCTGAAATATACACTAATAGGTATAAATTAACAGAATTTAAAGAAGAATTACTTATTAAGTAGATACTAGATCTAGATAAATAAGGATTATCCCCTTAGCTATCTCTTATATAAGATATAGCTAATTATCTTCTCTTATAACATAGAAATTAATAAGTTAAAAAGAATTAGATATATAAATTAGTTTAATATTATCTAAAGCTTAAATTAAAATTTTCTTAAAGATATAACTATAAATATACTAAATATAAAGATTTAAAGATTATCTAGAAATATTTTAACAGAATATAAGAAGTTATATTAGAATATAGTATCTTATCAAAAGATATCTACAACTTTAATAAGACTAATTTTACTATAAAACTCTATACAACTATAAAAATTATTACTAGAAATAATTAATATAGCAAACCATATTTATTACAGTCTAGCAATTAAAAATAAATAATTATAATTAAGATAGTTAATTCTATTAAATAGACTTTATCTTTATATATAATTTTTAAAGTAATAAAATATATATAAGAAATCTAGTTTAAGACTCTTCTAATTAATTAAAAAATTAATATTAATAATAATAGATAGACTATAAATAAGATTAATATAGATTAACTTTAAAATCACTTTATTCCTTATATAAATAACTATATAATAAAAAGATATTAAATACTAATTCTTAATAATTATAAAAGTTATTTAATAGTAGAATTTAATTATATATATACTAAGAATAATATTATTCTAATCTGTATATCTCTATATTCTTTTTATCTTTTATAGTCTCTTAATATTAGCTATTTTATAGTTATAAAATAGAAATATAAACAGCTTATTAAATAGTAAATAAAACTTAAATTTAATTATATTAATAAAATTAACTTTCTTATTATATTTCTAAAAATCTATATAATAGCATATAAAGCTAAAACTATTTAGAATAACTTTATAGCAACTAGAATAATACTATATAATCTAGATCAAGTCTATTAATAGCTTACTGTCTAGCTTAAAACTCCTATACCCTCTCTAAGTTAATCAAGTAATACTTAATTATTCTACTTATAAATTTCTTAAAATCTATACTAATTTAAATACTAATTAAGTATAATTAAGAGATATATAAGCTAATATATAGAAAATCTATTAGATTTAATTAATAAGATAATTAATAGAATGTCAAAGACATACAAGATGACCACAACTAATCTCATACTTCTAAGAAAAGAAGTCTATAATTTACAAGCCATATATAAGAAGGAGAAACAAAAACACAGACAATTTAGAAGACAGATTAACCATTAATAAAGAATTACTAGAGAGGAAGCTTATATATTTATATAAAGCTAGATTAAAATATCTCAAAGTATTACTACTGCTCTAGCTAAGCCTAAGCTGCCAGCCCCACAGGCACTCATATATCACCAATTTCAGTGTAGTGAGTATAATATTCTCAGGCATAGACAGCCTCAATGCCCTAATCTTACTGGTAATTAGGTTTTTATATATAATTATTATTTGGGGTTAGAAATTGAGGTTTGAAATCAATATGGAGCGCGTTTTCGGGCGGAAGTGGCCAACTCGGGGGGGTGGCCAACTCGGGGGTGGATTACGTTACCCAGCATAGCAGTTACTGAATGAAGGCATCTTTCTTCTCTCTACTCACTGTATCCCTACCAAATAGTAGTATGTCCAGATATATGGTCTAGTAATCTGATTGTTTTCTTTTAGAAAGGAAATATTTATTTATCTATTTAAGAGCTTTAAGTAATAATATACTAAATTAATTAGCTAAAGACTCTAAGTACTATTAAATTTTAAAACTAATCTTTATTATTTTTTTAAATTAATTAATTAAGTTATTTTTATATTTTCTTTTTACTTCTTAAGAGTACTTAAAATAAAGCTATTTATTAAAAGAAACTAGCTTTTACTTATAACTCTATTTTATTTTTAATCTGTCTTAATTTACTATGAATTGCTTTATTATAAATTGCTTTATGATTACTAGAACCACTATCTAGATTCCTATGATTAAGGTGTTCTGGGAATCACACAATTATGATTAACTGGCTATATAGCTAAGAGATTATAGGAATTAGAAGATATAATTAATAAATAACTATTATATTATACTAACTTTTAACTACTTTTTTTATTTAAATAATAATAAATAATATTAAAGAATCTATTTAATCTAATATTTTTTTTTATTTTAAAAAATTTTTATTATCTAACTATTTTTCTTTTAATTATTCTATTTAAATTAATTTTTATTTTTTATTTAATTAAGCTATTAAATTTAAATATTAATTATTTATTTTTTATCTTTATTCTTTAGTAATTAATATCTTTAACTTTAATTTAAGTATAATTAATCTAATTAACTTTATTATTAATTTTTATCTAGAATTTATAATTTCTAGATATTTATTTAATTATTTAGACCTAAAGAAGCTCTATTAATTATTTAGTTAAGAGTTTATTTAGGTTATATTATCTACTTATATATTTAGCTAAGAAATAGACTAGAGTGATTTAAATAAGTTAATTAAAGAATTTCTAAAAGTTTATAAAAGTTTTAAAAGTTTAAAAATATTTATTATTTAGTTAAATTAGTAATTATTTTTAAAAATTAGATTTATTTTTTTATTTAAATTATTTAAATATATAAGATTAGTTTTAATTATACTATTAAGAGAATCTTTATTAATATCTATTACTATTATAACTATCTTAATATCTAAGTAGACTTTATTAATAGCTCTAAAATTATAAAATTAAAAATTAATAGTAATAAAATAATAATTTATTTATTTAATTAATAAAATAAAAGTACTAATATCTTAATAATTAATATTTCTATTAAATGTTATTATAGTGCTATTTAATTTAATTTTTTAGCTCTTAAGTTTATTATTTTTTTTGTTTAAATTAGATACTCTAATATTAATTTAGTTTAGGCTATTAACTAGTAAATAATTAGTAATTAAACTAATATTATTCTACTATAATATTATTTTAAATCTATTTAAAGTTATTAATCTATTTATTAAACTAGTTATTTTTATCTATTAATTTTAATAGATTTAATTTAATCTTTATAATACTAAATCTAATAAATCCTATTCTATAGAAAATATAGCTAGAAATAATAGTAATCTACTATTAGGCAATATATAAGGAACTAGAAACCTGATTATAAATAGTCTTAATAAGCTAGTATTTTAAATAAAAATATTAATTAATATAGTTAGTTAAATAGATAAATAGATTATTTAGAATATATTTTATTTAGATAAATTAACTATAGAAAATCTTTACTAAAGAGATCTTAACCTTATACTAAGTTTAAGGTTATAATATAGTAGTTTTTCTAAATATTTATACTGTTTAGATATAAAAAATAGTAATAAAATTTATTAGAAATAAACTAAACTAGAATTCTTTTATTCTAATTTAAAGGATAAAAATTATATAGATTTAGAAATAATAATAATAATTAGATAATAAATATTCTATTAAGATATATATACTTTTATTAATATAATTAAAGTAATTATTAAGTTAAAAACTAATATTATAATTAGATTATATATATATACTTTATTAAGAGGAACTATATAATAATAATTTATTATTAAACTAACTAAATTTAAAAAAAAATTATTTTCTAAATAACTACTTATTAATAATAAATAGATTTTACTACTTCTTTAATAATTTAGACTAAATCTTAGTTAAGTAATAAAAGATCTTAATAATTTATATTATATATAATTTAATATATAAAAGGATAAATTATCTATAATATTTACTTAAAAAATTATTTATACTACTTAAATAATTAGAATAACTAAAATATAGGCTTAGTTATTATATATATAGAATTATTTTAATCTTAACTATAAATAAAATATCTAATGATTAACTAAAGCTATAACTCTATTAATATAGATAAAAGATCTTATAAAATAATATATTATTTAATAAGAAATTAAAAATAGCTATAGAAAATAAAATTAATAGTATAAAAACTATAGATAAAACTATAATTTTAATAATTTATTTTATAGTAACTCTTATAATAATTATTTTAATTATAATAATCTTAATAAATTAAATAATAAATATAATTTATATAATTATATAGATATTTTATATAATTATAGTAGTACTATATATAATTAGAGCTATAGTAATATATATAATTATAATTATAATTATAAGAATTATAAAGACTTATATAACTATAATTATAATAAATATAATAGATAATATAATAATAGCTAGAGATTTTCTAATAAAGTTAAGGAATTAGATTAAAAAAAAAACTAAAAAGCTTATTATATAGCTAATAATAAAAATAATAATTAAGATAATATAGATTTATAATTAGAAATAATCACTAAATTAGATAATAATAAAGATATAACTAACTTTAATTATATAGATATAGCTAGATATTATATTAATATTAAACTTATTTTTATCTATCTATATAGATAAGAAATTATCTTAAGAAATGCTTTATTTAAATATATAGATAGCTATTTTAAAGAATTAATAATATAAAAGTTATTAATAGCTAATAAATTAATATAATTAATAATTAAATTAAATATTATTCTTATTATATTATTAGTTAGTATTTATTTTAAGAGATAATATTATAGTATAGCTTTTATATTTATTTAAGATTCTTATAAGCTAATCTAAATCTATCTTGATTTTAGCTATACTATGATCTTTATTAACTAATTATTTCTTATAAAATATTATAATATAGTACAGTTAACTATAATAAAGAGTCTTAATTTTAGAGATATTAGTAAGAAACTAGACTATTTAAAAAAAGTTACTTAATTTATTATAAAGTTTTCTATAAAAATTAATAATAAACTAATACTAATAAGCTTTTAAATTAAAATATATATTATAGAAGATTTTTCTATTAATCTTCTTATTAGAATTAATATACTTATATAATATAGAATTAATCTTTTATTAATATTATTTTAATTCTATACTCTAATTGAAAGCTGTTAGAATATATAAATAAATCTAATAATAAAATTAAAAAGTAAAAAGACTATACTATAATCTATATATACTACTAAATATATTATTATTCTAGTAAACTTAATAATATAGTTATTTATATAAATAAAGTTTAAGCTTCTAAAAGATTAAGACTTTTTATTTATTTTTTAATATAATAGTAAAGTTACTCTATTCTTATATATTATAAATTCTAATTTTATATAGATTTAAATAATTAATCTAAATAATAAAGACTAAATTATTAGCTGATATATATATATAGACATATTTAATAATTATAAGGATACTAATTAGTAAGAGATTGACTAATAAAGTAAAGATAATTATTGTTAATACTTTTACTATATAATAGAAGAGAAGGTAGCTTAAATAATAGAGTCTATATTTATTATATTTGATATAAATTTCTTTTTAGAGTATAAACTAGATAATAGGATTATAGTATATAGTGAGATAAATATCTAGAATAAATTTATTAAATTACTTAAAGAATTTAATAATATATTTTATAATAAAGAGTTTATAAATATTTTTATTAACTAGTAGATATGAATTAAAATAAAACTAGAATAAAAAAAAATAATTAGAGCTAATAATAAAGTCTATTTTCTTGGTCTAAAGGATTATACTATTCTTGATATAATGTATAATTAGTTTTATAAATAAAGATATCTAAACTAATAAAAAAGATATAGTCTATACAGTCATTCTATTTTTATTATTTAATATAAAGTTGATAAATCTAATAGATTATAAATGAAAGGAAGAGTAGTATTAGATATTAGGACACTGAATAAATAAGTAAAATATAATATGTATTTTATGCTGAGATAAGAGAATATAATTATTATACTTATTAGTAAAAAGTATATTATAATAATAGACTATATTAATTTTTTCTTCTAATAGAGAATTTATTTTATTAATTAAAAATATCTTTATATAATTATATATAAAGGATAAAAATATTATTTAGTTATTTTAATAAGATTTATAAATAATTTATTTTATATTTAATAAATAATAAATTAACTCTTATATATATTTTATAAATAATATTGAATATATATAGATAACTCAGTAATAATATTATATATATTAAAGAAATATCTTAATTATTTATATTAATTTCTTTTACTATTATATAAAGTTAATATCTTAATTAATCTAAAAAAAGTATTTATTAGATTCTTTTTAATAAAATTTCTAGATAAATATATCTTATTATTTAGGCTATTTACTTTATAAAAATATATTTATATAATCTATAATATTCTATTTCTTATTATATTAAATTATTTTAAGATCTGACTAGATATTATAGGATAGTTTAGAAATTAGATCTTCTATTATTTAATTTTTATAATACTGTTATAAATATATAAAATAATACTATTAAAATTAATTTTAAAGTTAAGATAAGTAAGAGTAAACTATATAAATAAAATAAAATTATATAAAATAACTAAGAAAAAATATTAATTATATAATAATATATAAGAATATTTTAAAGATCTATTATTTATATAGTATTATAACTCTAAAGATTAAGTATATCTTGATGTAGATATCTATAAGAAAGATAATAGAGTGATGTGGTATTATATGAAGTTAAAGTTTGATAATAAGCCTTATCTTATATATCTTACTAAATCTATTAAGATAATTATAAATTATTAATTAATTAAACTAATTATATTTCTTAATTAAGAAATAATAGATATAGAAAAATAATATTAGTTAATAGAGTTAAAAGTAGTATATTTAGTTTAGATATTTAGAAAGATTTAATATATAGTAGAAAGTTATAAGAAATTATTAATTATTTATATAGATTACTTAGTAATATTAGTTATTATAAAATAAATTATACTTATAATCTTATTAATTAATAAACTAAATCTTTATCTTATATTAACTTCTTAATATATTTAGTAATTTAATATTATTTTTATATATAAACTAGATAAATTAAATATTATTATAGATATATTATCTTAGCTTTTATCTCTAAATATTAAACTAAATATATTTTAATTTAAAAATATTAATATCTTTAATAAAGATATATTTAATAAGAGTCTAATTTACTTAATTTTATTCTACTAAATAAATTATACTTTTTAAAAAAAATTTCTTAATAGATATAAAAAAGATTCTAGGTTAGTAAATATAATTAATATACTGTGATAAGTAAAAAATTAAGATAATATTAATCCTATAAGTAAAAAAATCAAACTACTATATAAACTAATTAATAAAGATTTATTATTTTTAATTATTTAGAATATAAAGATTTAAAAGCTATATATTTTAAAAATTCTAATCTTTAATATATTATAAAAAGCTTATAATAAAGTTAATTATAGTAGTATAAAAAGATTTATTTATCAATTAAAGAGACTTATAATTATAAAATTATTAAAGGAAACTAAAAAATAGGTTATAGAATATAAATAATATCTAAAGAATCAAATTTAATACTATAAACTATATAGAAGTTTTTAGCTTATCTTAATATTTTTAATCCTATTTTATATATTTATAATTAATTTTATTATATGCTTACTAGAGTTAAATATATTACTTAATATTTTATTTATAGTTATAAATAAATTTTTTAAATAAAAAATATTTATTATAAATAAATTAAATAATATAGCTATATAATAGAATAAAGTACTTATAATTAGATTGATAGAAAAAGATTAAAGATTCTTTATTAAAATAATCTCTAACTATAATAAGAAATTTATTAACTAAATATAGTATAGTATATTTAAAGAAGTTAAAATAATTTTATTATTTTCTATAGTATAATATTTATAAATTAATAGATAATTAGAAATAATAAATTAAATTACTAAAATTATATTATAATATTTAATTTAGACTCTTATTAATCTAAAAGAATAGCTAATAGTATTATCTATATTATAGTTTTATCTAAATAATATCTATTTAACTATAATTAGTATATTACTATATTAGATTATATATAGAATAAAATTATTAAATAAGTTTAGTCTTCTTAATCTATATATAAAATAATTCTAAGATTAATCTTTATAGATAGATACTACAGAACTTATTAAATTTATAGCTATAAATATAAAATAAATATTTAACTATAACTATTAATAAATAGTATTTAAAGAAAAAGATAAAATATTAATATATCTTTATTATAAATATAAAATACTAATTAATAAAAAAATAAAATTTAATATAAAATTATAGTAATAATTTACTAAACTTTATATAATTAAATACTATATTAATTATCTAGTATATAAGCTAAATTTTTTAAAGAAATAGAAAATATATTTAGTATTATCAGTAGTATATCTTAAATTATATCTAAAGAATATAAAATATATAGAAGAGATTAAAGTAATATTAACTAATCTTAATAGAGTTAAAAGATATAAAGTTAATACAATTATTAATCATTAAGTATAATATTAAGAAAGAAATATAATACTAATAAATTTATACTATATTAAATAAACTAATTATAGTTTAGATAAAGATTTATAATTTACTATAGATAAATTAGATAATTATAAAGAGCTTCTTAAGGAGTTCTTTAAGTACTAATATTATTTAGTATAATGAATTTAAAGAATTATTATTATATTTATATAGGATTCTATAATCTATTTAGGAATTAATTAATAAAATATTTTTTATTTTATATTATATAATCTAATAATTCTATTATCTTGTCTAATTACTAGTAATCTTACTATTTTTATCTTTATATCTTTTTCTATTTTCTTTTTAAATTATTTTTTTTATATCTTTTTCTTTCTATTTTTTTTTTAAATTTTTTATTTTTATATATTTATTTTTATTTTTATACTGATTATATAAGCTGATAAAATTAGATAATTAAATTTTATATTAAATAGTCTGTATTATTATAGTATTGATTTAATAATTTAATCTATAAGAATTAACTAAGTAAATAAAATAATTATAATAATTAAGTTAAATAAGCTTGTAACTATATTATATTAAATAAGTAAAGAAATTATAATAACTAAGTTAAATATATCTATAACTATAGATACTATAATAGTTAATCTTATAAATAATCTAATTACTATAAATAAAATAAATTTAAATGAATTAATTTAAATTTAAATAAATAAGTAAATAAATAAAGTAGCTATTATATTTATAATAGTATTTATACTAATTAAAAGAATTAAAAAAGAGGAATAGTTTTTTTATTAGTTTTTTTCTTAGAGAGAGTTCTAAGAGCTTGATACAGTCTATGATAGCTATTTTAAGTCTATCTATATTGAAGCTTCTAAGAAATAGATATAGAATTTTAGTTATATAAAGAATTATTAAAATAATATAAAATAATAAATAACTATAAAAGACCTTAATCTAAATAACTTTAAAATTATAATTAATAATAATAGTACTCTAATATTGTCTCTTTATAATAAAAAAGAATTTTCTAGATAAATAATATATAGTTTATTAAGTAATCTCTTATTTTAAAAGAGCTATTATATATAAGTAATAATTAATATTATTAGAAAACTTATATTAGATAATATAAAACCACTTTAATATAAATAATTTAAAGAATTAAAAACTATTTTAATCTATAAATTAAGTAATAAAGGTAAATATAAAATTGATAATATAATAGATAAGTTAAAAGAATCTAAGATTATTTATAATATATATATTTATCTTATAAAGAAAAATTATATTAATTTAACTATTAATATATTAATTAACTCTAAAGAAATTAATAATATAAAGATTTAACTTAATTAAATAGTAAAAAACTAATATCTAAAAATATTAGTCTATTTTATAAATAAATATAATTAGTTAATTTAAGCTAAATATAACTACTTATATTTAAAAGCTATTAATAATATAGATCTATATATAATAAATAAAATTTAACTTGAAATTTAGAATATTAAGTACTATATATTACTATTTTAACTTAAGTAGTCTGATAAAAACTCTGATGATTTTCTATCTACTATCTAGTTGATTTATTATTATCTTTACTTTTTAAGGAATAAATAAGTATTAATTAATTAAATAATTAGTCTTTCTTTTAGTAATAGTTTTTCTTTCTTAATTATAAACTTTTTATGTATATATTTGCAATAAAGATATTGTTATTTTTTTAAATAGTGAGATTTTATTACGCTTACATGTTTATGAGTCTAAATATGTGATGTCATGCTGAGTTAGCATGCTGACTTAGCATGACTCTTTTCTACCCAGCATAGCAGTTACCGAATGAAGGCATCTTTCTCCTCTCTACTCACCGTATCCCTACCACTTTTACTTTTATAAAATAATTAAAAATCTTTTTAATTAGTAATAGTAGATAATAATTTTTAATTATAATTATATTTAAACTTTAATAATCTATATATAATTAAAATTAGTTATCTTTTTTAAATATAAATAAAATAGATATATCTATAAAATTTTTAAACTTTTAAATTTAATTTTTTAATAGATTACTTTAAAGATATTCTTTTAGAATTTTCTATTTTTTTAGACTAAACTAATATATTAAATAGTATAGTAAAGTTTTTTCTATTTTAAATTTAATATTATAATTATATTTAATATTAATAAGTAGAATTAAGATTTCTTTTATAGAAAATATATTTTTAAATAATTTAATATAATATAAAAACTTTTATTCTAAAATAATAGTTAAAAGAATAGTATCTTCTTTTAATCTTATATTTTATATATATATTATATATATAGAATTTTTATTTTTAATTTTTTCTATTACTATCTATATAGTTATTAATTAAAATTTAAATTCTAATTTATTTTTTTTATTTACTAGTTTTATAGACTTAATCTTTATTTAAATCTTAATTTTTTTATTTAATATTTAATACTTATATAGTAAACTATCTTAATTAAGATTCTAATAATATTATTTCTTTATATATTAGTAAATATCTAGATTAATAGCTTTATATTAGAATATTTTTAGAATAAAGTTATATTAATCTATATCTATAATATTATATATTAATATAGTTATTTCTAAGTTTTCTTTTAAATTAATAATAGTAATTTTAAGAAGTATTTTATTATAAATAATTATTTAATAATTATTAATAACTTTAATTATTAATATATTATCTATAAATTAATATAGATTTTTTTTTAATTTATTTATATTATATAAAATTCTTTTAAGTTTTTCTATTAATTAAAATCTTAATTTTTT
Source organism: Talaromyces sp. DC2 (assembly GCA_039119965.1). NCBI lineage: Eukaryota > Fungi > Ascomycota > Eurotiomycetes > Eurotiales > Trichocomaceae > Talaromyces > Talaromyces sp. DC2. Next base: position 265,885 of record JBCLNQ010000099.1, read on the forward strand.
TATAATCTTATATTATCTTTATATATATATATATCTTAATATAGATTTCTATTTTTAATTAATTAATTTATAAATTTAAAATAGATACTTTAAATAATTAATTTTAATATAATTATTTAGCTTTTCTTTATAAAGATTTTTTCTTAGAATAGACTTAGTAATAGTTATCTTTAATATATCTAATCTTATAATAGTAATTATATTTAGACTTTATATCTTCTAACTTAATTAAATATTTAATATTTTTTAATATATTAAAAGATCTCTTTAAATTATAATAATATTATTTCTTTTTTCTTTTTAATTTAAAATACTTTATCTTTAAATTAAAAATATAAATCTATTTTTAGATCTTTTATAATATTTATTATTTTTTTAATATATTATTTTTAATAGTTTAAAAATATAAAATATAATCTTTATAATTTTTAAAAAGATTTAGATATTTCTTTATCTTCTTTTAAATTTTAAATAAAATTTTATTTTAAAAATATATATAGTATTAATACTTAATATATTTTTATTTTAAAATATTTTTTTATTTTTATAATATTATATTAAATTTAACTATTAATTATTTTTTTTATTATTTTATTTTTAAGAATTTTAAATTTACTTTTTACTAAATTTATAATAAAATCTTAAAATTAATTCTATATTATAATTAATAGATCTATATTATTTTTTTAGTATATTATCTATTTAGATAGTATATTATCTTTAAAAATATTAATAATAATTAGAATTTTATACTATACTAATAATATTATTATTAAAGATACTTAAAGATAAATTAAAAAAAAAAAAATAATTATTTTATATTAAATTTAAAAATAAGATAAATTTTTAATAAGTTTAAAGAAATTTTTATAAATTTTTTAATAATTAAATATTTTAATTTTAATAAAAGAATAAAGATTATAATAAATATTTTAAAGATTAATAAAAGAGCTATACTTTTTTATAATTTATAAAAAATAGTATTATTTATATTACTAAATATTTTATTATATTATATAATAATTATACTACTAATAGTATAGTTATCTAATTATCTTAGTTATAATTAATATAACTTTATAAATATTATTTTAAAATTTAGTTTATCTTTTTTATTTATCTATTACTTTATAGATAATAAGCTGTTAAATTTCTATATTCTCTTTTTATAAAATCTATAAGAGAGTTTTATAATTATAATATAAATATTAATCTTTTATTTAAGAAGATTATCTTAGATATTCTATATTATATAAATATTTTTTTAAATAATAATTTTACTATTTATTTTATATTAATTTATTCTATAGTTAAAATAAAATATATATACTTTATAAATTTATTTACTATTATTAAGATTAAGTTAAATCTTTCTAATATTAATAATTTAATAATATAGTCTATTATTATCTATTACTATAGATATTTTAGTATTTTTAATAGTTATAACTATCTATAAGAAATATATCTTACTATCTTATTCTATTAATATTTATTATATTTCTTAATATATTTTATTATATTTTTTATTATTTATAACTAGTAAAAGTTTCTTAATATTTATTCTATAGTATTCTTAATTCCTAGATATCTCTTTATTAGAATATTATAATTAATTTTAATAACTTCTTCTCTAATAGATTTTAATATATAGATTAGACTATATCAGAATATTAATCTTTTATTAATAATTATAATTTTATTATTATTTTCTTTTAATAATATTTAAATTATTTTATTTTTAATAGTTCCTTTAATAATTTTTTCTTATAATTTACTATCTATATTAGTTTCTATAGTTATTACTAATTAAGTGATTTAGAGATTATACTTTAAATTTCTAACTTTATTAAGTTTTAGTAAAGCTAGTTTTAGTTTTTTAACTTTTTTTTTATAGTTTAATTTTTTATTAAAAATATCTACTCTAGTATTTTCTATTCTTTTATAATATTTAATTATAAACTAATATTTTATAAATAATTCTATTTATTTTACTTATTTTTTTATTAATATTTTAATTATTATAAAGTAAGTAAAATTTTTATAATTAATAATAATTTAGATTAGAAACTTTATTTTTTTTAAATATATTTTTTAATATTATAATATTATAATAATTATTAATAATTCTTTATTATATATTTTATAATTAAGTTTTATTTTAATTAGTTTTTTTAAATAGTATATAACTGGTCTAAGTTTTCTATCTAATTCTAGTTAAGTTATAGTTACTTTAATAGTAAAGTCTAAAATATTAGTTTTTAAAATTATAGATTTTTCTAGATTATATTAAGCTAATATTAGTACTTTAATAAGTTATTTTTTTACTTTTTTAAATACTTTCTAATATTCTTTATTCTATTTAAAGATAATATCCTTCTTTAGTAAGCTAAATAAAGATTTTATAATTTCTATATATCCTTAAATATATTATTAATAATAGTTAATAAGTCTTAGGAAGAATTATACTTCTTTAATATTTCTAGATATAGACTAGTCCTTAACTATTTATACTTTCTTTTTATCTATTTATATCTTTTCTTATATAATCCTATATCTTAAGAAATCTATTTCTTATATATAGAATTTATATTTATATAATTTAATTTATAGTTTTATATTTCTTAACTTATATAATACTAATTATATATATTTAATATAATCTTTAAGACTATTAAAAAAGATAAGAATATTATCTAAATATATAATAATAAAATTATATAGATAGTCTCTAATAACTTTATTAATATATTACTAAAATACTATTAATATATTAATTAATCTAAATAATATAATTAAGTATTTATAATATTTAAACTTTATTCTAAATATAATTTTTTATTTTTTTTCTTTTTTAATTTAGATTTAATTATATATATTTATAATATTAAATTTAATAAATTATTTTTTTCTTTATATTTTATTCTATATTTTAATAATAAATAGTAAAGAATAACTATTTTTAATTATAATTTTATTTAATTATCTATAGTTAATATATAGTTATAGTTCTATTATTCTTTTTTTTAGTATAAATAATATTAGATATTCTATTAGTAATAAAGATAGTTATATATATTTTTTTCTAAGTATTTTATTAATATATTTTTTTAATATTTATAATTCTTTTTTTAATATTTAATAGATCTTTTATAATTTTAATTTCTTATCTTTTTTAAATAAAATAGTATAATCTTACTTATTATATTTTAGTAATATATTATATATTCTATTAAATAATTTTTTAAATTTTTTATATTTTTTAAATAGTATTATATTTATTATTACTACTAGTTATTTTTTTTTTAAATCTAAAGTAATAAATCTATTCTTAATTTTATCTTTAAATAAAATATTTTATACTTTTTTAATATTTAATTTCTAATTTTTTATCTATTTCTTAAATATAGTAGTCTTAATTATTTAGATTATTTTATATTTTTTATATTTTATTAAATTAAGTTTTTTATCTTTTTAGTTTATAGCTAGATTATATATTTTTAATTAAGAAATTTCTAAAATAATATTATTTTATTTTAGTTTAGTAATATTAAAGTTAATATATTCTTTATATATTCTAATTATTATTTTAAAATAATTATTTTTTTTAATAATTTTTCTTTTCTATAACTCTATTTTATTTAGTTTTATAAAAGGAACTAATACTTTTTTAGATTTTTTTTTAGTATTAATTTTCTTTATAACTCTTAGATTTATAAAATTGTAAGTTACTTTAGAATCTATTATAGCTTAGAAATTTTTATTATTAATTTTTATTATTTATTTAATTTATTTTTTATATTATATTATTTTTAATTCTCTTTAGGATTTTTTTTCTTTAATTAATCTGTAAATTCTTTATAAGCTTATTATATTAGATATTTTATCTATTTTTTAATTATTTACTTTTACTAGTATAACCCTTTTAATTTCTTTAGATATAAAGATTATATATTTTTTAAGTAATTACTTTATTTATTTATTATTTAATTCTTTTTATAGTTTTTCTATAATTTTAGTATATTATTTCTATCTTTTCTTTATTTCTTATATTTTTTTCTATATATAGTTAGATCTTTTTACTTTTCCTTTTAAAAAATAATTATTTCTATTTTTTATATCTATATAAGTCTAATATCTATTATCTATATATGCTAAGAATGATATCAAGATATATTCTAGATATTTCTTATAGGTATATAACTCTTTATATTATGCTTTGTATATTTTTTACTAATTAATCTTTATCTCTATAATACTTTTTTATTTTTTTTTAATCTATTTATAATTTTCTAGATCTATTTTAATATAGTAATTTAGAAATTAGTTATTTTATCTTTTTTATTATAGATATATTAAATATAAGTTATTTATATAATTTAATATTAAAATTTCTTTATATTTAGGATATATTTCTATTATAAATAAATATCTATACCAAAATCTATATAGGCTTTTCTTAATCTCTTCCTATTTATTATTAGTAATTAATTTCTTAGTTAATACTTTAGATACTTCTATAAACTAAGCTTTATACTTCTTAGGTTCTCTAGAATTATCTATTATTTTATTATGTAGATTGATATGCATAGTCATCATATATATATAAATGACTTCCTCTGAGCCTTCAAAGCTACTACACCAGCTTTTTTCTTCGTCATTTTCAATATAATTATTGATTTTTCACTCATTATAGTGTTTTTCACTATTTACACACAGTTATGCTTTGTTAGGTGGTTTCTTGAAATAGCCCCCTCTTTCTTTGGTTTAGTTATATTTTTAGTTTTTATATTTCTTTTTCTTATAATTATAACTTATCTCTCTGATTACTTTCAATTGTGTCTATCATCAATGCAAAATGCCCGTACTAGTAGGGGCATTTAATTTTGTTAACAAACGTTAGCGTCGTGCTAGACAATCCGGAGTAGGGGCATTTTTGTTATTACCCGTACTCCCCACGCCCATATTTCATAAGACTAGTCATTTATATTTAGACTAGTTATTATTCATTATTATATATATTATTCATATAAATTTCAGTATATTTAAGCTATTTATTATATTATTGTATATTATTAAAAATCATTAGGATTATTTTTTGATAAAATAGAAATATAGAAATATTATTCTTAATTAAGATAGCAAATATTTTCTAAACTAGTTAAATACTATTAAAGTTAATAAATATTCTATTTAAAAGAATTATAATAAATAATATCTATTTATATATATTATAATAAATATTATAAAGTAGATATTTATATATATACCTAAATATCAGATTATAATTTATAAAATATATTATTAGATAGTATTAGAAGAATAATTAATTAATTATTTCTACTACACTATATATTAAATTAAGTAATATAATAAATATATACTAGCTATAAACTATATATATTTCTAGTAATTTTCTAGTTATATCTAGAAAATCTAATATATTATAATTTTCTACTAATCTATTATCTATATAGAATTATTAAATAATCTTTAATATCTTATATATTAATATATTTATTTTAGATATTTATAAATTAAAAAAACTATTAAATAGATCTAATAATATTATTATAAAAAATATATATAGATAAATCTTTAAGATTATAATTAATTTAAAAAGTATAGTATATATATCTTTAAATCTAATCTATTATAGTAGATTATTTATAGCTAGTAATTTATATCTTATAGATCTAAATCTTAGTAATTTATTATAATAATTCTTAATCTTAATTATTTAATTTCTATCTAATCTATAGAGTAATCCTTATAAGATGCTACTAAATAGATAATAAAGTAAATTATCTAGTAATATATATAATAGATTAAGAAGGCTAAAAAAATATATATCTAAATCTATAAACTATATAAAGTAAATCTATAAATAGAATATATAGAATAAATTATATATTTATTAAATAAAAACTAAAAGATATTATAAGTATTATTAAATTTTTTAAATTTAAAAAAAAAATCTATTTTAGTTAAAATTAAAAAATAATTTATATAGATAATTATAATAATTTAATAGATAATATTAATTTAATTAAATATATTTAGTTAGTTTAAAATATATTAAAAATAGATTAATTAGATATCTAGTATACTATTCTAAATCTAAATAAAATCTAATATTATAATATAGTATTAAAAGATATAGTAATATATAATCTAATATATTATATAGAATATATACTAATTTATTATATAATTTTAGTTAATACTAAATTAGTAAATAGCTATAGACTAGATAATCAAGATAGTAATAGAGAAAGATAAATCTAATAAAGAGAAATCTTCTAATAAGAAAAAGCTAACTAAATAATTATTAAATTCTATAGATTAAGCTATATTAATATAATATATTACTATATTAGATTATTAATTAAAAAGATAGATTAAATAAAAATATTATAGTAAGATAGTTAATAGATTAATTATTATAAAAATTAAAAAATAAAATAGATAAAAGATAGTAATAATATTTATTCTTAAATTATCTAATATAATTAAAATTATCTATATATTAGTAGCTTAATAGATATAAAAGAAGAGTGCTAAAACTAAAAATTATTTTACTAGATTATAGGCTATAATTATATAGTTTATAACTACTATAGAGACTATCTTTATAAAATAGATATTAAAAATATATATATATAGATTAAAGATTTAATATATTATTATAATAGATAGATTAATAATATAATAAAGAAATTAGATTATATATTAGTACTATTAATTTATTATAAATTAGTTTTAAAAGATAGTATATAGATTAATTAACTAGATATAGAAGTATTTAATATAAAAGATATTATTATTAATATCTAAGAAAGTAAAGAGGTTATCTCTAATTATATAAGATATAATAAAGAATTATATAGCTAAGGATTAACTCTAATAGTATTATATATAGAATCTCTATAATTAATAGATAATTAATAATAAATAATAGTTATTCTATTAGATTTAAAATATTTAGTAGTTATATTAGGAATAGATTTAGCTAGATAGATAATAGTAAGAGATCTATATTTAGTAATAGATATATATTATAGATTAGAATAAAAAATATTAATTAATATTAAAGTAGTTTATTAGTAATAGCTTTAAATATAACTTTAAGATTATAAATATTTAATATTATAATATTAAATTTAAAAGTATTTATAACTAATTAATTAAGTAAAAATTAATATTATTTATTATATTATATTATAAAGAATATAATATTAATAGCTAGCTTAAGATTATCTATTGATATATATTATAACTAGTAAGAGAATTATTTATATATTTCTAGTAATTAGCTATATTATTCTAATATTATATTAAGACTATAGTGTATAGATATTCTAAATAGAGTAGATTAATATAGCTATCTTAAAAGGTAGATAAAAGGATATAGATATCTAAATAAATAAAATAAATAATCTAATAAAAGAGTAAGATTAGAATAAAAATATAATTAAATATTAATATATATTAATAGATTATAATTACTATAATCTAATAATATTTAGAGCTTATAGCTAGATTTAAAATATTAAAAAAAATAAAAAAAAAAAAAAATACTAAGAATAAAAATAAATATTAGTAGATAGCTAAAGATATAATAATCAATATATAGACTAAATATAGTAATTATATAATAAAAATAATATATATATATAGAGTGGATAAGGTCTTTAGAATAATAATAGCTATAAAGATCTAGTTCTAATAGACTAATAAGTAGTAATATTAATTTTTAGAATTTCTATCTATATATAGGGCTAAAAGAAAATATAAAAAATAGATAATTAAAATAAATTAAATATAATAAATAATCTATTAATAGATAATATAGTAGATAGTTATTCTACTATTATTAGTACAGATTTAAAGATTTATAATATAGTTTTAAAGTATATAGTAGGTAGCTATTAAGACTATTATAAAGAGAGTACTATAGATATTAACAGTAATAGATACTAATAAAGAAAAGAATATAATTTTTATAGTATCTATAATATAAGAATAGACTAGTATATTAATTATAGTAGTATTTATAATATTATTATAGTAGGATATATAATGGAAATATAAGATGATTAAGATATTATATATACTATAGAATTCCTACTAGCTATTAAAGATAATATAGATTATATTAATAATTTCTAAATCTATAGTTAGCAAAGAATTTTAATTATATTTAGATTAATTATAGAACTAGAACTAATTAAATTAAATTATAATTAATAAATACTACATAATTTTAGATAGCTAGAAGGATTTTCAGTTTAAAATATAGGAATTATTCTGATTGATAATTATTGATATTTCTATAATTATATTAACAGTGATATTGTCTGTGGTAGATAAGGTTTGGTTATTATAGATGTTATAATTGACACCCAATATAATATACTAATTCTATAGTCTACATACTATATAGATAAACATTGCATACTGTATAGAGCTAGTTAAGGACAATAAGACAGTATAAATAACATTGATTCAATAGCAGGAGATGCAGTAATATCTTTATAAAGAGAAGATGATTATATACTAAGAGTTAACTAGAGACATCGATGTATTAACAGCTATATTAAGAGTATTAATATACTATAAACAGATAACTAAGACAGTGAAATAGCAGATATTACAGATATTCAGCAAGGTAGCAGAAGACGCGATGATAGTAGCTATGAATACATTAAGGGTGGACATTAATATCCTAGTAATATGGTGCATGATCTACATTGATATGCCTAGTATATTACAGGATTACAGCTAGGAAAGCAGGTATACCAGATAAGATAAATAGACCAGTGAAGCAGTGATTATTGCACTACAGACAGCCCAGAGACGTGGTTAGGGTTAGTGGAAGCGTGGGCAGTAGAAAGGAAAGGAGGCCATGCAGCGATATTTCCAGGGATCAGGATGCCGACAGGCGGTGTTGGATGGATATTTGGATTCGTACGAGCGGCCTGGTGGATGTGTAGACGGGGAGGCGCGGTGTGACCGGTGCGCGGCCCTATCATCAATGCAAAATGCCTGTACTAGTAGGGGCATTTAATTTTATTAACAAACATTAGCATCATACTAGGCAATCCAGAGTAGAGGCATTTTTGTTATTACCCATACTCCCCACACCCACATTTCATAAGACTAGTCATTTATATTTAGACTAGTTATTATTTATCATTATATATATCATTTATATAAATTTTAGTATATTTAAACTATTTATTATATTATTATATATTATTAAAAATCATTAAAGTTATTTTTTAATAGGGTAGAGGTATAGAAATATTATCTCTAATTAAGATAGTAAATATTTTTTAAACTAATTAAACACTATTAAAATTAATAAATATTTTATTTAGAAAAACTATAATAAATAATATCTATCTATATATACTATAATAAATATTATAGAGTAGATATTTATATATATATCTAAATATTAGATTATAATTTATAAAATATATTATTAGATAATATTAGAAGAATAATTAGCTAATTATTTCTATTATATTATATATTAAGCTAAGTAATATAATAAATATATACTAGCTATAAACTATATATATTTCTAGTAATTTCTTAATTATATCTAAAAAATTTAATATATTATAATTCTCTATTAATCTATTATCTATATAGAATTATTAAATAATTCTTAATATCTTATATATTAATATATCTATTTTAGATATTTATAAATTAAAAAAACTATTAAATAGATTTAATAATATTATTATAAAAAATATATATAGATAAATCTTTAAAATTATAATTAATTTAAAAAATATAATATATATATTCTTAAATCTAATTTATTATAGTAGATTATTTATAATTAGTAATTTATATTCTATAGATCTAGATTTTAGTAGTTTACTATAGTAATTCTTAATCTTAATTATTTAATTTCTATCTAGTCTATAGAGTGATCTCTATAAAATACTATTAAGTAAATAATAAAGTAAGCTATTTAATAATATATATAACAGATTAAAGAGGTTAAAAAAATATATATTTAGATTTATAAACTATATAAAATAAATCTATAAATAAAATATATAGAATAAACTATCACCAATGGAAAAGCAACCGACTAGTCGGTTGTATTAATTTTGTTAACAAACGTTAGCGCCGTGCTAGGCAAAAGGGAGTCGGTTGTTTTTTTTATTCAACCCACTCCCCACGCCCGCATGGAGGCTCGGTTGTGGCTGAAATTCGGTCTAGGGATATGGGATACTGCTATCACCAATGGAAAAGCAACTGATTAGTCAGTTGTATTAATTTTGTTAACAAATATTAGCGCCGTGCTAGGCAAAAGGGAGTCGGTTGTTTTTTTTATTCAACCCACTCTCTACGCCCGCATGGAGGCTCGGTTGTGGCTGAAATTCAGTCCAGGGATATGGGATACTGCTATCATTAATGGAAAAGCAACCGACTAGTTGGTTGTATTAATTTTGTTAATAAATGTTAGCGCTGTGCTAGGCAAAAGGGAGTCGGTTGTTTTTTTTATTTAACCTACTCCCTATGCCCGTATGGAGGCTCGGTTGTGGCTGAAATTTGGTCTAGGGATATGGGACACTGCTATCACCAATGGAAAAGCAACTGACTAGTCGGTTGTATTAATTTTGTTAATAAATGTTAGTGCTGTGCTAGGTAAAAGGGAGTTGGTTGTTTTTTTTATTTAACCTATTTCTCACGCCCGCATGGAGGCTCGGTTGTGGCTAAAATTCGGTCCAGGGATATAGGACACTGCTATTATCAATGGAAAAGCAACCGACTAGTTGGTTGTATTAATTTTGTTAATAAATGTTAGCGCTATGCTAGGCAAAAGGGAATTAGTTATTTTTTTTATTTAATCTACTCTCTACGCCCACATAGAGGCTTGGTTATAGCTGAAATTTAGTCTAAGAATATAGGACATTGCTATCAAAATCTATAATTAATTTAAATAGATTTAAATAATTTATTATATTATTATTAATAATTAAAAATTATTAAGATTATATTTTAAGATAGTTAGGGTATAGAAGTGTTATACTAGATTTAAACAATAAAAATTACTAGAATTAGAAAAGTGACTAGATAAGGTTATTTTAGTATAATTTTAGGATTATTATATTCTATTTAGAGATATTATTATTCATTATCTATATATTTATAGCAATATAATGATATCTATCATTGTATAGATATTGTAGTATGAGTATAAACACTGGATAATGATTTATTATTTATATTATTAGATGGTATTAGATAGCTAATTAGAGAAATATTTATATTAATCTATCTATTAAGCTAAGTATCACAGCTAATATATATTATTATTCTGCACATATTATAAATAGTTTCTCTAATATATCTAGCAATCTATCTATATCATAATTTCCTATCAGCTTATTACCCCCATAATAATATTAGATCCCTCTTAATATTCTATATATCAATATTATTATTCTAAATACTATTAAGTAATTAAAATAGTTATCTAGATATAACAGTATTATTAGAATTAATATATATAGAAAAACCCCCAGACCTATAGTTAATCCTACAAGCATACCATCCATATTAGCAAATCTAACCAGTTATAGCAGATAATCTATAACTAGTAATTTATATATTACAGGCCTGGATCATAGCAGTTTACTATAGATATTAAGACCAGCCATTTATCTATTCTATTCTCTATACATTCTCCATAGAATACAGCAGAACAGGTGATAAAAGAGACAATTATGCAGTATAAATAATAGATTAAGGCTGCTAAGGAGATACATATTTAGGCCTATAAACTACACAAGGTCAATCTATAGATAGAATATATAGAATGGGCCATATATTTATTGGAGGAGCACCATAAGATATTACAAGTGTTATTGGACTAGCCTGATCCTAAGAAGAAATCTGTATTAGCCTAGATTAGAGAGCAATTCATCTAGATTATTATAGTGGCCTAGTAGATTATATTAACACAGTTAAATATATTTAGTAAGTATAAAATATAATAGAAAAAGATTAATTAAATACTATATGTCCTATTCTAAGTCTAAATAGACCTAACCACTATAGAGAAGTACTAGAATATATAGTAATATATAATTTGATATATTATATAAAATATATAACAGTAGATTATCTAATTTAAATTAATAATAGATTAAAAAATAGCTATAGAGTAGATAATTAAAATGATTATTAAGAAAAATAACAAGTCTATAGCCAAAAAGAACCTAGCTAAGACAGTATAGAACTTAGTTAATTAATCATTAAGTTCTACCAATCAGATAATATTATAATAGTATATTAGCATATTAGATTATCAATTAAACAGAAAGACTAAACATAAATATTATAATAATATTATCAGTAGATTAGCCATAATAAATATTAAAAAGTCAGATAGATAAGAGAATATATTAATATTCACACCTTAATTATCTAAGATAATTAAGATTATCTAGATATTAATAATCTAGTAGGTATAAAAAAAGATAGCTAAGACCAAGGATTACTAGGATCTATTATACATTATAATAATACAGTTTATAACTATTATAAAGACTACCTTAATAAAGTAAATATTAGATATCTAAATATATAGATTAATAATCTAATATAATATTATTACTAATAGATTAATAATATAATATAGAGATGAGATTACATACTAACATTACCAGTTTACTATAGATTAATTCTAGGAGATAGTGTATAGATTAATTAATCAAGTATAGGAGCATTTGATACAGTAGATATTATTATTAATTAAGAAGAAGGCTACATAATTACTGCCTATTATATAGAATACCATTAAGAATTATATAGCTAAGAACTAGCCCCAATAGTATTACACACAGAATCCATATAATCAATAGATTATCAATAATAAGTAGTAATTATATTACCAGATTTAGAATATCTCTAGATTACACTAGAAATAGATCCAGCCAGATAGGCAATAACAAGAGAGATAGGTCCAGTAGTAGATATAGGCTATAGAACAGAGTAAGGAATAAGCATTGATATTGAAGCATTAAATAGATAGTGACCCTAGACATAGATCTAAGATATTAAATATCCAATACTAGAATACTGAGTTTAGTAATATTTACAATTAAATTATTAAAAAAAAATTAATATTATTTATAATATTATATTACAAAGAATACAGTATTAATAGATAGCTAAAGATTATTTATTAATATATATTATAGCTGATAGAGGAGTTATTTATATATTTCCAACAGTTAGCTATACTATTTCAGTAATATATAGAAATAATAGTGTATAACTATCCTAAGCGGAGCAGATTTATATAGCCACCACAAAAGATAGATAGCCAGATGTAGATGTCAGAGCAGATAAAGTAAGCCATATAGTGAGAGAGTAAAATTAGGATAAGAAAGCAGTTAAATATCAGTGCGTATTAGCAGATTATAATTGTAATGGCATACTAATATATAAGGCCTATAGCCAGATTTAAACCTAAGGACAGCATGGATATAGAGAAAGAGACAGAGGATAAAGATAGATATTAGTAGATAGCAGAAGATACAATAATTGATATACAGGCTAGGCATAGCAGCCATATAACAAAGATAATATATGCGTGGGGTATAGATAAGATGCTGGGGACAGTAGCCATAATACAGATATGGTTCCAACAGATCAGCAAGCAGTAATATTGATTTTTAGGATTTTTATCCCTGTAGGGGGCTAAGAGGAAATATAAACAATAGATAATAGAGTAGGACTAGGTGTGGTAGATAGTCTATTAGCAGGCAATATAGCAGGCAGCTATCACATCATTATTAGCGCAGATTAAGGGGCTCATAGCACGGTTCTGGGGCGTGCAGCAGGCGGCTATCAAGGCCGTCATAGGCGGTACACTGTGGACATTGGCGGTGATGGGCATCGGTGGGAGGAAGAGTATGATATTTATGGTGTCGGCAGTGTAGGAGTAGGCCAGCACGTCGATTGTGGTAATATCCATGGTATTGTTATGACAGGATATACAGCGGGAGTGCAAGTAGGCTGGAATATCATGTGTACTATGGAATTCCTATTAGCCGCCCAAGACAGCACAGATCGTATTAGTGACGCCTAAATCAGCTATTAATAAAGAGTTTCAATTATATTTAGATCAATTATAGGACCAGAATTAGTTAGACCAGATTATTATTGATAAGTACTACACTATTTTAGATAATCAGATAGATTTCCAGCCAAAGATATAGAAATTATTCTGATTAATGACTATAGATGTGTCTATAGTGATATTAACAGTAATATTACTGGCCATAGACGAGGCCTGGTTATTCCAGATATTGCAGTTAACATCTACAGTGATATAACAGTTCCATAGTCTATACACTATACAGACAAATATTACATACTATATAGAACTAATTAAGAATGATAAGGCAGCATAAATCACATTCATTCAATAGTAGAAGACCTAATGATATCTTTAAGGTGAGAAGATAATTGTATACTACAAGTTAACAGAAGATATTGATATATTAGTAGCCATATTAGAGATATTAACATACTATAAACAGATAGCTAAGATAGCTAAGCAGCGGGCATTGCAGACATTCAGTAAGGCAGCCAGAGAGACAATGATTATAGCCACAAATATGTTAGAGGTAGACATCAACATCCCAGCAATACAATGCATAATCTATATAGATATATCAGGTATATTATAAGATTATAGCTAGAAAAACAAATATACTAGATAGAATAGATAGAATAGTAAAGTAATGATCATCATCTTATAGATAGTACAGAGGCGCGGTTGGAGATAATAAGAATATAGACAGTAGAAAAGGAAAAAGGTAATACAGCAGTATTTCTAAAGATCAAGATACTAATAAGCAGTATTAGATATATATTTAGATTTATATAACCAGCTTAATAAGTATATAGTAGATAAGACACCATATAATCAGTGCTAGATCTCAGCACAGCCATCTACAGCTAATTTAACAATAATATTAGTGTATATAGTATAGATAAAATAGAAATAGTTAAAATAAACAGTGGCCTAATAGAGACAGACTATACAGGCCTAAACAGCAGTAAATATAGATAATTTACAATAGTAATTATAACAGTAGATATAATAATATTTAATATATTATATAGATATAGAAGATACCTAGATATTAATATATTCTATCAGATATTATATATAGGATAAGGTAGACTATATATAAAGCTAGATCTAGGATATAACATAGATAATATAAAATAGATAGAAGTATACTCTATTTTTATGTTATTATATATATAAAGTGCTCTAAACAATATATCAGTAATACAAAAATAATAGAAATGATAGATAATAAGTAATTTCTGAACAGATATATTAATTTAATAAAATTATAATTCTTATAATTATCAGTAGAATATATATTTAACTAGATGAATATTGAGATTTAATATTAGTATAGATATAAAAGGACCAAATAGATTATAAAAATACTGACTAAATATATATATAGTTTAGATAGAAGATTTAATAAAATAGGATAGAATATATATATATAATCTAAATATTTTACTAAATTAGTTAATATATTATTTAATAATAATATTATATTTATATTCTATATTATTAGGAAATCACACTATCTAGATATATATAAGGCATATTATAGAAGAGATATATAATAGATAAAATATATAGTATAAAAGATATATATAATAATCAAGATAGAGATCTCATTATATAATTAGATAAGATTACTAGACCCTAATACTATCCCTAGCTAAGTATAGCCTGTATAACAGTTAAGGAAAAGTTTGCAAAGCATGGCCTGCATAATAATTAAGGAGAGGATTCATAAGATATAGTCTGTATAATAGTTAAAGAGAGGATTCGTGAGGTATGGCCTATATAATAGTTAAGAAGAGGATTTATAAGGTATAGCCTATATAATAGTTAAAGAGAAGGTTTATAAGGTGTGGCCTATATAATAATTAAAGAGAGGGTTCACAAGGTGTGGCCTATATAATAGTTAAAAAGAGGGTTTACTAAATATAGATCTATATAATAATTAAAACAGGATTATAGATTTAAATAGATATATTAAGATTAGAAATAAATATATATATAAATAGAATAAAAAATTAAATAAATTAGAATATCTAATATAATATATATATAATTTAAATAGAAAATTTAATAGAGTAATATAGAGTATATATAATTAATTTAGATATTTTATTAAATAAGTAAGAATGTAATCTAATAGTTCTATATTGATATAAAAAAATATATATATCTTAGTCTACTATACCCTTAAAGGTATAGATTTAGAAAGATATATAGATACATCTTAATCTACTATATCTCTAAAGATATAGATTTTAAAAGTGTATAGATATATCCCAGTCTATTATACTCTTAAGAACATAGATTTTGAAAGTGTATAGATATATCCCAGTCCACTATACCCCTAAAGACATAGATTTGAAAAGCATATAGATATATCCCAGTCTACTATATCTTTAAAGACATAAGTTTTAAAAGAATACAGATATATCCTAGTCTATTATATTTTTAGAGATATAAGGTTTAAAAATATATAGATATATCCCAGTTAACTATATCTCTAGAAATATAGATTTTAAAAGTGTACAGATATATCCTAGTTAACTATATCTCCAGGAATACAGGTTTTAAAAGAATATAGATATATTTTAGTTTACTATACTTTCAGAGATATAGGGTTCAAAAGTATATAGACATGTCCTAGTTAACCATATCTTTAGGGATATAGGTTTTGAAAGTATGCAGACATATCCTAGTTAACCATATTCCTAGGGACACAGGTTTCGAAAGGATGCAGATGTATCCCAGTCTACTATATTCTCAGAGATATAGGGTTTGAAAGTATATAGACGCGTCCTAGTTAACCATATCCCTAGGAGTATGGGTTTCAAAAGTGTATAGATACATCCCAGTTAATTGTACTCTTAGAAATATAGATTTAAAAAGTATATAGATATATTCTAGTTAACTATACCTCTAAGAATATAGATTTTGAAAGTATTTAGATATATCTTAGTTAACTATACTCTCAGAAGTATAGATTTCAAAAGTATTCAGACATATCCTAGTCAACTATATCCTTAGAGGCACAGATTTAAAAAGATATCCTGATTACATATAGTAATACTAAGATAATAGAATTAGATATCATATATTATAAATACACAGAATATACAGAGATCATATAATAATAGATATAAGAAAACCATATTAATAGTAAATATACTAACGCTATATATATATAGTTTTGATAAAAGATTTTATAAAGTAATATAAAATATAGCTAATTAATACTAATATTTTATTAATTAGACAAATATATTGTTATCTTTATCCATTTATCTTATCTATATCAATCTATATAATAGTCTAGAGAGATTTAATAGGTATCACCTATATAATAGTCCTAGCTAGTCTATATATTTATATAAATATATTAGGATTAGATAAATTATTAAAATTTATAGTATTAAGATAGATTAAAATAAAGATTTCATAGAATATATATTAATTATATAAATATTTTATCTTATCTATAACTATATATCACAGTTATTATATATCAGAAAAGATATATATCTATCTGAGATATTTCTCTAAGAGATCTATTTATAGCAATATATATATATATATTATAAGAGAGAGTTATTAGAAATATATATAGAGAGATTATTTTATGAGTCGCTGAATATATATTTCCTGAAATATTCACACTACCACATCAATCTATACCATAACTATAAAGAACACCGACCATCGACCACACTATAGGGAAGAAAGAAGGAAAGCAGCGATCGTACAAGATAGGGTTAGGGTTCTAACCAAAATCCCTAAGTGTAGTGAGGTGCACTACAATAGCAAACTCTAACCAAAATCCCTAAGTGTAGTGAGGTGCACTACAATAACAAACTCTATTTTAAGGTTAATTTTATTAATGAAATCTAAAATTAGTATTATAGACTATAATTATAAACTTTTATATATTATAATTAGCTTTTATAGTTAAATTACACTAAAAATTTATCTAGAGATTTTTTTATTATTTATTTACTTATTACTAAAGCTTTAATAATTTTTAATTTATAATATACTTATTATTATAAATTAAAAAAAATATATTTTTATAAATTATTTTAGTTAAGATATGATAAGAACTAATATGTAGTATATATTATACAGATTATCAGGAGTATCTATATATATAGACTGGTTATATATTATATATATTATCTAATATAATTTTCTATCTCTATATACAGTAACTATATTATTAATTATAATAATTATTCTATAATAGTATTATATATATTAATTATATATAATACATTTTTTAAGATAATAAAAGAGTTTCTTATTATAATATATTAGAAATATTAATATACTGTATAGTCTAGCTAGATTAAAATATATTTATATTATATATATTATTATATATCTATTATTATGTATATTATATTAGTAGATAATGTCTATATATAGCCTGATATCATCTAAGATCTAATCTAATTAGATATTCTAGCTATCTAAACTATAACTATTCTATAATTAGTATAATCTATTAATAGATATTAATATTAATTAAATCTTTATTTATATTAGTATATATATACTACTATATCTATTATATATTAGTATTAGATCTAATATCACTAATAGTTCTAGAGCTAGAAAATTAGATATCCTATCTATATAGAGTAAAGATAGATCTAACAATAATAAGACTAGATATATTATTCTATTTAATATTAATAATTATTTCTAACTAAAATTAATTCATAGTATTTTATAATTATTTTTATAATAGAGAAGATTATAGTCTTTAATAGTAATATATATAAGAGGTTAATTTAAGATATGTAGACGCACTAGCGCTGCATATAGAAGGCTATAAACTAGAAGATTTAGATTAGTAAGATTGATGAAGCCAATCTATGATTATGGTAGATAGAGTAAGTAAAATATTTAGAGGAACTAAATAAAACTAATTTAAGGAAAAGTGTAAGCCTACTTTTAATAGACATTAATAGCTAACTATTTACTAAGCTAGAAGCCCATACTATTTAGATAACTATAGTGTAATTAACTACTATTAGCTAATTATTTATAATTTATTAAATTAAGATATTTATATAGTTAAAAGCTATCTAGACTAAGTAATATTAGATATAGTATATCTTATTAAAAATATATTAAGATAAAGAGTTAATTATAAAATAGATATATCTATAATAAAAGATATTAATATTTTTTTAATATATATAGTAGCTATATAAATAGGTTAGTTCTCTATATCAATTTATATAATGATAGTATATAATATAGAAATAATTAGTGAATATGGTGTAAATTTCACCTTCTAGCTAGATAAGCTGAGGTAATATGATTATATAATCTGGGGCTATATAGGCACTATAGATGAAGAAAGAAGAGAAGAAGAAAGAAGAGGAGAAGAAAAAAAAGAAAAAAGAAGAAAAGAAAGAGAAAAAGAGTAAGAAAGATACTATATCTATTAATTTATTATCTATAGATAGTAATAAGTCTGATTTTTTTAATATTGAAAGTGATAAGATAGTAATAGGTGATATAGATATTATATTTGATATTGAGCATCTTATAGATAAGAATAAGATTAGTAATACCACTATACTACTATTGAGCTCTATAGAGCAAGTATATTTAGATTTTTATATTGAATTATTAAATTAATATATTATCTAATAAGAGTATAATAGCATATTAGTGTATGCTATAGCTGTATTAGGGGTTTGTAAGGGGGGTTTCTATATATTAAAGGATTACTTATTTATTTTATTATAAGTAATTAAGGTTATATAGTTTATAATTATAAAAAAGATAGTAGAGTTAAGTGATAAGGGTTAGGGTTAGGGTTAGGGTTAGGGTTAGGGTTAGGGTTAGGGTTAGGGTTAGGGTTAGGGTTAGGGTTAGGGTTAGGGTTAGGGTTAGGGTTAGGGTTAGGGTTAGGGTTAGGGTTAGGGTTAGGA